>BLKR01000127.1:0-520000 GCA_011170035.1 Teleogryllus occipitalis | reverse complement strand
TAAATGTGTACATTTACCATAAAATATGTTGGGAACTTTTGTTGATATTTGTAATAAATCTATGAATCAAAATAGATAATAAAAAAAAAAGAATCTACGCTAGGAATTCATTGAAAAGGAAAATAATGAGCTTCATTTATTAATATTATTGGGTATTTTATCATATCTGTCTCAAAATAACACATTTTTAGAATTAAGCTGTAAAAATGATGGCAGATATTATTCTTCTGGTAACAGTTCATGTTAGTTGGATGAAAACTAAGTGATATGTACACATGTAATGAATATTTTGTTTCCAGAGCATGAACCATACAAGCAACGATGTAAAGCAGTTGGTGGCTCGAGTTTGTGGCTGGCTGGGTAAGACGCTGTCGCCTGAGAAACTCTCTCCTGAGTTCTTGCGAGCAGTACTTCCCATGCTGGTGAATGGAACCAAGGAGAAAAACAGTTATGTCAAAGCCAACAGCGAATATGCTCTGATTGCTGTTTTAAGGTTGCGAGATACTGTCAACACCAACACTCAAGAGGTAGGATTAAGAAGAATTTGTTGCAATTTTAAATTCACTATAAAGAGATTTTATATTAATAGTAGAATATGTTATCTTCATTAGTGTAATATTGCATCTGCATCTTTCAATGAATTTCCATTCGTAAATTTTTCTGATATCTGTTAGTTTACTGCTTTTTGTGTTCTAAATTGTCTGTGGTTCTGCATTAATAACTTACGACACATTATTGTTGGTATCTGTAGCACTATCACTGCTATTTGTGTATCACTGCTATCTTTTTTTTGAACCAGAAAAGTACCTAGTTTTTTCATGTATTGCAGCGGTGCCTGAACCTGCTGGATGTTGGAGCCCGAGAATCACTAAATGACGTCATCACAAAGGTGCTCAACAAAGTGGTATTGCTGCCAGAGGGCAAAGAGGAGGAATTAGACGATACACTGCTTGCGTGATGGCATCGTACAGTCCATGGCAGGCTGTGCCATGGCACATATCCCGGCATGCGGTGCTGTGGCACAGACCACACGGTCCGCTTCTGCGGGCAGTAATTGTGGTGTGTTGCAACATGATGCACAGCAGAGTATTGTGGCATGCTACATCATATCAGCGTGCCTCATTACTGTGGTCTTCCTCATCGCTGCAGCATATCACACCGCTGTGCGGTGCCAACTGATGCATGCCCAACTCCTGTGGCCCATTGGGCTTCTGTGACGCTTCTATTGCTATTCGTTGTTTCCCCCCTTGGTTTGGTAGCGCCCGAAGGGGTGGAAAGGGCGCAGTGATTTTATATAGGTGGTGCATTGACCAACCTTGGACATTAAAGCAATTGTCTGAGAATTGTTTTCTAATTGTGGCCTATGTATTGCCAAATAAAAAGTTGTATTGCTCCAACATTTCTTCTCACTACCCCTAGTTTAAATCTCTCCTATTGTTTTTTCAATGAATCCTGATTGAAGATATAGGCTTTGTAGCTCAATTACTAAGCTTTTGCTGTGTTCAAGAAATATAAATTTTTAGTGTTAAAAGAGCACTACTTCCCATGTTCAATTCACCAACATCGTAGTTTCCTTTTTGGAAGTCACATAACAGGTTATTTTTGGCACTGCACGAAAGGCAAAATGATGTTACACCGTCCAGAACTGTATTTATGAGAAAGATGTTCTAGATTATGAGAACGATTGCTTGGATAAAACACTTTTTAAGATACAAATTCAGCTTGGTTGTCTCATCCATCTAAATACATTAATTGTTTGGTTCTTATATCACAGTCCTTTCTCATATTTGGTTCCAACGAACAGAAGACTTACTTTCAAAAATCAGCCTTGTTTCTGCTGAATCACAAATGGCATTTAAGAACTGAGTATTTATTAGAAATGTGTCTTAAGTTGACATGAAAAGTGGTAAGAGGAAAAAATTCTTAAAATAATGAAACAGCTACTTCACTTTATAAGCTGCAGCATATAATATCTGGTCATTTTGTAACAATTGCATATGATGCTGAAATCATTACTTTTCTTGTGTTACTCTTGATCAACAAAACTTTGTTTCCTGGATAATACCGTTTAGGAAAGAGGAGGCATAAGGAATGGTGTGAGGTAACTGAGTGAAGCTGATGTGCTCTCAGGCTCCCCGCCCGCCGCCGGCGTGCGCGGTGCGTCAGAGGACGTCGGGGGGCGTGGCCGGGGGCGGCGCGGGCGCGGGGGCGGGCGGCAAGGGCAGGGGGAGCGGGGGCGGCGCCTGCAGCTGCTCGTGCAGGGCGCGCACCTCCAGCTTGAGGGAGTCGACGCACGCGCGCAGGTGGCGCAGGGGCTGCGCACCCCCCGCGGGGCCGCCCGCGCCGTCGCCGCCGCCCGCCGCCCCGCCTCCCCCGCAGCGCCGCAGCAGCGCGCCCAGCCGCTCCTCGTCCGCCAGCGCGCGCGGCGCCGGCGGCAGGCTGCTCGTCAGGTCCGGCAGGTCGGCCCGCGGCGCCGGCGCCCTGCGCAACGCCCGAGCGTACATTACAATAGAACCTTGTTAAGCCTGATTCATCTAAACAATATGTAACAAGTATTGTATTGCAGCTTCTGGGTCAATGACCCCCATCTCGATCACGTTTTTCGTCCAGTTTCCCTGATCCATTGAGCAAATGCTGAGATGGCCCCTTGTTTTGCTTCTGGGCATAAATATAACTTCATTATCCGTGCACATCGTCTAAAATTCAGTGGGAAATATAGTTATTCAAATTATCATTTCCATGTCACGGCAGGAAGTATTATTCCAATGGACAAGAGCCCAAAATTAATTGCTTATTTATCCTTGAAAATAGATTTTATTACATGGGAGGTGTTTTTTTCTCTTTCATCATTCAAAATTCAAGTAGTATATGACTTAGTGTAGGGATGACAGAATTTTGAAAATGTGCACACAATTCACTTCTCCCCATAGCACGTCATATGCAGTTTTAACTGTTTTTTTTTATGTAAAATAAAAAAAAAAAAAATAAACTGGGGCCAGGGACAATCCTGGTTATTCAGAGAATACAGGAAATAAAAAAAAGAACAAACATGGAGTTAAAAAAAAATTATTACTGCCACACATTCACTTAAAAACTCATTGTAATATGTATTTACAATGTACACAAGTCACATCGGTACAAACTAGTAGGTGGCCCTAAAAATGCCTCGGGCATTGTCAGGGCCACTTCTCCCCTCCCTTCCACCTTTGCGTTGCTGAAAGCATGGGGAGGAGAGGGAGAGTTGCTGGTAAGGGCAATGAACTCTACTGCTCGCAAGTGAATATGAGTAATATTGAGTGTGTAAAACAAAATTTCAATTACCACACTAAACAACACATTTTTCTCTCCAAAACTGGTTTGAGTAATCTGGATGTCTCGGTTAACAAGATTCTACTGTATGAAGAGAATGGCTGTACGAATTACCATACAAAATTAATAATCACTGAAAAATTATACTCCATTTAGAGAGAGGGGGGGCGGCAAACACTTCTCAAAATTGTATATTTCAAAACAGACAGTTGAGCTATGTGTTAAAATTTTTCACTGGACAAAAGAATACAACTCTCTAAAGCATATGTGGCAATTACAGATGATAGCGCTGAGGCTGGGTGCAATTCAGTGCATTAATTGTATGATTCACTGCCCATACCCTCACTGTCTCCCTGTCAACAAACTGTTCAATTTGCCACTTGCCAGTGTTGTTTTTTTTATGCAGTGAGGGCTAACCTAGATAGTATGGGTGTGCCCTTCCATGCAAGACTTGTATGTTTAGTTGGTTGCTGTACAGATGTAATAGTATCTCTTAAGCAATTTTAAGAGTTAAATGGAAACATTAAGAATATATTAAATATGTGTCAATTTGGCCCATAATAACAACAAAGCCCTTGCAACAGCGAAGTTCAAAATTAAAATTTTATGGTAGGAAACTGGAATATTTGTAAGAAAAGTGATTGCATAATACAGGATGTATTAGAGATGCCTTTTAACAATAATTCTTATAGTGGAAGTTTGGAATTTTTTGAAATGAAACTTACATTCCATAAAAATTATGTAATTACAAACTCATCAAGTTTGTGTAAAAAATGGATCTGGTTGTATGGTAATTCCTTATTATCTAAAATATTTTTCTGGTCATTTCATCAATTTAGTGGTAAAACCAAAATGTGTTCAAAAGAAGAATTTTGCAGTATAAAGACTGTAAGGACAGCTTTTCACAAATCCAATAAATTGATGCACATGCAGTGCAACCTGTTTTATGTGACCACTGAAAGATCCAGAGAGAAGGTGGCCACTGTATCAATGTAATAAGAATATGGAAAACTAACATCTGGTCTAACTTTGTTTTGCAAGGAAGTGAAGTATGTTTCCCTCTTGGGAACTTGATTCCCAACTAAATGTCAATCTGCAATTCACCCTGAGGAAACTTCAGATCACACAAATCATTTATTATTTAGTGAATTAGAAATGAATGCCCCCGTGAGATAAGTAACTTTAAATATCAGTACACAGTGTCCTGATGTAGAAAGATACTGAAACGATAGTATTATCTCCACCAGTCTTTTCTTTTAGTATAAAGAAACAAAATCGCAAATTCGTTAGGAAATTTTACTATTATCGACTAATACTGTTTAATCTATTTGTGCTTAGCCACTGGCCAAAGAGCCAGATGATAGCTAAAAGTAGGAATATGTGCATGTGTTATGGGAAAATCAATTGGATCCATGAAAAAAATTGCTGTTAATTGAGTGACCACTTAAATGAAGAGGCTGTTTTAGTAGATTTCATTGCGTTTGAAATTTTGAAATCCAATAGTTGATTTACAGCTAGATATACAAGAAGTGCTACATATTACTCAAAACAATACACTAGTTGAAAAAAATTTAAGATTTATTACTTCTGATGAATGCCTCTTTTTTTCCCTTCTTTGCGAAACAATTGACATTTTGGGGTCATTTTGAAAGGATGCAATTCAAGTACTAAGGAAATTATTAGCATTACATTCTTAGTACACAACACACAACAGTATTTTTGCTGTTTATTTTAAAGCTTCAAAAGTTTTGAGTTTGAAGTATTTTTGTTTTGTTTTTTTACTGTTTTAAGGTGATTATTTATTTAATGTCAAAAATAGTGTATGACATGCTATGGAGAAAAGAGTATTCTGTGAACTTTTCCTGAAATTCTGGGATCCCCATCCTAACCCATAAACAAGTTGAATTCTGAAAACAGATGAAATGAGCATTTTTGGTTAGAATTGATAAGCAAAGTTCGCTGAAGTGTACTAAAAACTATATGCAAAGGCAAATCAGCTATAGATTTTGGCTCTTCATACCCCTTATGAAGGAATTGTGGAGGACTTTGTGCCATGAGAACATGGACAATGATAATTTGAATAAACTACATTACCCACACCACTCAAAAGTCGTGCACACAGTGAAGTTTACATTTATGTCTAGAAGCAAAACAAGGGGTCGTCTAGGCATTTGCTTGAAGGATCAGGGAAACTGATGAAAAACCTGTCCAAGATGGGGGTCATTGCCCCAGAAGCTGAGATACAATGCTTTTCAGGTTGTTTAGAATTATACAATCCAAATGGCCATTAATACTTTCAAAACCATTGTTAAAATGAATATTACTTTCATTTTGATGCTCCTTATATTCTCTAAATGTATAGAAACATTTATGCAACAGAAAAGATTTTATTTGGCACTTAAACTTGCTTATCGAATTTAATTGTTTAATATTATCTGGCAATGTGTTGTAAAATAATGTACATGTATAACATGTGAATTTTTTGTAGTGGGCTGTTGATACTTACACCTGATAAATGAGATTACTATGTCAAGTTTTATAGTTATAGACATCAGTATCAGCTGAAAATAGTTCCCACCTTTAAGTAAATCTTTTTTGACAAAAACCACCGATTCATAAATCAAGAGGCAAGGTAATGATACAATTCCTAGCTTAATAAAGAGAGGCTTACAAGAATCACGTGGATGGCATTTGCTTATTATTCATACAATTCTTCAACATTTTGTTTACTCCTACTATGTTGATACTTAGAACATTGTGTTCTATTGAAGGTAAGTATTAACACAAGGCTCCATTTACTATTAATACTGTTCTTCCACATCAAAAACTTTGCTGACCAGCGAAGCTGCGTTCCACCTCCAGTGAGTATACGCCTAACCAAGCTAAACTGCGTACCGATTCGGAATGCAGGGCGTCGTTTCGAGAGGAGCAATCGCCTTGTTGAGTTGTGTAGCCTCACCTGGTGGCCCGAAGGGCGAGCAGTGCGGCGCGCGCCGCCGCCTCCGCCGCCTCGGCCTGCGCCGCCCGCGCCTCCGCCGCCCTCGCCCGCTCGGCCTGCGCCGTCGCGGCCGCCGCCTCCGCCTCCGCGCGGCCCCGCGCCGCCTCGGCTTCCGCCTACGCAACAGAGGACCGCGATGGCGCTCGTGGAAGCAAAGGACGGTAGGTTTCACGAACTTTTTTCAATGAATTTAGGTGCTGGGGTGCAACAGCTTGACTAGAAACCGGACAAGCGTTTATGAAGTTATATTTGAAAACGCTGGTGTGAGAAAATGAATTAGAGGTATTCAGAAGTAGTTTCCTACAAGAATGCTTCTATTAAGGTTCCTGGCAAGTGTTATAGGAAGATAACTAATTTGTGACCTTCCAGTACACTTATTGGGTAAATTCAATGGTTTCTAACTAGAGAGAATGCCTTTGCTATTCGGTGATGACTGAACCATTTTATTAATAGAATAGTTCAGCTGCAGCTAGTACATATCAAAAAACATTAAAAATTAAACTAATATATTCCTGAAAACAAAATGCTTCAATTGTCTGTAAAGAGAAGAAATGGAATTCTCATTAATATCATGCAAACAACAGACTATAGGTGAGTGTAAGAGTAGCTGAAGAGGAACAGATTGGAAATGATAGGAATCAAGGGGCTTGTTTTGAAAAATCAGTGCATATGTTTTGGTTCACATTTGATGCAATGTGTTAATTTATGTTATTAGTATATTATGCCATTCCTTTATATTGTTGAACTTTACTGCACAAACTACATGTTTTGAAACAAGCCACTTTAGGAACCAGTTTTCAAATTTGTACAAATGCAATAACACAATATAAACAAGTTGCATATGCTGAATGCAATTTTTTGCGTAGCAGCATCATAAATTTATACAAGAATCATGGTTGATTTTGGAAACAATATTCGTAAGGGAAGGTATGTAATGTGTTACATATGCCTATAATACATGATGTGTATTTCACATTTGTGCAAAAAAGCTGTGGTCAGCGGTGCGATTTCACACCACCTCTCCACGATTTTCTGAATGCGCAATTGTGCCAAAAACGGCTACTACATCATAATGTGCTTCATTAAAATGTCATTTTATCAACATTTTCTTGAGCAAGGTCGTTTATCATGCTGCTCTACAAAAACTAGGTGCTAAAACAGCATGTACTTTCTCGACCGTATTTTCACACAAAATTACGAGAAAAGTACTCAAATTTTCGAAAAACCGTACATGACCTTATTTCAAAATCTCTCTTTAAGGAACAGATTTCATTAAGGGAAAATATCTATCTTTAATATTTTAGTTGAAGGAAGACTCCGAAAAAATTTTGAACTTTTGCACTTTTCGAAAAATCAGAGTTTTCAACGAACATGAGACCTGCACCATTCTCTTAAACATCCTTCACACTATCCTACAACAAAAGTTACTCAAAGACGACTGAGACTTTTTTGAAAATTTCCCACGGGCTTCTTGTAAAGTAACCTCCCACAATTAAAATATCTGTTTCAAATTGAAGGGGCCGCGACATCAGCCATATTGATTGGGGAATATCAATTTTGGAGAAAATCTGAACGATTTAGCTGCTAGCGTTGTTGACGGGCAGACGTTTTGCCGTCATTCGATTTTTTTCGGTACCAAGGACCCACAAAACATGGATTCTGACTACACCACGTGTGCGAGATTTTTTGTCTCAATTTAGCAAATGGATTTATGCGGTTTTTCATTACCAAGATCCTGTAATAAGAGTTTTTCTGTCGAAAATTCGCCGTTTCTTCGTGCAGCATTACCTAACTTTCTCTCTACTGCGTAAGCGGTAACAAGAAAGTAAAATGATGTATTAGTAATATAACAAAAGGGTTGCGAGTGATCCTCTCACCTGTGACTCCGCGACGGCGCGCAAGGCGTCGTCGCGCTCGCGGCGCGCCGCCGCCGCCTCGTCCCGCGCCGCGGCCGCCGCCGCCGCTTGCGCCTCGGCCCACGCCGCCGCCTCGGCCGCCGCCGCCGCCCGCGCCTCGGCCAGGCGCGCCGCCGCGGCCGCCGCCGCCCGCGCCGCCCCCGCACGCCGCCGCGCCGACGCCGCCTCCCCGCGCTCCAGCAGCAGCTGCTTGTACAGCGCGCGCCGCTCCTGCTGCTCCTCCTCCTCCGCCGCCACGCCCTCCTCCGGCCCCAGCCCTGGCCCCGCCCCCGCCTCCTGCCCCTGCGGAACACCACAAGACATATGGGAATCGGAAGCTTGATCGTGCTTCCGTTGAACAGGGCGGACAATTGAAGGGGTCGGAAGAAGATAGTGCTAACCCACAAGTGACTTTTACTTATGTGCGTCCTAGGCTGTCAAATGTTTTAGCGTCTTTTCAATTTGCTTTTTTTATATTTTGAATAAAAAAATTGTACGATATTTGTTACCGACGCAATTATTGTGTACCTATAAATAACCGATTACACGTAAATGTATAAATAATTTTCACCACAATATTGATTTAATAAATATACGATGTTTTGTATAAATTTTATCTGCATATATCAATGGATATATATTTGATTAATTAACACTTTCTTTTGTTACAAATATGGAAAGAAATATTTCTATAAGAACATTCAAAAGTTCGCCTCATGAAATTTTTAATCCGCTGAAATTCGTTCGCTTCCAAAAATTGCGCGCCCCAGGCTGCAGCCTATTCAGTAATCTGGTACTGATCATTTTTGTCAGCCAAAGGAAAAACCAAAGTTATAGTACAATGAGACGTGTTTTATTTTCTTTATACACTTCTGGCTGTTGTCTACACATATACTATACTACATGAATTCGTCCGTCCAGCATTTCGATCGTAATGTTTGTTTTAGGAGACATTATACGACCTTTGATTTGGATTTATGAAATGCGGGTCAGCACAATCTTCTCCCGCCCACTTGAATTTATCTTTCGCTGAAGATTGAGCGGCTTCCGCCAGGCGAGCCCACGCCGGCTGAGGACTGCGCAGCCTAGCGCCCACGTTTCGCGGCCGGCTCGGCTCATTCGAGGAGCCGTCATCCCCATAACCACGGTGTAAGATATATCTTACGCCGTGCCCATAACCTAGTGCCCTGCAGGCGAGATTAAATTTTCTTTGGAGTGGATTTAACCACCTGCAGGCGTGATTAAATTTTCTTTGGAGTGGAGAATCATTCTTTGTGACACAATTGTTCGATATAATTATTCTATTGACGTATTTTTAAAATTTGACGATTGAATAATTAGTTATGAGTTACGGTCGCACAGGTCACCTAATCTTGAAACTTTTTACTGCGGATAATTGCAAGATCAGGTTTATTCAGGAAACCCTCATGCGGAGGGAGACCTCCAGCACTCTATTAGAGAGAAAATTGTCGCAATTCCCTATGAATTGCTTCAAAGAATAAATTAATATAAGTTATTTTTTATCCAAGAATGTAATTCGAGCCGCTTGGGGCCACTTTCAGCATCTTCTCTGCGACTGGCGCGGCGGAAGTGGCCGCGTGTCAGCACGGAGGCTGAGTCAACGCTTCGCCGGGTGGCGCTTCCCGTTTCTTCAGCGACCGATGCGCATAAATGATTAATAGTCTATGAAAAGATTCAATGCTTTAAGTTCTCTAATTCTTAGTCGAGAGTGTGAAGAGATGCAAATTTATAACTTTCTCAAATCGCCATAACTCAACAAAATGACCTCAAATCCTTTGAGTCGTGTCACGTGCTAGGCACAAGCTATATAGCTGTCTTATTTGTTAATTGTGTGAATCTTGGAATCTGAAATGAAATAAAAATTCGACTTCTGGGATATCATTATTATCGAATCTCAAAATTGGATGTAGTCGGTCACATTTCTTCGTTCCATCAATTTCACTTTTTAAACACACGAAGGAATTACTGCCTATACTTTACACGTTTCCTTATCTCTGATGCATTTCTAAAATTTGAAACCAAAACACGCAAGTCTATTATTTTGGAACAATTCAGAATACTGAGAAAAGCAGTTTGTTTTGTGCTCACAATAGTTTTTGCTTCGAACGCGTTTGTCACTTTCGCTACTTGGATTTCTTGTTTGGATTCACAACTAATGTTGCGCAATAATGTCTGTTCATTACAAAATTAGGCAAAATAGTATTATTTCAGCATTGCAGATCGTGAGCTTTACAAAGGAGTTCCCGGTCCGAGTGGCTACCGCAGTCTCATTGGGCGCAGACTGTCTAGGTAATATAATACTGTACCATAAGGGGCCCAAATCCTGATACGTAACAGTTTTACCCGTCCGTGTGTATGTGTGACGTGTTTAGTAGTATCCTGAAGGCACAAAGTTGCCCAGCTTTAGCATGACACGTGTCAGCTCAGCGGCTGCTAACAATGTCTCCCGTGCCTCCTGCCCCATCCGTTATTCGCCTTGTTCCTGGCGAGGGCGCGCCGTTGCATGCTCTCTAGAGGGACTTACCCGAAACAGGGCTACGCGGAGTTTTTCAAGATGCAGTCAACCACGTACGCGCATCGAAGTTAATCATGAGCCGACGGATTCTGTTGGTAAAAGTTTTATCCTAGGGGCTGTATCCCTAGACGCTCTTGTTCTCCCGGACGGGTAAATCTGCCACGTTTCCCGACCCCCCCTTAGACTTCATTCACAATACAAACATAAACGTAATCATAAAGTAGAAATGAGTTATTAAGCGAGACCATTCACAGTGCCTTGACATCTACGGTTGTAGACGTAAATCCGTAAACTTAAGTGCTCACAAGCACCAAGCTTTTATGTTAAGTTTACGTCGGAATTCTACCGAAGACCAATCAGAAAGCAGCACGAAAGAAACAAACATGGTGGTTTTCAAATTGTGTTCAGGAAGTTTGGGGTTCTATCATTTCATTACTGTCAGTAATGAACTAGTTTGCAAACAGTTCTGATGAGAGTAGTGTATTCAAAGTACGAATTTGGGCCATTTTTCTTGTGACTTTACCGTAACGTGGCGAATAAAATAATTGCGTTCGACGAACTACACGTGAATTTGGTACAAGAGAATCCTTGTTTATAAAATAAAGGAAACGCGAGCATTATTACAACAACTACTCGCATTTATATATAAAGATAAATCGATAGGAAAATCGAAGGAAAAGCTAGAAAGCAAGATGAAGATTCCAGCTTACGTTCGTCATTGTGAGTGCTTGTTTTTATGTATAAATTATACTGCTAAGTTCACGGCAGTACGTTACGTTTATGTTTGCACTGTGAACGGGCCTGCAGCGAGCGCCACCGACCTCCGCGTCGCCGTCGGCTGCGCGGCGCTGCGCCCGCTGCGCGGCGACGAGCGCGCGCTCGGCCTGGCGCCGGCCGCGCATGTGCTGCTTGACGGCGCGCAGCAGCGTGCGCAGGTCGCGCTCGTGGCGGCGCCGCTGCTCCTCCATGGCCGCGCGCAGCTGCTCCGCAGGCCCCGCGCAGCCGCCGCCGTTCACCGCCAGTAGCGCCGCCGCCGCCGCCTCCGCCGCACGCGACTCCGCCTCCGACGCCTTCGCCTCGCGCAGAAGCGCTGCAACCACGCCAGGCGGCCTCGCTCAGCTTGCGAGGAAGGGGAAGGAAAGATCGCGCGCGGCCCGTGGCCCATTTGTTGCGGTACTACTGCTCCGGCATTCGCCTAGTATTGATGGAGAAACCACGAAAAACTACCGATCAGAGCAGCTAGAATTCTCCTCCAGACAGCGGTTGAGTTCGACCTAGCTATGTAGCTCGAGTCGAAAATTCTGCCACCGTCGAGACTCGAATCCCAAAACTTACTGGGCACACAGGCACTGCCGTGACAGTGGTGGAAGATTTGGTGTCACACCTTTCCCCGTCTTCCCCAATTCTTCAAAGAATATTGCTAATAAAATGTAACTCTTAAAAAGGATGCGAATTTATGGGCATAATGCCTTTTTTGTCACGTTGCGGAATTCTTTCGTCTTATGTGGCTGACGTCAGATACGCCATCGGTTGTGTACCTGCCGCCAGCCACATACGGCGCTGAAGATGGACGCAACGTGTCTGGAGGTGCTCTCTGCCAATTAAGATGCCAAAACTACATCTCGTGTACTTCTATCGAAAGGAAGAGAAACCTCAAAGCTATATTAACATACAATTAGGGTTCGAGCTGACATGGAAGGGGGGACGCCGGGGATCGTCTAGAGAGTTTGAAATGTCCTGTTGGAAAACTGTTTATTTGTTGCTGCCAGGGAAACAATCATTTCTAGATGCCTCATTTATGATTTCCACATTGAAATATTGAAATCAAGGAACTACGAAACGACAACTTTTCCAAAAATATTCTTAGGATTTTTTGGCACAGTGCTGCGTAAACGGAATAGAAAATTAAATCCCCCCCCCTCTGGACAAAATCTCCACTTCGCACCCTGCATATTGGTCACTTTTCCACATGGCACACTGGCCTTCCTTGGAGCAGATTTCCTTGAAATTTTGCCGGTTTTCCAAAGCATTTTTTTTTTAATTCACTGCTTAAACTGATAAAATTCAAGATTATCACGCTATTTTTTTTAATTAAAGGAAACCTGATACTAATTTGTCAACTCTCTGATTTCATCGTAATATAACACACATCAAAACATTACACAACAAATAAAAGTTGAGACAGTATTTTTGACTATAAAAATACTAATTTTTATACATAATGTCTTGTTATTTAGCCGACTCAGAATTTTCCCTGACTTCAAACGATTCTTCTACAAATTCCATGGGTTTCCCTGACTTTTCCGGAGCAACTTTCCTTGACTTTTCCCAGATTTTTTTCGGTTTTCCATGTTTCCCAGAAAGCGGCCACCCTGGCTTGGAGCGACTGCGCTTACCTTCGGAGACGTCACCGCCGCCGCCGTTGGCGTGGGCGTGGGCCGCGCCGTTGCTGAGCGGGGCTGCGCCGTTGGCGCTGGGCCGCGCGGGGGCTGGGCCGGGGTCCGGCTCCGGGTCCTTGGCGGCGCGGCGCGCGGCGCGGCGGGCGCGCAGCTTCTCGCGCAGGCGCTCTCCCTCAGCGCGCGCCGACTCCAGGCGCCTGCGCAGCTCGACCGCCTGCGCGTCGGCGGCGTCTGCGCGCGCGCGCTCCTCCTTGGCCGCGCCCTCCGCCGCCGCCAGCTGCGCGCGCAGGGCGCGGTGGCTGCGCGCCGCCGCCGCCACGTCTGCCCGCAACGCCGCCGCCGCCGCGCCCACCTAAGCAAGCCATCAGAGACAGGTACTTCCTCAGCTCAGCGGCTTTGCCAGAGAAGACACTTGCCCACTGTTTCTTTCCGAGTTATGGTTGTTCATTTTCTTAATCTTTAGAATAGCTTCATACACTTTAATTGAATGAAAAATATTTCGAAAAATGTATCTTTGATGTGTGCTATTTTGTTGTTTATGCCTATTGAAATAAGGTAAGGAGTGAAAATATAAATATTGTTTGCGAAGTTTGAATTTCTTTTTCGTTAAATTTTCAACATAAAACTAACATGCTAGTATTTTTCCGTACCTCTGCGCGCTCGCGTGCGGCCGCCGCCTCCGCCGCGCGCGCCGCCGCCCCCTCCTGGCGCTCCCTGCGCAGGGCGCCCTCGGCCGCCGCGCGCGCCGCCTCCGCCGCCGCCGCCGCGCTCTCGGCCGCCGCGGCGCGCGCCTCGGCCGCCCCCGCGCGCGCCGCCGCCTCGGCCGCCTGCCGCCGCGCCGCCGCCGCCGCCCCCAGCTGCTCCGCCGCCAGCGCGTCCGCGCGCTCGGCCGCCGCGCGCGCCCGCACCGCCTCGGCGCGCGCCTCCGCCAGGTCCTCCGCCAGCAGCTCCGCCCCCGCCGCCGCCCCCGCGCCGCCCTGCCGCCACACACACGCACTCAGTCACATCATTCGGTGGGGGGGGGCTGATTTAGCTCTGAATTGCATGAAATTAATGTTCGGCTAACGTGCTACAAAATCATAACCACGAAACCATCTCTCGTGAAATCTGAGAACGTTTTTCGATTCATCGCCTGTTCAAAAACTGTTGAAGCAACCCGTCAGACGCTCCTGTACGACGGAATGTAGTTAGCCCCTAATAGAACACTAGCCCTACAGTGAATCGGTTAAATTCCATCCAGTGCTTAAAAATAAAACTCTTGTATAAAATGTTCTTAATTTACTGTTAATTTAAATTCCCTCTTTTTAAAGGAATTAACCGAAAAATAACCCTGATACAAATAGGTTTAAAAACAATTCCACCCTCAAACAGCCAAAATTGATCGATAACATAAGCATTTAGAAATAATTCAGTTTTGGTCTAAGTCATTTTGAATAATGGATGTAATAAGATCGCATATTATTTCAACGATAATGACGATGAACAAAATGCATATAAAGTCATTTATTTGAAATAGTACCCGTTTGCAACACAGACCACAAAGTGAAGGGAAAGTGTGTGATACACCTATTCTTAAAATCTGCGTTCTGCTCGTGAACAAACTGTACTATGAATGTTTTTTTTCTATTCTGAACAAAGTAAATTTAAAATTTCTTTGACATTAAAATAATTAGTAAATATGTTAACACTGATAGTTGGCAATGACAATTTGTGGGTGAAAGTATCCCAGTGGTCGAATGTGTGTCCTGCTAACAGTAAAGAATAACGTGCGCTACCTGCTGCTGGTGGTGGTCGTGTTGGGGCGAGGAGGGCGCTGACGGGGCGGTGAGGCGCAGCATCTCGGCCTCGATGGCCTCGAGGCGGCGCAGCAGGCGCTCCTTGTCGCGCACCGCCGCCGCCTGCGCCGCGCGCTCCCCCTCCGCCCGCGCCGCCGCCTCCTGGCGCGCGCGTGCCGCCTCCGCCGCCGCCCCCGCCGCCGCCTCGCGCGCCGCCGCCGCCTCCGCCTGCAGGCGCGCCTGAGCACCACGCACCGTTAACCGGGACGAACGAGTATTACGAGGGAACGGACTTTCATGTAAATACTAGGAACAATATATCTGCATTCATTAATACATTCATTTATAATTCCGAAATTCGCGTTAATTTTAATTCTTCTGCTTATAAGTCTTCGCATGATTTAATGAAAACAAGCACTTTCAATGAAGAAAACAAGGTTTTTCCTTTCCCGTGAAGATAAAAGTGTGTATTGCTTCTGATAAGAGTACTCCGCTAGCGCCGCTTTTGGATGCATGTAAATATTCTTTCAGAGCGAGCATTGTCAGTTACCAGTCGTTTCACTTCCGCTAAAAATAATAACATTTCGTATGATAATAATCGAATTTCATCTTTATTTCAATAGTTGTAGGGAAAATTCATTTAAATATTAAGATATTTTAAAACCTCTGTGTCAATATTGTAAACAGCGAACACACGTGTCTGTTTTATTAGTGAATACTTTATTCACTGAAATGTTGGAAAGGGAAGAGATTGAATCATTTACGTTAATCAAAGAAGTTGCTTTTTTAAAGAAGGCCCCACGTTCTCCGCGCTTCCTCACCTTAGCCTCCTGCGCGGCGCGCAGCTGGTCGCGGCACCAGGCGGCGTGCTGCGCGTCGGCGTCGGCGCGCAGGCGCTCGGAGCCCAGCTGGCTCTGCGCGCGCGCGCTCGCCGCCCGCGCCGCCGCCGCCTCCGCGTGCAGCTCGGCCACCTTGCGGCGCAGCGCCTCGGCCGCCGCGTCGCGCGCAGCCGCCTCCACCGCCGCGTGCTGCGCCGCCACGCGCAGCGCCTCCGCCTCCGCCTCGGCCGACGACGCCTCCTGCCATTCATTCATTCAGTAGTGATTACGGGTACGACAACTGATAGGTCTTTACTCCTGTAAGTGTAAGGCGTGCTTTTATCATGGAAGATGGCAGTGATCTCTCCCAGGCCGAATAGCAATATCCGGCGCCGATCTACTCCTCGGCTTACGAGGTTTTCCCCAATCAAATACCTCCCACCAGTGAGGCACCGCCCCAGTCGCGACAAGCTCTAAGCTACCAGCTGGTCCTGACATGTGGTAGTGTGATGATTGTTAGTGTAAGTGTGGATATGAAAAGGAAGATGAAGGAAAGACCGCGTACGATCAGCGGCCCGTTTGTTAGGATACTGCTCCGGCATTCGCCTGGTGTTGATCGGAGAAACCACGGAAAGCTACCGATCAGAGCAGCCGGTCGCTAGAATTCTCCTCCAGACAGCGGCTGAATCCGATCTAGCTATATAGCTAGTGTCGAAAATGTTGTCACCCGTGGGTCTCGATTCCTAGGACTTTCCGGACAGAGGTACTGCAGTGACATCAATTGAGGCCCTGAGCAACCTAAACGGGTACCTGTATCCGGAGGAAGCAACGGCAGACCCCAGAATAAATCGTAATATAATTAAAGATTTAAAAAAAAATTAAGAACTAATATTACAAGTATTTAGCAATACATTACAATCGTTTTGTGCAAATTTATGTTAAAATATTTTCAGTTTTTCAGGTATGGTAAGGTCAGTGTATGTTCTGATCATTTCGTGTTCTCGCGGTCCTTGCTGCGGGAACACAGATGGCCACGTCCTGTTTTTAAGAACTACTTCAGTATTCACATGCTGGTCCGAGCACAAGTGGATAAGTAAGGTTGCAACGTGATTATGCCTGGCGGTAAGAGAACGTCGGAGATTCCTCTCAGCGATTGAGCATTCCGGCGTGTGATCATCCGATAAGCGTTTGAAACACGAAATTATTGTTTAGGGTTAATAAAGGTTCTAGTTATAAAATTTTTAAACAATGACAATGAAGCGAACTCCTTACCTAAAACATTTACAAACGTTTTAAAAAAAATCTTTGCTGGACTCCCATTGGTATGCTACTGTAAAGTTGAATTGGTCAAATGGATTAATTTGCACTTTTCTAACTATGGCGTGTTTCACTATGACATGTTTCACTATGACATAGCTTCACTATGCGCACGTTTACTTGAGCTTCCCTTTTTCTAGTAGTGGTAGGAGTAGAGCCGGGAGTAAGGATTGCTATCCTCTTATAAATATTAACAACTCAATTCTGAAGTTCATTTACCGATGCAAACAATTATCTATAGCTCGGGAACTAAAATGTCTACTTTCAAATACTTAATTAACTTTGCTTTGTTGGTACTTATATTCATCATTCAGCTATCTAGGGTTAAAAGGAGGGGAAGGGATTTCAGAGCTCAAGAAAATGTGTACAGATTGTACTTCTCCCCCACACGTCACATACAGTGTTTACTGTTCTCTGACAAAACAAATCAAATGAAAAGTCACCACATGGAGACAAAGAACAGGAAAATCAGGGCTTTGTATTGGTGATCTCCTACTAAAATGCATCTTGAACCATGCAAAGAACGTTTTAATTCTATAACTATACTTCGATTTTTCTATCGTGGTTGAGGACATTAGGTCATCCTTACACCACCTGCCTTATAAAATGAATCTTTTTAATTAGTTCAAAAATGTCCTTCTTAACGGGGCACGTGGCCTCTGAAATGTGCCTACCACTGATAAAAAGATTCATTTTATAAGGCAGGAGGTGTAACGATGACCTAATATCAGTGGCGTATATTGTTTTCATGGCCTGGGCTACCACTGACTTTAGAAATAATCTTTGGCTATATAACTATATATAATCTTCGATTATGTAGCTTTTCTGGTTTGTACTATTTTTATTACACAATATTATTTATGTTTTATAGATCACATTATCATGAAACACAATCATTTTTACAATTTCTCGTTATTCAAACGATTAAAAAGGCTTCTCTAATAAACGCTGTACAATACACTCATTGTCAGCAGATAAACTGCCCGAAGTTTGCTGTCACATTTTTCAAAATTTCTTATCAAATTGATAATAGTTAACTTTGACACTGTCACATATTTAATATGTTGCAATTTTATCACTCGAAACACGCTTAATATAATCTATTATGTACGGATATGTATGCTTGTGGAACAAACGCACGCTGTGTGGATGCCGCTGGATGCCAGCGGTTTCTTCGGCGTTGCCGCCTCTTAAGGGGACTGATGCGCTTACGACCGAGCGATTTAATACAGATCTCAACAAAACAGATTATAAAGAATCTTGAAAAATGTATGTGACTGAAAAAGAATGTGACCTATAATTATTTTTTAATGTAATTTATCTTGACATATTTTTGTTCTCCTAATTTTTACGGACTACCGCCGGTAGCCCCGGAAGCCCATATAACGCCACTGCCTAACATCATCGGCCACTGCAGAAAAGTCGAAGTGCAGTCGCAGGCGCAGAGCTGGAGCGAGTGGTGCGTACCTCCTGGCGGCGCGCGGCCGCCGCCTCCACGGCCTCGAGGCGCGCGCGCAGGTCGGCCGCCTCCTTGCGCGCGTCGGCCGCGGCGCCGGCCGCCTCCGCCCTGTCGCGCCGGGCGGCCGCGGCATCGGCGCGCGCCTCGGCCAGGCGCCGGCGCAGCCGCTCCACCGCCGGCCCCGCCCCCGCCCCCGGCCCCGCCGGGTCCAGCGCGCCCAGCGGCAGCGTCGGCGCGCTCGCCGGCCCGCTCAGCAGCTGGCGCAGCCGGTGCATCTCCTCCTCGTAGCCGCTCACGTCCGACACGGTGGACGCCGTCTCGGCGCCGTCCAGCGCGTCCTCCGCCTCGTCCTCGCCCGCCGTCGACGACGCCGACGACGACGCGGACGACGCCAGCGACGCCGCCCCCGGGGAGAAGCTGCGCGCGGGGGCGGCGAAGAAGCTGCGCCGCGCCACCATGGGCGTGCTGCACGCGCCGTGCACCCCCGGCACCGCCTCCTTGCCCGGCCCAGGCCCAGACACGGGCCCCGCCCCTACGCACGCAAGCAAAGCAACAGGTACCACCGCTTCATCGTAGGCCTACCACGAGTGCTTTGGAAATTGTTGATCAATCCTCGACTCGCGATGCGAGCAGAGGATTTATCTAAGAATTTCGAAAGCACGAGTGGTAGTTAATAGGTCTATTCCACGAATGAAATTATGTTCAACAGAGTTCCAAAATGCGCCAAACATTGAAAATAACTGAAAGATATGTTAAAATCAATGAGGCTGAGTTATAGTAGATACGCGGTTTATTGCACATCAACACAGCAATCGATACATACGGCTTCCTAAGATAGATGAGACATGACTTATTATTGGCCAGTGGGAAGGGGTAAAAATCGAATAGATATTTTTTTTTTAGATACACCGCCCAGATTGGGGCATTTTATATGAACGGTTAAACACTATTGGTTTTAATTCCCAAAGTGGAGTAGTCATCATTAATGAAATTGGGCAATACCCGGTGGCAGTAAAATCTACAATTATAAAGTTTAATCTATAGTCTTGATACCGATTGTCATTAATTTCCAGACCATTTACAGAAGTAGCTAAAGGCTTAATTGAAAGCTCGAGAAGCCTGTTTCACTAAATATGTGTTCAAGGATATTTAACCCTATGTAATTTCCCTACAGAGTCTGTCAAGTGTTAGTAAAAGTAAAATCTCTGTCCGTCCACAACCTTCGCTCCTAAACCGTTCACAGAATTTTCTTCAAAATTGATATGCCATTGATCTGGCAGCACTTGGAGCCCTGCAAATTTGAAATTGATATTTTAATTTTTAGGGGCACTTTTCATGACACCTCAACATTTTCGAAATTTTTTCAACAATTGTTCAAAATGTTTGAATTTTTTTCTGAACAGAGCAATGCACGCTTATACAAATTAGACAGATCTGTTTTTCATTGAATTCTCTAAATTTTCGAAAATTGCAGAAGTTTAAAAGTTTACAATTACAATATTGAAGATAGATTTCCTTGATGCAAACAGTTCTTCAAAATTAGAACTTTAATTAAGGTCATAAATTTAAAAGTTACACAATAAAGATTTTC
Source organism: Teleogryllus occipitalis (assembly GCA_011170035.1). Classification (NCBI taxonomy): domain Eukaryota; kingdom Metazoa; phylum Arthropoda; class Insecta; order Orthoptera; family Gryllidae; genus Teleogryllus; species Teleogryllus occipitalis. The sequence continues at coordinate 499,903 of BLKR01000127.1, read as the reverse complement.
TTAAATTTGCAAACCGTTTCCTATTATTTTTTACCTGAATTCATCCAATTTTCATTAACGTCACTGAATTTTCCAAAGTCTTGATGGGAAGATTGTTTTGCCAACCTAGGCATTCAGTCTAGAAGTTATGGTTATAGCTTGCTAAACCTAAGAACCTGAGTTTGATTCCAACCGTGAGCAAAAATTTTGGCGGGTTCAAGAATTATAAAATTGTGTAATCATTACACAAAATGTCAAAATGTACATACTGTTGACACACTACTAATTTGCATTTTTATTTCAATTTTCCATCCAATTAAAGGTTCAATACATATATCCTGTCTTTAATAGTTGTTATATGTCAATTTTTTATTCATTTCTGTACAGAACCACATCTCTCCACCTTTGTGGGCTTTTAATCTAGAAACATATAACTAAAATGCTCCAAAAAGTCAAAATATGACAAAAGACAAAATAATACACTATAATTCAATATTATATTAGTGTAAATACATAGACAAGACCATATAACATCACCCACAACTATATACGAACAATATGACCCTCATCTTCGCCCTTGATGGACATTGAGGTCCAGGTTCTTTTGTTTCAAGTCGGTATTATATTTCAATGTAATTCTTTTGATTATTCTTTTTTATTTCTAATGAATCTTATAATTCAGTCAATTCACTTCATAATTCAAACTTTTTTATTCACGGAATGATACATTCTAGTAAATGAGGTCTTTGAACGATTTAATGTTCATTTAGTTGAATAATAATTATGTGAATCTTAAATTGATAGTAATGACAAAATTAGGAAACAAAAAATCTTACAAGTTCCACAACAAATTTATCTGTAATATTTAATGAATGCCAATGTATTATCTAACAAAACTTACATGTAAAGGTCTCCATGGATCAAAGCTCTGCAGTGAAAGTAATGTCTGAGAGGTAAAATGTAATTGTTAATTTTATGATGCTCAGTGTTCCCCATTGCGTGTACATGTATATATTATGATAACAATTTTGTGGAATTACATTCAGTAATATTTGGTCTTCCTTCATGTACTACATTTTTCTATAAAAATCTTTTTTTTTCTATTAGAGACCAAACAACAGACATTAGGTTAATATACAGCAAGGTAATCAACATATACAAAATTTTGAATATTGAATAATTTGTGTTTCACTAAATTTTGGACCAATTGCATTTCTCTTGTTTTTTAGTGCTTTTAACGTCTTGTTGAACAATAGTTTTTATAAATAGAATGACATTTTGTACTTTCTATGTTATGATGTGTTTTATACATCTTATATTACTTTTGTAATTAAAAAGGACCATTTACAATTGTCTATGTAATACTATATGTTTTAATTACCTTGATGTGTATTAACATTATGTCTGATATTTGCTATTGAAATTTTGTTCCATTTTAACAAATCACTTTTGCAATATTTTCTTTATAATTTATTTTTACAAACTTTAAGAAATTGACTTCATGCATAACCTATCAGTAAAATTAAATTAAATATGATAGAACTATTTACAAGTCTGGAGAAAGTAAAGAACTCATTAGAAAATGCAAGGCAAAATACAGAGGTTCATTCTTTACAGAGCACATTCAGAGTTTTAATGTCTTGTTCATGTTTTCAGTAAATTAGATAAATTTAAATAGTTTTACATTTCAATAGTGTCAATTTTCAAAATGAATCTAATGTACAATGGAATACCTGGCTGAAAGGTGTATTTTTCAAATTCTGGTCTTAAGAACAATAATGTATCTTTAAAAAATATATTTTAGAAAAATTGGAAGTGCAGGAAGTGACATTCCAAAATCACCAAAACTATCTGACAAATACAAATTCTAAATTATTTTGCTGTTGGTATAAAACTAAAATAAAACCAAAATAAATGATTCGACCAAACTGTATTATAAGAAAAATTGGATTTGGATTATGGGATTAGTTTTGAATAAAATTATTATCTGATAATTCATAATTATTAAATTATCCACAATTTTCATGGTTATGGATGTAATACGAAAGGAGATGAATTTGCTACATTACTTGAAGAAATTCACAATTTTTGGTGCACAATTTCATTGCCTTGAAAAGTCAAAATACGTTGTGTTATATCACATTCTCATTCCCTAACATTATAAATTTTTTTTAATGAAATCTGTAACCTTTGACATGAATTGCGGTGTAATAAATTTAAAGAGAACATGAGTTGACAAAATTCTTGAAAATTAATTTGTCAATAAGACACAAATTTCAGCAGCGTCTGCAATCTAGTTATTTGTTTCTTACCACCAGCCAAAGCAGCTTCCATTTCGTGTAGAAGGTAACTGGTGTGAGGATCAAGTGTCTGGCCAGGGACTGGTATCTGGATTGTTGTCTTGTGAAGTGGGAGCCGAAAACTGTTCACTGGGGATGTAATCTCATTGTTACATTCTTGATGCGCTATCTGCAAATCAAAAATAATTTTTTGCATAAGTTACCAAACAAATTTATAAATAATGAATTTTATTATTAATAATAACATTTTTACAAAAAAAAACAGAAGTTGGTAATAAATAACTATGTATTGCAACTTCTAAAATGTTGAAAGGATCACAAGAAAGTATTCATTTTCTTGGGATATTTTAAATTAGACAAAGAATATGAAGAAATGTGAATAATTGTATTTACAAACCTTACTACAATTTTTAGAGAAAATATTAGAAAATGTGTTTTCAATTCATTCACTGGAAAAATATATGAAATCTTTTACAGATAGTTCAACCTTTTCAATTTATCCTCTAAAATGACAATATTTAATGATGTCAACTATACAAGCCTTAATATTGACATTTATCCATTCAACTGTAAGCCAAAATAATAAAAAGCAAAAGCAATATTTAGAGTTTAAATCAAATTTGTTTTATAAGATTTTCTAATTTCATCAGTTTATTAAAAAAATGAATCTGGACGTTAAAATATATTTCTTTTATTCAACATTATCATATCAAATCATTGAAAAGTAATGAATTACATATATTATTAATTTTTTTCATTTTTTCATACACTTCAAATATATTGGTCCATGATCAGTGTTTGAAGAGCTTATTTTTATTATAAAGGAGGTTGACAGAAATGGAATAATTTCTTTAATGAAATTATATTTCATTGGACATTTCATCAATTCTTTTTCTCCAAGTAATTTGTTTTCAAGGTATGAATTTCAACATTCAGAATAATCTATATCTCAGATTTGCATGCTCTGAGATTTAATATTTTACTCCTTTTTTAGCCCATGCTAGATCTTAGAAGCCATTAATGTCAGGAAATGGTTTTATTTCTGTGTCAATAAACAGTGCATAAACACATTCTAGTATTGTATTTGAAGGTAAAAAATGTTCAAGAAAATTCAGCAATTATTGGAAATGTTATACAGAAATATTATTTCTAATGATGTTTTTATTCTTCAAATGCTTCTAAAACAATGACAGCATGTTTATTTTTATATTTTGATTAAAGTGTGCACATGAAATAATAAAACTGCACGAAACCCAAAATCCTGAATAGTTACATTTTTTATCTTCATTTCTTTTATAATTCAAGTTGTGCAGTGTCAATGTAATGTACATGCTACCTTTTTCACTTTGGACATTAAGAACTTTACAAAGTAAATATTCATTGAAGCAGTATCTTCAAAGCTATGGATAAATTGGACTACTATATGAATTTTCTATCATAATATAAGCGTCAAAGCAGGTTTTTCTTTCATAAATATATAATGAATTTGTATTCTATTGTCGAATTTTTTTAATGAAATATAATCTACAGTATGTTTGCACTTAAATAAATTCAACCTGTAAGTTATTATGGTTTGTGTGATTTTTATCACCTGGAAATTGATTTTAAAACAGTATTAAATTACAAAAAGATTTTTCCCCCCTGATGATTCTGGTAAGATAGAATTATTTCAGAAAATTCACTTTCTATTTGCATCCACATTATTAAAGTCATGAAAGAAATATAATTTGAGCAAAGAGACATATAATATACTTTCCAAAGATACTAGGTCAGTGTAAAAAAAAAGTTTGCTCTTTTAAGATTTCAAAATGTATTTCAAATTGAAATATTATCACAAGTATATAACTTTCTGGATAGAGATGAATATATCTCAAGACAGAAAATCCTGTAGAATTCATACTATTATTATTGAATTAAATTGGGAGGGGGGGGGGGGGGAACTGGTGAACAATTGAGGTATTATCTTTCTTAAACATTAAGCATCACTGAATCCTTACCAATTAAAATTATTAACTTAAGTCAAAAGTTATAAGAAGCACTTCAGAATGATCAATACACTTTTATCATTATTTATTGTTTCAATATCAAATCATTATTTATTATTTCTTGAAAATTATATTAATTATTCTAACACTGTAGACCACTGGCATCCTAAACACAGAAATGAAATTGCAGATTTGCTATTAAATGTAGGACTTAAAATTGTTATTACTATTTCATTTTGTTTAAAGAAATCTTAATATTAAATGTGTAGCAGTAATCTCTAAAATATTAACCCTAATCACATAATAATAAAAATAATAATAATAATAATAATAATAATAATAACAACAATAATAATAACAATAATAATAATAGTAATAATAATAATATATGTTAATGGTTCTTAGATCTTTCCAACAGCAATAAAATATGTGATTACTGTCAGTAAGGGAGGTATGTATCATTTAACAAAAAGGAACTAAATGAAAGATTAAGAGTTATGTAATCACAATAAATATCACAGCATTCTGAATTTAGAAGGCCTCTTGTCAAGGTTGAATTAACAAACATATGTTTTGCCTTTTGTACTCATATTCAAAGAAAAAAATTGTACAAATACATCACAATCTTCCATGCAAAGCAATCTTAGATAATGAATGTTAAAACGTACATACACCAAGAGAAGCAGACCAAAGAATTCATAAGATGTATCTGTCACATTGATTAGTAGTCCTATATGTTTCTGGCTTCCAATGTTTTACAGAACAAAGCAGAAAGTCACAACAGTCAAAATATGTACGTTAGTGCATGGAATGGGACATTAGTGCAAGCAGTGACCAACAACCCACCACACATCGGATGCCAGGAAGTACCTGAAACTCGGTGTTTGCATCCACCACCGTTGCCAGAGCTGCAACTTCCTCCGCCTCCACAGAGGTCTTGGAAGCAGCAGGGTCATAGGAGCCTAACTCCAATCGAAATTGGTAACTGGGATTATCCATGATTTTTAATGGGGGATTCTCTCATAATGGCCTCTGACTCCACAAGTTTTTCTTTTGTCTTTTTTCTATGATAATAAACTCTCCTTCTGGAAGATTAAAGTAAATCACTAGCAGAAAAAGTGAATTGATTGAATACATATCATTATAATGCAGATTGGACATAAAAGGTGGATTATGGAGGGAAACCACTATTCATAAATTACAAATATAGAACAAAGTAGAAGAAAGTGGTTAGTCCTCATTTATGTGCTTTTTTAAACTAATAATAGATAAGTAATATTATATTTTTAACTGTCTACAAAATTATGCTTTTTCTATTATATTCTTCAGATCAATAGCTCTTAAAATTATCTTAAAAACTTATTGTAGGCAATACCTACTGTACTAAATAATGTTTTTCAAGACAGTGAATATAAAGAACAGTTTCAGATTTATTTATTTCAATCAGTATGAAGATGTTTAAGTAATATTGTAAACTGAAGAAGTTAATGCTAAAAATAAATTTCTAAATGAAATTCAAAATAATATCCACATTTTTTCTACTCAATCTAAATTTATTTAAGCTGCATTGGTAAATAACACAGATTTTCAACACTCAGAAGAAAATAGTGAAGTTATTGGCAATTAAAAATAGGAATATTGAATGGTGCTGAAGCTGAAAGAACATTGATATTGTTAGTTGCAACCCTACAATGTGAGTTCTTACACCCCTTCGTTGTGTCAAGATACCCGTTTCCCCCACCACTTACACCCCTCAGCCGCCCCAACTCCAACCTCGTGTTCTCTCGCGGCCTCAGCCGCCCCTTCGGGATCTTCAGGGCGGTACAGCAGACGGCCTGTCGTCACGTCTCACTTTAAGTTTAAAGCACATAACCTCTAGCGCGGGAGGCTGTTTCGGTATTGAGCCTCTGCGCTAGTGAAGTGTGTCAGCGAGTCAGTCAAGCATGTCAACAGAGAAATCGGTAATCTGACAGAGTAGGACTGCCCCTCCTTATCTTCGAGAACTGTGAGCCAATCTGGCAGACAGGTGGTGACTCGAGATGACACAGCAGATGGACCACAGATCCCCGGTGCCCTACCTCAGAACGTTATCGGAGAAAGTGAACACCCACGCAGCCGGACAGGGTCAGAGAAAAAAGGGGGGGCGGCGGCCCCGCAGGGACTGTCACTCTCACGGTCCAGCTGACACGAATCGCCCAACCACTTACGTGCCACGCAGAGCAGCTCTCCCGTCCGGAGCCAGGAGCCTGGAGCCCTCCGCCCGTGAAAGCGTGCGAGTCCCAGAGGATCCGGCTCCCGGCCTCACCCGGATCGCTCACGCAACAAAAAAATATTCGCGAAGCTGCACCACACACGCTTACTCACTTCCCTACGTGGCTCAAACCCCTCCCCACCCCTGGGCGCCCGACACGCAGCAGCCGCCTGCCCCGCTCCGCTGGGCGGTGACGTCAGCGGAGTTGCGTCACGCGAGCCGGCAGCTACGGCTCGCCCCGCGCAGCGGCCACACCGTCAGTACGCCGGAGCGGAGCACAGCGATCGTTCGCGCTCGCATGATGAGGTCAGGTTGTACCTCTGCTTCCGCACAAGCTTTCACCAAACGCCGATGGATAGCGCTGGTCGCCTTGTTGCTGGCGTGGGACACGGGCGCCGGTGCTGCGCCGCGCGGTTTTCCGTGCAACGAGAGCTGGGACGTGCGCCCCGACAACGAAGTGCAAGTGGAACTTCGCGTTCCGCGGGCGGGGGTGGCGTGGGACCCGTGCGACGCGACATGTGTGTGGCGCGTGAGGGCCACAGAGGAGTGGGCGTGGCTGTTGCTGCGCTTCGTTCGGCCCTTCGAAGGTCCCGATATCGACTTCGCCCCCGAGGGTGAAGCCTCGAACGATGGAAGCAGGGTACGGTCGCGAAAATCGAAGGGATCAACTTCCCCCATGATCAGCTTATTGCTAACGAATAAGCCTAGTTGATAAAATGTTCCGGATTAGAAATATTTATTCTAGAATTTTACCCCCTAAGATATTTAGAAGTTACGAAGATGACGCCTGAAATTGTAGCGCAGACGCCTACATCCGAAATTCCAGAGCACTTTTTCTTAAACTCTTGAGATAATTTACTGCGGCTGATGAAGTACTAAAATATTGCTTAAATGAATTTTAGGAATATACTCGTGAATGGTTGTAAACAGTGTTGGCAATTCGCTGATTAACAATATTTTGAAAATACCATAAATATCCATATCTCGTATAAAATTTAATTTAAACCAGCTCCGATACTGGTTTACGTAATACGTATACTGTAATACGTATCTACAATTTTCCGCATCAGAACAGTCCTCTCGAAACAAGGTCTAGTAAACGTCTGAAGGAACAGAAGAGTTGGTAGAATATAGTGGCATTTATCGGGATGTTTTGGCGGACTGATACTCCGTCACCAATGTAATTCGTCCCGACTATTACAAATCGGGACATAATGACAATCGGTGCACGATGTTCTTTGCGCCTTCTTATGCCCTCTTTTAAATTATTGAATAATGTGAATTCTCATTCCCATATTTGGGAACTTGCGGAAAAGTCAATCTGAAATATAGTTCGAATGACACGTGTACTTAATTTTTAATCACACATAAATTTAACTGATGCATTCTGTAGGAGGCGTTCTTAACTTTTAATTTCTGGCTAGTCAAAGTTTTATTCAATATTTAAAATGTACTAATTTATGTAAAATTTAGTTCAGAAAATTAGGCTTATCTCTCTCTCGAGGATCCGCCTATTGGTAAATTTCTTTCGTTTAGAACTACGGTACAATAGTCATGCTATCTCTCGTGACATTTACAAATTTCCCTTCTCCAGAATTGTATGTGAAGGAGTTGTGAAGTATATACATTCATCACTTTTTGACTACTTCTGTGAGTTTTTTCAAACTTGTTTTTGCAAACTAATATAGGAAAATAGTAATTTGCGGGTCACTTATCAAATACTACACACAACAACGAAAATTGGAGCGACAGGTCTCGATTATGCTCCCCCAAGCCATGAGCTTCCAAGTTTCCAATAATTCGTTGTACGTATTTGATTGATATCATTTCAAAATGCCAGCTTGAAGGACTCTACTCTTAGTCGACTCGTCCGTCAACATTTTATTCGTACACCGAATACTAGTTTTCCATACTAGTTACGTAAATAGATTTTTCTCCACTGAAGTTCTAATAAGCTTTGAACGTTAACTTAGTATAAAACTAATTTTGTAAACTTCTATTCATTTTATCGTGGACATATATTGTCAATGTTCGTTTGTTAGATTCATTATTTTATTTCAAACGGAAAGTGAAAATACTTCTATTTTAAAGTTCAAAAAAGTTTGAATTAAAATGGGTGCCGAGGCAAAGACGGCCCTAAACGATAAAGCAGTCAAAACATCAAAATATATGGAATCGAAAATGCAAATGATTACTTACTTCGTCCTTGTAAGCATCCGAATTGTTGCTTCAAGTATAGTCTCGCGTAATTTCGTACACCTCGTAAAATGAACCAGCGCAACACAAAATTGTGCCGATGTAAACTTCATTGGCAATGCACAGTTAGTGAAAGAAGTAATTCATAAAGTGTAATAGTTAAAAACACTATTTAGTTCCATTATTGGGAATAAAACATTTTTTAGGAAGAACGTGAAAAAGAAGCATTTTTAAGGACGGATGAAAAATAAAGTAACAGAAGTACCAAGACAGAATGTATAAGATAGTTCGTAAATGGCGATGCTATTTTGCAATTGTTTATTTAGTCAACAGTATCCATGGAAATATCGCGATACAAGATTAAAATTTTGTTATTTAATTTAAAGAAAGGATGCGCACTGTGCTTATGAACATTTTTTTTTGTTTTAATTAAATTGCTGTAAGTCGTTTTCATATAATGTAATTGTTGTTTTCAACATATGAATGCGATTATCTGTCGGGTAAAATACACAATACATGCAATTTGCTATATGAAGTCGAGAAAAAAAAATCCAACCCAACATTGTCTAAATATCATAGGTTTTTATAAAAGATGCTGAAAACTACAAAATGCAATATTTTTTCACAAAATGCAATTTTTTCTGAAGTTTGGCGGACATGCCACTGAAAAGGAATTAAACGAAAGAATAAATTAATAACCTTCCTGAAATAAATTTTAAAAACTTTTGCCATGTTATAACCATGACTAGAATTTGAAAGTAAAACGTTAGTTACATTAAATACAAGTTCAAACCACGGATATTTGGAAAGCTTTAAAATGGTCTATGGTCCGCGTATTTCCGATTTGCCGATTTGGGACAGAACATGATTTAGAGACACTTGGGGGAAATCTATACATCATTAAAATGTCTCATTTGCAACAGATTCTGAATTGAATGATTTTGGAATTATTCACAACGGCTTAAACTGGCTCGAGATAGATTCGGCTAGGCCGATAGCGGCTGTAGTAAACTCCTGTTGCATTGAAGGAGCGTCCCTCCCTGCAGGGCAACTCCACCAGCAGCAGCGAGGACAAGGCCGAGGGCGGCGACGAGGGGCGCGCGCCCTTGCATTTGGAGCTGGAGGTTCGTTGGCCGCGACCCGACGGCTCCTGGCTCCGCACGCAGCTTCGAGACTACTCTCTGGAAAGTGTTTCGCGCATGCGGGTAGGTTGCAAGCACTTTCTCCTAGTCTCGCTTATCTTACTACCATTGTTAGTCTGGTTTACATACAGATTTATAAACCGTATTTGTACATCAGAAACAGCAGTTTTTCATCTAAGAGTTCCTGAAAAGATAGATAAATACATAGCCTATTTTATTTCATTGTTATGTTTCATTTTTTACTTTTATTGCGCCAAGACATTAGTTAATTTGTTGCCAATTGAATTGTTGAGTTTCCTTCTAAGATATTCCGTATGTTCAGTAAATTTAAATTGAGCACTTGGATTATGATCGCAGCTCTTTGTTTTAAGGCATTTTACAAGGCAGCAACCGTAATTTTTACAACTGATTTCCTTCCACTATTGTCGATGCACAAGAAACAGGCTTAACTTTAAAAAATTGTCATTTTCCGTGAGAACTGTTGTAAACTGAGCGAAGTCGTTCATTTCACTATCAAAGACGGTTCTATTTTATATACTGGTTGTATTGTGAACTGCATTTAACATTTTACCAGTAAAAATAGTATACTCTATAAACGTATTAATATCTTCACTTCACTCAAAAATGACTAGTTTTGAGATCTCACTTTTCTTGTACACTCTTAACTCTATCTGTCCGTTTATTTCCGTTTCCTTTTTTAAAACTTTGTTGAATGATGGATAATTACGTAGTACAGTTTGGTAGTACTTTTTCATATATTCTGACGCTTACTTTATAACTTATTATACTTAACCTATAATTACCCGTGCTGGCGCACGGAATGAATCAGTCTCATTCTTTTGGTTCCTGACAATACATGCATATATTGCATTCTCTCTTCCGCTAACCTTTCTCCTGAGTTTCTTTAAGAGTTTGAATTTGTGTTACAACTGCTCCATCGCAAGTTGTATGAGTAAGCTAGCTATTTTTTTTCTAATACCGTTTCGACGCACTGCGCATTCACACTTCCTTTAAATGTATTATTATTATTATTATTATTATTATTATTATTATTATTATTATTATTATTATTATTATTATACATTGTTTTTCTCGGTATTCACCGGATTTTTATTTGACTTTGTGTCGGGTTAATAACCAAGACACAGGTCAATTCATGTTTCGTCGCAATTTAGGAATTTTCGAACAATCCTGCATGTGTTTAAGATGATCGATTTTTGCATAATTTTATAGGTATATTTTGGTATTTGAATAAATTCCAGATTTTTATGAATGTTATTTGGTATAACTCCTGTACACGAAATGACCAGAGGAACAATATGAACTTTTTGGAGATGCCATAGTGCCTTGACTTCAGCTGCTAGTTCTGTATACTTTGTTATTTTTTCTGCATGTGCTGTTTGAAGATTAGCTGTTTGTGGAACAGTTATGTCAATCAGGAAGCCAATATTTTGCTGTTTATCTACAAAAGTTATGTCTGGTCTATTATGGTGAATAGTTTTATCTGTAATAATTTCTCTGTCATAGTACAACTTAAAGTTTGAATTTTCAAGTACAGTATCGGGGACATATTTGTAATATGGGCAGGTCATTTCTTGTAGGTTGGATTTCGCTGCCAGTTTCTGGTGAATAATATTTGCAACTTGATTGTGCCTATAGGTGTAATCTGTATGGGCCATTAATTTGCATCCTGATGTGATGTGCTGTATGCTCTCAACTGTTGTATGGCATTTCTTACATTTGTCATCTATTGTTTGTTTGAGGATATGCTTCCTGTAACTTTTATCACTTGATCCTGTATAGCGACCATGAACCCTTCTGTTTCGCCAAACAGATTACCGTATTTTAGCCAAGTGTTTGAGGCTTTTGAGTCTACATGAGGTTGCTTGAGATCCTTTGCATGGCGTCCATGGAGTTCCTTTCTTGACCACATGTCTATTTTGCAGTTATTGTCTGTAACCCGCGATGAAATGTCCAGCTGTTTGTTGTTAAGATTAAGAGGGGTTAATTTAGTATCTGCTTCAACTATTGCAGCGTGTAGTTCTGAGGTTGCCTGTTTCTCGTAATAAAAGTTCTTTAATGAATGGATTTGTCTGTAGCACAAGTTCTTTAGATCTATTAGGCCTCTTCCTCCCTCACTTCGTGGGAGTGTCACTCGTTCTATTGCACTATTTGGATGGTGATGTCTGAATTTTGTCAAAATTGTGCGGGTAAGTCTCTGGATGTCTTCGAGGTCTGTGTCGCTCCACGGTATAATTCCAAATGAGTACGTATATACTGGTACTGCAAATGTGTTGATTGCTTTTATCATGTTATTACCTGTTAATTTGGTTTTCAGGAGCGCAGTGATTCTTGATTTGTACAGTTTTGTTAGAGATTGTTTGATTGCCTTGTTGTCTGTGATTGCTGCTTGATCGAATCCTAAATACTTATATATTTCTTCATCGCCCATTGCCTGTATTGTCGTTTGATCACTGAGTGTGCTGTCTATCTTCTGTAACTTTCCAGTTTTGTCTACGTGAAGAGTCCTGCATTTGTCAATACCAAAACTCATATGAATGTCTTCAGAAAAAGTTCGTGTTATTTCAAGGAGATATTGAAGCTGTCTGTCTCTTGAACTGTAAAGTTTAATGTCATCCATATACATCAGATGTGATATGGTGTGGATGGTCTTCTTATTTTTACGAATTTGGAAGCCATAGTGAGTACTGTTAAGTTGTGTTGATAGGGGATTTAGAGCCAAACAGAACAACAATGGGCTTAATGAATCGCCTTGGAAGATTCCCCGCTTAATTCTGATCTCTTTTGTTGAGATTGTTAACTCTTGCTTCCTTAAGGACAATGTGGTTCTCCAATGAGTCATGATATGTTCCAGAAATGTGATGATGGTTTCGTTAATTGTGTATATGCGGAGAACTTCCATGAGCCAACTGTGAGGAACGCTATCAAATGCTTTCTTGTAGTCAATGTATGCCAGGTGCAAGTTTCTATGGTTTTTATGTGCTTGTTGGAGAATGACCATATCTGTTAGAAGTTGTTCTTTACATCCTTTATGTAATCGACTGCAACCTTTCTGTTGTTCTGTCATTATTTCTCTGTCCTCAATATAATCTTGGATTTTACTTGTAATGCATGAAGTCAAAATTTTGTACATTGTGGGAAGGCAAGTGATTGGGCGGTAATGAGATGGGTTCTGTGTGTCTCTACTAATGGGTTTCATGTATGTAATGCCTTTGGTTAAAAATAAAGGCATGTCTTCTGGGCTGTTAATGACGTGTGTGAAGTACTGAGCCAACTTATGGTGAAGCGTTGCAAAATGCTTGTACCAGAAATTGTGAATGTGTTCTGGGCCAGGAGCTTTCCAGTTGTGGGTTTTTGCAATTGCAGTGCTGACGTCTTTTACTGTGATCTCTTGATATAACATTGGATATATATTTTGAATATTATTAATTTCGTCCTTAATCCAGTGTGCCTCACTATTGTGATGACTAGATTCTGACCAAATGTTTGACCAGTACTGTTCTAAATTTTGTTGATCTGGTGCACCGTTGTTCTCTTGTTGGAAATTGCAATTTTGTCTGAGTTGTTGATAGAACACTTTTTCATTGTGACGAAACACTGAATTTTGTTGTTTACGTTTTGTTGCTTCTTTGTATCGTCTAAGTCTTTGTGATTTAGCTGCAAGTTTCTGTTTCAATTCATCTAAATGTTCAGCTATTAAATTTGGATCAATGATGTTATGTTCCTGGTTCTTGTGTTTTCTTGATTCATGTTTTCTGATCTTTGCAAGTGTTTTTTTAATTTTCTTGGCTAATTTCTTGTTGTTTGGTTGGTTCAAATATTGCGTTACTCGGCCTATTTCCTGTCTAAGATACTGAATTTGATTTTCGAGTCTTTGCTGCCATGGTGGTTTCGTATTTTTCTTGATCGACTTCCCTTTTTCACTTTCTGACTGATCCTTTAATTTAAAACCAGATTTTACAGCTACGGTAGCAGCTGCACAGTAAACTATAGCATGTATATCTGTTAATGTATCTTCTTCTTTGATCTGACAGGGTAAAACATGCTCATTTATATATTGAATAATTTGAACGAGCCTGTTGTTTCTATTGCTGTTGAGTTTAGGAATTCTGGGGCGAAGTGTTGGATCTAATCCTGAGTACTTGAGAAAAAGTTCCTGGTATATGTCAATTACGTCTGATATGTTGTCTTCCTTGCCACCAGGTGTTGATGGATCCTGATTTGCTTCATCTAATTGGATTGAATTTGGAACTTCGTGTGAATCTGTGACAGTTTGTGTCAAGGGGCATCCATTACTGGAGGAAGAGATTTCTGCTGCTACTTCCTGTTTAATTTGTTCCAACCTTACTTTTGGGATTAGATTGTTTTTAAGTATAGTTCTTTTCTGATTTACAAGCCTCTGATCTGTCACACCAATATGAGGAAACCTTTCTCTGAATTCAGCATGCAGGGATTGTTTGTATCCAATCATATCTGTTTCTAAACGTATGGCTCTGTAGTAGACGCGCATAATATACTCATTCAAGTTATTTGTCCATTTCATACGTTGCCTCACTTTCCCCGCCTTGGTGGTTGCGAGCAGCTGCTCGGGCAAAACACTGTCGACAGGTGAAGCAACAGATTGTTGGTTGCTTCCTTGGGATTTGGCTGTAGTTTGTTCGGGTGACCCGGTAGGCGCCCGCCTGTTCAGCGTCCTACCACCGGTGGCTCGCATGCTGTCACGCCCGGCACCGGCTCCAGACGTGCCCCGGCGCTCCCCGGGCAGCGGCTCTTTTTCCGAGGCTTCATGACTACTTAAACTCTCTCCATATCAGTATGGGTAATTGCCATTGCCCCAAGCACCTTTATAATCGGTGACAATTGCTTGTCTTCCACGTGGCACAGTTGTTCTTGCTCACACGTAGGGTTGGACTTAAGAAGACTTGCAGGAAGATGGGAAGGGAGAGTGGTGGGATATTTTTATTATTATTATTATTATTATTATTATTATTATTATTATTATTATTATTATTATTTCTGCCATGACATGGAAAGTATTAAGACCTTCCAATTTATACAAGACCATTTAATGCTGTCAATCATGAACATAAAGATTTAATTATTTAGTTTTGGTTCTGTATTTAACAGAGTGTTAGACGTTTCAAGTTATGAAGTTTCAAAGTTCGGTGGAGCAAAACCAATAGCAGACAAGATCTCAACAAGGAACTTTGATCCAATGTTTTTATGCGCTATGCCCTATTCAGATTGAAGAAAAAAGTACTGCCCCTAGGATAGTATGTAACAGCGAAATATATATTTTCTTCCATGATTCAATTGCACTGTTCTTAAATTTTAAAATCCCAGAATCAAACAACGTATCTGTTGTTAATCATAAAATCATCATAATACATCAAGCAACGTATTTGTTATGACCAAATGATTCCGGGCGCATGAACTGCAAGGGTCATTAGTCTTTTAAGTGTAGTGCATATTTTTGCTCGGGAGGTGGCGGTGATCTTGTCTCGCTTGATGGCGAGATCCGACGCTGATCTACCGTCGGCTAGCGGGATTTTGCCCAACCAGATATCTCCCATCAGAGGGGCACCGCCCCAACCCGAACAAGCTCTAAGCTCCCGACCGATCTCCCGACATGCGTGGTAGTGTAGTGCATGCAAATGTAAGTGTGTGTAAGGGTAGTGTAGGACAAGGAATAGGAAGAAAAGATCGTGCGCGGTCCGTGGCCTATTTGCTAGGATACAGCTCCAGTATTCGCCTGGTGCTGATAAGATAAACAAGGGAAAGCTGCCAACCAGAGCAGCCGTCCGTAAGAATTCACCTCCAGACAGCGTCAGAACTCCACTTCGCTATCTGGCAAGTGTCGAAAATCCTGCCACCGTCTAGGACTCAAACCCAAGAACCTCCGGGTCAGAGCCACTTCATTGACATCAGATGATGCTCTGACCCACCTCTCCCCATCTGGTATGATCGATTTATCATTCCATAAGAAATTGTCTTCTGGTAGGTGTTCTTTTATTCCATAAACCTATCAAAGGTCAGCTGTTGTTTTGAAGACTGAGACGTCCAGCTACGATGTTGTAGTTTTTGTTTCGATGCTAGTAGCCACTTAATATTTTATTCTCAAACTTTGGCAAACATACAACTGAGTTTTGTATTCCTGTAATCAATATGTCTTCTTCATACTTTTGAAAAAGGCATGATTTTACTGTTCAGCTATCGGGTTGGTAATCTCCCTGCATTTGCTATTAAATCATCCTAAAGAAAGTGCCTTTCATCAGAGTTGTCTTCGAGGTATCATACCGACTGCATGGTATTATCAACACTAGTGGCTGGACGAAATTCATTGCCTGCCACTTCTTGTCGGCCCGTACTATTTCCTTTGATTGATTGATTTTTTTGTTTCCGGGCGCGTCAACTGTTTTGGTCAGTAGTCCCCGTTATTGTAGTGCATGTTTTTTCGTGGGAAATGGCGGTGATTGTCCCCCTTTGGATGGCGAGATCCGGCGCCGACCTAGCGTCGGCTAGTGGGGTTTCCCCCTAACCAGGACTCTCCCACCAGACGGGCACCGCCCCAGCCGGGACAAGCTTTAAGCTCCCGACCGGTCTCCCGGAAGATGTGGTAGTGTAGTGCATGTTAGTGTAAGTGTGTGTGTAAGGGGAGAGTTTAGGACAAGGTAGAGGGACAGATCGCGCGCGGTCCGTGGCCCGTTTGGTAGGGTACTGCTCCGGCATTCGCCTGGTGTTGATCGGAGAAACCACAGAAAACTACCGATCAGAACAGCCGACCGCTAGAATTCTCCTCCAGACAGCGACTGACTTCGACCTAACAGAAAAGCTAGGGTCGAAAATCCTGCCGCCGTGAGGAGTGGAAACCTAGACCCTCCCGGTCAGAGGCGCTGCAGTTTCATCAGTTGATGCACTGAGCTACCGCTCCCGGTACTATTTCCTTTGACGAGATAGAGGATGCCACGCTTCTTCTGCGATCAAATCCTCGCTAGGAATGCGCATTATTTGTTGACCCCATTCAAATGGATGGGTTTCATCAGCATTGATTACACAGGATCACACAAAAGGTAGTGGTGATACAGAATGGCAAACATTTCTCCTTTTAGTTTTCTGTTTTCTTTGGTCTTGGTTATCTATTTAGGCTTGCCCCATACTCTTGCCAGCTACCATCTATCTACGACCCAAGTACATTTGTTGACTTTATCTCAATTCTTCGATTTCCTAATAGTAGAATTGAAATATAAATATTACTTTAAGAATACTAAACAAGAGTAATACCTCGTCCTAAATGGCAATTTTGGTTTTTGAAAAATTGATGTCTAATCGTTTAACCTGTAAATGTGAATTGGTTTGGATAAACAACTATTCACAATTTGTTCCTTACATGAACATTCGGTGAATTATTTAAAAATAAAAATAACTTGAGTAAAGACTTGTCCTTTGACAGCGCTTCTCAGATAAAAATTGATTTTTTTAAACTTAATCCATTAAAACCACTCCAACCTAAACTTAACCTACCCACCAATACACTTAGCCAATCCACTTAAACTTAACTATTACATTTTTAAATCACCATTGCAATTTTAATTGAATTGAAGAGAAAGGCCACAAAATAAGACAGATCTACGACATTAAATATAGAGTGACAAAAGTTTCTTTGCCAATTTTCTTCATCGATTTAGAACCCAGCGATAATAATAAAAACATTTATAAAATTTAAAGTCTTTTAAATGAAAAAGTAAAATTTGAAGCTCCACGAAAAAAACGTGACATAGTCTAGTGCCAAAGATGTCAAGCCTACAATCACACCCAATGATACTGTGGCCATCCATATCGTTGTGTTAAATGCGGTAAAGATCATCCCACTACTGACTGTGACAAGGTCAGAGACGCCCCTCCAAAGTGCGCTCTTTGCGAAGGTCAGCACCCAGCTAACTTAATCAATTCAATTTAAATCACGTTGGCATCTTTGTCACTAGTTTATTTATATCTATGACTGAGATCTATAGAGTGGTGTCGTTTCAATCATCTGAGGTCTTCACTGTTGTCTAGGATGTTCACTGCAAGGTAATTTGGATGGTATTCAAGTCTTTTTACGTATTTTTTACTATATTCTGTAATGGTCTGATGGATAGTTGGCATTTGCAAATCAAAATTTAATGTATTGTTAGATTCATACCATGGTGCATTTGTTATATATCGTAGGACTTTCGATTGAAATCTTTGCAAAATTTCAATATTCAAATGCCTAGCTGTTCCCCGCAGTTGTATCCCATAGGTCCAAACTGGTTTTAATATTGCCTTGTAAACAAGTAATTTATTACAGTGAGAGATAGGCGATTTTCTGCCGATCATTCAGTAGAGTCTTTTTAGTTTTAGGTCCATCTCCTTACGTTTTTTTAAGATGTGGGCTCTCCAAGTTAGTCTTCGTTCGAGGTGCAGACCAAGATATTTTACAACTTCAGTTTGTGGTAATTGTTTGTCGTTCATTTTTACGGGGGGACAAGAATTTTTCCTTAGGGCGAAGGTTATGTGAGAAGGTTTGGTTACATTTGGTTTAATTCTCCATTTATTAAACCACTCATAAATTTCATTCAAATTATTTTCTAAGATGTTGGATGCTTCAACAGGATCGTTGTTGGTAACTAGTACTGCTGTGTCGTGTGCATAGATTGTGGTTGTGATGCCGTCATGTTGTGGTAGATCAGCGGTTAATAGTAAGTACAAGATCGGTACCAGGCACACTTCCTTGAGGCACTCCGGATTCTATTGGTCGAAATGAGGATAGTTCGTTACGAAACTTTACTTCAAAGATTCTGTTTGTCAGATAGGAGCTGATAAATATGTACCATTGATGAGGTAGACATCTTTTTATTTTGTAAAGAAGTCCCATATGCCAAACTTTATCGAAGGCTTGACTGATATCAATGAAAGCAGCTGAGAAGTATTACTTTGGTTCGAAAGTTTTATTAATTACGTCTACTACTCGATGTATTAGTTCCGTGGTTGAATTTTCTTTGGAAAACCGAATTGGTGATGCGGAATCAATTCGATTTCTTAGAGAATTGGGCTTAATCTCTTCAATAGCAGTTTTTCTAGGACTTTCGATAAGAGAGAGAGTAGGCTAATAGGTCTATATGAAGAGGATTCATGCGTTGGTTTGCCTGGTTGATGAATCATTATAATTTGAGTTACTTTCCATTGTGATGGAAAGTGTTCTAATCTGAAAACGACATTAAAAATGGAGGTTAGCAATGCAATTACCTTTTTTGGCAGGTTCTTCAAAACATACCCGGTGATGAGGTCATAACCAGGAGTTTTTTGCTTGGGATCACACGTAGGACTTCTTTTATTTCTGTTGCTGTAGTAAACTTGATGGATGGAGATAATTGGAGTGGCATTTAAAAAAATTCTATGACCTCTTTACTGTGAGGTTGATTTTCAACTAGATTAGTCTTAAACACACTTTCTAGATGAACTGCAAAAATTTCAGTTTTCTGTTTATCTGATTTTGCCCACTGACTGTCGGACTTGCGTATTGGTGGAATTGGTTTGGTTGTTTTCCTGTTTCTTGCATGCTTTCCACAAAGTGTAGTCTGTTAATGAAGTTGGAGAGAGATTGTTCAAATATTTTTCTAATTCGGTGTTTTTTATATTTTGTATTAGTCATTTGAGTTGGCGCGCAGCTCTGTTCAAATTCCTTTTATTTTCTCTGCTGCGATCTTTCTGCCACATTGCTTTTAGATGCCGTTTTTCAAATATTTTTGCTTCACTTTTGATGGATAATCTTGAGATTTTTTATGAAATATTTCGTCTGAGGTAGAGTGCCATACTGCCTGTTGTATATTTCTGGTTAGATACTCAACTGCTTCATCTATATCTTCATTTGATTTTAGAGGTACGTGAGCCGTAATATTTTCATTTGACCACTGCTTAAAGAGTTGCCAGTTTGTTCTGCGGGAAGACAGAGTAGGGATGCAGTGACATTTGTATATTCAATTTATCATCAGTCATTAATACATTGAAATTTGCACTAAATATTCACATTACACATGGTCTATGTTTTAAATTACATATGGAAAATATTGTCTTAACCTGTATGTGTCATGCATACATTCAATAAATTATCAGTTATCAGTAATGTTACATTATATTACATATTTACATCTCTCACATAACTTGTATTTAATTTAGATAACAATATACTGTCTGTATTTATGCCTTCAATTAGTCAGCAAACAATCATTTATATACTTATATTTTACAATACATATATAAATTTGTATTTTGTTTTCCATAAGGGATATGCTTGTATCATTAATACTTTAGTTAGCAGTCAAACAGTTTACATATTTACATTAAACCTCTTTACATGTACATTTTGTATTTATATTATATATTACTTATTACATCAGAGAATTTTTATGGGTCACATATACATTCAATTTATCATCAGTCATTACTACATTGAATTTGCACTAAATTTTTGCATTACACATAAGCTATATTTTGAATTACATAATGGAAATATTGTCTGTATGTGTCATGCCTACATTTAATAAATTATCAGTTATTAGTAACGTTACATTTATATTGCATATTTACATCTCTCACATAATTTGTATTTAATTTAGATAGGAATATGCTGTCTTTATATATGCTTTCAATTAGTCATCGAACATTCATTAATGTGCTTACATTTTATAATACATATATAATTTGTATTTTGATTTCCATTAGGGATATGATTTATATCATTAATATTGTAGTTAGCAGTCAAGAAGTTTACATATTTACATTAACCTATTTACATATACATTTTGTATTTATATTATATTATTTATTCCATCTTATATGGAATTGTACTTATTTATTAACTTCAGGAAAACTATTGTCTGTCTACATCCAGCTTTGGTATTTAAACAGTCTCTAATACTTTTAGGCAGTTTAGATTGGTCTCTTTCAGTTTTTAATTCTTGGCAGTATATAAGAAGGTGCTTGACTGTCCAAGCTGCACCACACTTTTCACATAAGTTTCTCTGTTTTTTTGTAATTAAATGGATATGTGTCAGATTTGTATGACCTATTCTTAACCTGGCTATTGTCACTTGTTCCTTTCTAGAAGTTGGCACTATAACAGACTTCTCAAAGGTTGATTGTATTATTTCCTGTAGTTTATTAGAGTGTTTCTCCAGTGAGAATCCCAAAATTCTTTCATTTTTATCTTAATATATCGTTTAACTTCTTCTTGTGGTAAACTTATTGTGTTGTTTAAAGGTTCATTAATTGCATTTTTGGCTTCTTTATCGGCTTCTTCGTTACCTTGAATTCCCTGATGGCTTGGTATCCACACTAGTTCTATACTTTAGTTGTTAGTCATTAGCCAAGTAATTAATTCTCTAATTTCCTTTATTAATAGATTTGAGTTACTGGTGTTCGTTATGGCTAAAAGTGCTGATTTAGAATCTGAGAAAATTACATGTTTAGTTTCTATTCTATTGTTACTTATTATTTGTAAAGATTGAAGAATAGCTATCGCTTCACAGGTATATATAGAGAGGGTGTCATGTAATCTGAATCTGCATGTTTTATTATTTGTTACTATTGCACATCCTCTTCTCCCATTCATTGCTGATCCATCTGTGTAATAGGATTTGTAATCATTGTACTTTGTTTTCATTTCTAAAAATAAAATTCTAAATATTCATTTGGGGGTGTTACTCTTCTCATACTCTGCTAGATCCATATTTACTTTTATTGTGATGTTACTCCAGGGTGGTAATGTAGGCTTCTTTTTAGGTAGTAGTGAGGGGATGGTCATATTCAGCTCTTTAGTATAGAGAGATGCTCTAATATATAAAGGCTTTGGTAATCCTGGATGTGCTAGATATTCTGCTTCTGTGGTATTTCTCTTCCAAGGATATTTATGAATATCCTGATTATTTGCTAACATCTTGTTTGCATATAGAATAATTTGTTCTTTTCTTCTTAGCTTAAGAGGTATCATGTTAGTCTCAACTAATATACTGATAGTGGGACTTGTCCTAAGTGCACCAATACAGTGTCGTAGTGCAGTATTTTGTATAGTTTCTAGTTTATTAATTAGGTCTCTTCCAGCTGAGTCATATAAAATGCATCCATAATCTAATTTTGATCTTATTATGGCTTGGTATGTTTGTATGAGGCATTTTCTATCAGAGCCCCACTGTAATGCAGATAGGGCTTTTATGGTGTTGATTTTTCTAAAACATTCAGTTCTTCACTTGTCAATATGGATCTTCCATTTCATCTTCTTGTCAAAAGTCATTCTTAATATTTTAATAGCTGGAACACTTCTAAGAATATTGTCATCCAACTTTAGAGTCACCCTTTTTTCTTCTTTCTTCCTAGAGAATATTATATATTCAGTCTTTGTTTTAGAAAATTTAAAACCAGTGTTGTCAGACCACTTTTGGAGGTTGTCGAGGGTGTTTTGAATGAGTCTGGCTGTGTGTTGAATATTTTTTCCAGTGCAAATTATGGTTAAATCATCTGCAAATAAAAATCCCTTAACCGGTTTGTGGATTGTTTGAAGCACTTCCTTAATACTGATCAGAAACAGAATAACGCTTAACACAGAACCTTGTGGCAAACCATTTTCTATTTGCACTGGTTTAGAGAGAGTTTTATTGATTCTGACTCTAATACTTCTGTTGCTCAAAAAGTTCTTAATAAATGCTAAAATATTTCCTTTTAGATTAAGATTCTCTATTATTTTAAGTACTCTATGTTTCCAGACCATTTCATAAGCCTTCGCTATATCAATGGCGATTGCAATTACATGACTTTTGTTTAAAAAGGCTTCACATATCTCTGCTTCTACATTTATTAAATAATCCATTGTTGAATGTGATTCCCTAAAGCCAAATTGAAGAGGTGCTAGCATATTATGTGCCTCAGGTACCATCTAACTCTTCTACTGATAATTTTCTCCATGATTTTACACAAATTGCAGGTAAGTGATATTGGTCTGTAGTTGGAAGGTGAACTTGGCACTTTGTCAGGGTTTAGAATGGGAATTACAGTAGCTTCTCTCCATGTATCTGGAAATTCCTGTCTTTTCCATATAAAATTATATATTGCTAAAAGGTATTTTAGTGCTTTGTCTGTAAGTTGTTTTATCATTAAATTAGGTATACAGTCCGGACCAGGGCTTGAATTGTTTAATTGGGAGAGTACTAAATCTAGTTCATGTCTTTTAATTTCTATATTTATGTGGTTTGTATTATCTTCTGTATCATAATTGTTATTGTTTTCTTCCAATTCCTTATAAATTAAGAATTTTTTATTATAGTTGTTGGAATTAGAGTTTGCAGCAAAGTTTACCGCTAGGAGATCTGAATTGTGTGAGGGTTCCATATGGAATTTACCTTCAGCATCTTCCAATACAATTTTATCTGATTTATACTGACCATTCTTTAAATTATTTATTTTCTTCCAAATTGTTGCAATAGGTGTTTGTGGTGTTAATGATGATACAAAATTTTGCCAGGATGTCTTCCTACTCTCTTTAAATATTCTTCTCGCTAGTGCTCTCTTCTGTTTGTATTGAATTTTGTACATTAAATCTGGGTCATTATGTGCATTTTTTTGTACCTTCTCTGTGCCCTCTTTGCTTCTAGTGTTGCTTGAGCACAATCTTTGTTCCACCATGGTACACATTTCTTTTTGGGGATATCAGATGATTTGGGGATTGCTTTATTTGCTGCTTTAAGAATAAGATCAGAAAATGTTTTTACGAGACCATTTATGGATATATTTGTGGTACTATCTGATAAGTTTGGCATCTCAAGAAGTGATTTATCTATTTCTTCTTTAAATGATTCCCAATTTGCTTTGTCAAATACCCACCTTCCTGTTAATGGAATGTTGTTTTGTGATGAAAGTGCCTCAGCAATTTTAATTTTTATTGGGAAGTGGTCACTGTCATATAAATATTTCAGAGCATTCCAATCTAATGATGGGGCTATTTCGTTTGATGCTATAGAGAGGTCAATATTACTTGTATGGCCATTGCTGCTATTGAAATGAGTAGGTTGGTATGAATTCAGGAGAATGAGGTTTTCTTCTTTCTCCAACCACCCTGCTATTATATTTCCTCTTAGGTCATTTTTTTGGGATCCCCAGTACATGTGGTGGCTATTAAAGTCTCCTAGCATGACAAATGGTTTTGGAAGTTGACTCGTCAGATTGCTTAATTCTTCCTCATTAAAATTGTAGCTATTTGGTAAATATACATTACAAATTGTCAATTTATAAGGGACTTTTATCCTGATAGCTACTGCTTCTATGTGTGTGTTCAATGAAATCTCTTCAGGTAAGGTATATGGTAAGGCAAATATTGCTACTCCTCCACTAGCGATTCTTGAATGATTTCTGATTTTGTAGAAGTTGCAATATCCTTTGATCTGAGCACAGTGATCATTAGAAAAATTTGTTTCCTGAATGCATAAACATATTGGATTAAATTGGTTTATTATTAACTTGATGTTTTCTAGTCTTCTATAGAATCCGTTTATGTTCCATTGTATTATTTCCATTACTTAGATTTTTTAATGGAGAGAAGAGCTGGTTGAATGTTGACTCGTTGTCTCTTTGTTGTTTTTTCTTAATTGTTGTAATTTTTTTGAAAGGCGAGTACATTTGTTTTTCATTTGTGGGATCATTTTGGCATGTAAATCTCTGCACATTCTGATTAATTCTTCAGTTTTGTCTGTATACTCATCTACTAATTGTTTTATATTTTGGTTTCCTTTTGTTCTGTCCAAGTGTCCAAGAGGCTACTAAATTGGTCTAAATTTAGAGGATAAAGTTTCTCTTCATTGGTTGAGTTTATTTCTTTTCCAATTTCTTCCCACACTTGTTCTTCTGTCCTGTTGTCAGTGTTTCTTGTTCTTTTTTCCTTTCTTCCCTGTGTTGTTTCCTTCACTTCATCACCTGATAAATTACTAAGTTGTATCTCTTCTGTATTATGACTTTCATCATTCGAGTCATTAGCATCATCAAATTCATCACCATCAGATCTTTGATCATTGTTTTTTGTTCTTTTATTCTTTTTTGGTTGTATCTTCTCATCTGTCTCCACTTTTGAGGTAATTTCTTGTAAGTCAGTAGTTGGGTTTTGTAGTTCTGTTTCTTCATCATCAGTTTCATTGGGTGAGATCACTGTAATTGTAGATACCTGTGAATTGGTTGATGAGTGGGCTCTTTTTGTTCCTTTAAACATTTCTTTTGGTACTTTATTGTCCTTTTTATCTGGTTGACAATTCATTTCTTGGTCTTGACTGTAGGTTTCTTCAGAGACAGTTTCCATTTCATTGTTTTGGATTTTCTCTTGTGTATTATCATTGTATAATGCACCATTTTCTGTTCCAGATTTAGATGTTACATCAGTCACTTGAATTCTGTTGATTACTGGGAAATTTCTGTCATTAGGTATTAATTCATCATTTGCATTTGTTTTATTGTCAGTTACTTTCTGTGATGCTTTTTGAATAGTTTCACTTATTGAATGATCAATTTGTTCTATCCCATCTGGTGAAATATTTTTTGTGGGGCACTGATTAGCTAAATGACCTGCTTGACTACATATGAAACAACACACATTATCTGTTGAAAAATATATTCTATGTTGTATCTTCAAAGAATATAGGTGTTGATTTAGGCAATTTATCAATATCATTTGGTTCTATAAATACCTGCCTTCGAAAGCTCATAATGTGGGAATATCCAGGGTCACTGATTCCAGCTTTTATAAATGATATTTTAGAACAAGTTCTTATATTTAATTTGGAGAGTTCAGCTTCTATAACACTGTGAGGCACTACAGGGCATACATTGGAGATGCTCACTCTTCGTTGCTTACTGATTAAAGGTCTCAGTCCTAGTTCAAAATTGTTTATTTTTATTGTACTATGGTTATCTGTGAGTTTCTTAGCTATGACTTTACTACTCAAAAATACACAGATTCTATTGTTTGCTATTCTTGAAACAAATCTTATATAATTTGGTGAAATAATTGATGACAATTTTCCCACATAATCTTTGATTGTCAAACCATCTTGTTTTTCAATGACTATGGCCTGATCTTTTGTTGGGAACATATCTATGGATGTTGCACTAGCATAGGTTTTTAACATTTTACCTTCTGGTTGTTGAACGGACATTGTGTTGGGAGTCTTCCCTCCTTGAGGGAGGATAGATTCGGCTGGAAACGAACTCCTTTTGGGTAATATAAAATATTCACCAACGTAGTAGTACGTCACCAGTCATTACAAAACAAAAACTCTCAATTCTCTTTACAATGAAAATTTACTCGTGAAACTAGCACTGGTTTTGTCACTAAACAGAAACCGAGCGCGGCGGCCTCGCAGATGGAGAACGCAACGCTCATTTACGCCTTGAGCTTATCAGCGAGCGGTCGACACAACCTTTCACTACGGAGGCTCTGAGCGAACTGTGAATATCATCATTGTATAATCGAGATTGCATGAATAGGAACAGTAAAAGTTTTAGAGGAAGCAGTAGTTTGTAGCGTAACTATTTCACGGTTATACGTTTTACGAATGATTGGGTTCTCCCGCTACGTCAGGAGATTGTTGGAGAGGAGTCAGGAGACGTTGCGAGAAAGAAAAGTTTCTGAATTTAATTAATTCCTTCAATTTAGACATAACAATTAATGTACCTACATGGATAACACAAAATTCGATGAAGGCAATTGATCAAATTATAATTAACAAAACTACTTCTCGAGATGAAGTTGAAACAAAAGATTGAGGATACAGTGACAACTATGCACAAATTCTTACCATTATAAGAAATGCGATCACTGACACAATCAATAATACACGTATGACTAGATTGTTTACAAAAAGTAAAATAAAATTATTAATTAATTACTTGATGCAGAGTCATGGGAAGAGGTTTATAATACTGTTGATACAAACGACAAATATAATTCCTTTTTCTTTTTTCTTTTTTTTTCAACTCTTTCATTTCATTTTAACACTTGCTTTCCTCTTCAAAAAAGAAAATTAAATATTTCACGGAAAAGCAATTCTTGGATAACACAAGGGATTAAGACATCTTGTAAAACCAAGAATTCTTTCTTAATATAATTAAATAAGCAATAAATTTTGGGCTCTTATACATGTTGTCCTTCGGAATAATACTTCCTGCCGCGACAACATGGAAACGATAATTTGAATAACTATATTTCCCACTGAATTCTAAAGACGTGCACGGATAATGAAGTTACATTTATGTCCAGAAGCAAAACAAGGGGCCATCTCAGCATTTGCTCAATGGATCAGGGAAACTGGACGAAACACCAGATCGAGATGGGGTCATTGACCCAGAAGCTGCGATACAATACTTGTTACATATTTTTTAGAATTATACAGTCCAATGGTAAATTATACATTAAATATCTCTGTTAAAATTAATGTTACTTTCCTTGTGATGCTCAGTATAGTCTCTAATTGTAGAGAAACAGTTATGCAGCAGAAACGATTTCACTTGGGATTTAAACTTTTCTATCAAAATTAATCGTTTAATGTCAATTGGCAAAGTGTTGTAAAATAATGTGCATGTATTGTATGTGAATTGTTTGTAATGAGGTGTTGAGACTGTCACCTGATGAATATTATTTGTACGTCGAGTGTTATAGTAATAGACATGGGCGTTTTCTGAAAATATATTCCCGCCCTTAAGCAAGTCATTTTTGACAAAACATTGACAAATCAACAGTCAAGGAAATGGTAAAATTCCTAGATTAATGAAGAGAGGCTTACAATAATCACGTGGGTGGAATTTGGTTAAAATTCGTACAATTCGTTTTTGTAATCTAAAAGTCTGGGAGCTATAATATGTATTTCCTCAGAATATTATGCCATATCTCAGGCGGGAATGAACATTCGCGAAATATACACAACGAGCAGTATGAAGGCTGACTGAATTTGAAAGAATTCTGAACGTGTAGCATAATGAACTTAATTTTGTGTTCAATTCATTTAAATGGACGTTCCATTTAAGATTTGACTGAATTGAGAGACCTAAAAATGTTGCTGCCTTAACATCAGTCAATGGTACACCGTTCATTTTCAATGGAGCACAGAATGGTTTATTTGAAATGGAAAACTGCATTGAAGCCGTTTTCTTTTCGTTTACTATTAATTTTTTATTTCGGATCCAATTTGAAACATCTGGTATTGTACTATTTACGGTTTCTTTATTGCAAAGAATGTTCGTATCATCCGCAAAGAGAACTGTTCTTCCGTTTCGAATCGTCGAGGGCATATCGTTTACGTAAAGTAGGAACAGAATAGGGCCTCAAATCGATCCTTGAGGAACTCCACTTGCAATGGGCAAGAGTCGGAAAGGTGCGTACGTAATGTTCCATCATTCCAGTGAGGTATTTCCACTCTCTGAGATCGTTGTTTAATGTACGAACATAACCAATCAAGAGCAATACCACGGATTCCATATGAAGGTAATTTTGAAAGTAAAATGTCATGATCAATGACGTCAAAAGCTTTTGAGAGATCTAGAAATAGGTGCCTCGTTTTGATCCAATGATGAGGCGACATCTTTAAGAAAAGAAAATATGGCTGTTTCCGTTGATGTTGATTTTTTAAATCCATGTTGGCAATCTGAAAGCGCGTCGTGTTTACTGAGAAAGGTTACCATTCGTACATAAAAAAGTCTCTCTAATAAAAAAACTGATAGAAGAGAAATGGGCCGATAATTTTGAATTTCATTTGTGTTGCCTTTTTTGAAGAGCGGCTTAATTTTAGCTGTTTTGAAAATATCTGGAGACGTTCCGGTGCATAAGGATGAATTAAATACGTGCGTTAATGGATGTATAATGGCATACGCACAGGTATTTAACAAAGAATGCGGGAATTTATCCAAACCGGACGAATATTTATTTTTTAGTTTACAGATAATTTTGAGAATTTAAAAGGAAGAAGTTTCGGAAACAAACATCGTGTCTAAAATTTTGGGGGGAACTGTCTGTTATTGAATTTTGTGGCTGAAGACTCTTAGTGAGATCGGCAGCAATTCTCGAAAAGTATTGGTTAAAGAGACTAGCTATTGTTGCTGGGTCGTTCTCAATTATATCGTTATATTTTAAAACAACATCCTTTACAAGGTTTCTAATTGATTTTGTCGTATTTTTTGTTATATTCCACATCGCTTTTGTTTTGTTATTTGAGTTCAAAATATCTTGATCGTGTTTCATGATTTTAGCCTGCCTTATGACTTTTCTTACAATGATTTGTATTTTTTTAAAGTAGAATGAGGAAATCTTGAGATTCGTTATGACGTTTAGAAATGAAAGAAAGAATTCTTAAGTAAATAAATAAATAAATAGATGAACCAGTGCTGTAAAGATATTGCACGATTTATGATTTCATTCTAAAACACTTATCGTGTGGCTCTTATCCGATGGATGTGGTTGACTGACCGATTGTCGTAAAAATCCATTCAAGAACATTTAATGACGGTAAATCTCTTGCAAAGCAATTACTGTCGTTTATCAAGTCGCTAGAATGGGCAAAAAAAAGTACTGTGCTTTTCTGAAAATGATGTTTCTTTCTTAAGGGAATACTAAGGAATTCTTATGTTGTTGATAGACAATTGGTACTTGGTTATTATTACACTATTACACTATTTACACTATTTGAATGGAAGATAAGGATCCTGTGAATTTACATTTCATTGTTGCGAGCGAGTTAGACTAATCGATGTTTTACCTCTTTATTAAAATAACTTGAAATAATTTGATGCCTCGCAATGAAAGTTTCTGTGCGTTAACATAGGAGGAAAGAACGTTTTTTCGTTTACGGCCTCCAAACTCAATCTAAAATATTCTCCGGCACGGCAAATACACTCCGGCGCGCCTGCTTCAGTTATCTCAGAGGCAGGAAGTGCGCGTCAGCGACTGTGATCATTTTCACCTTCAGGTGTGAAAAGTATTACTGACGCCGGGATTCGTGATCTTTAACCTTAATTGCCGAGAAAATTTGGCTTTCGCAGACGTCTAACACTTCGATGAAAATGCTGCACTCCGCAGTGATTGAATGCTGGTGGTATACAGCGACTTTTACATTGGGACGTTTGACGATCAGCTGCTACGGTGTCGTCCAATCTGGACCTAACACGTCACTTCAGTGACGCATAATGAGGACGTTCAGCCTTCCGATTGGATGACACCGAAACAGCTGATTTATTTTAAACGCAGCTCTGCAAAAACCACAGTATAGATATCGTATGAAGGCCTCAGTTTGTACGAGGGCTTCTATTTTGTCTAGTCTGGCTGCTAAACTACCTTTTTGGCTAGCAATACATGAAGCTTTTATTATTGACGGGAAAGTTGTATGGTGAAAAATGTGCATCATCTTGTACTCTTCAAATTATTTTTAAAACGTATTGTTTTTAAAATTTGTTTTGGAAAAGTTGATAAATTTAATTTCGAATTAGGTAACTGTTTTATAATTAGTGTATTTTAATATTACATATTATATCCGATTTTACATATTTGTTACATATTCTCACTGCTTTCAGTACATATTTTTGTACATATTTTGACGTTTCATACTACATATTTTTCCGGTCTCTAGTGATCAATAGGGATGTGCTCTTAACAGCCAAACTGTTATTTCTTAACCGTTAACGTTTCGTAACTGTTACGCGAAATAACAGTTATTTCGTTTATCCTTGTTATTGGCTGTTATCGGTTGACGTGCATAGAACTGCAACCTACTGCGCCTAATCCGAACTACTATAAGCTTTTGTGGCAACCATTTTGTACATTAACATCTTCACTGCAGCTAATCAATCATGATTCGCCAGTGTTCAAATTATAGATTCATTAACTCATAATTCGTCATTATTACACACTATGTGCCACAATTGTTTTATATGTTATTGTATTCACTACAACAAGATGTTTGTCCTGCTAACTAAGTCCGTCCAATGTGTTCACTTATTTCTGTCCCATTGCTGCTTATGTGAGATCAAGTAATATTTCCCTTGGTCCGATAAAATAAAATGAGTTACGGTCAAATAACTCACATTATAATACTTGATATTCGACAGTGTTTAACACTTTAGCTAAAGGTAAGCAAAAACACTGTTTCGCCTCATTATATTTGGCACTCGTCACTTCACTGTGCACAAGTTGCATATTTGAAAGAATATTTGCAATCCGAATCACTTTCATTTTAGTGATATTCTATATTTTATACACATTCGCTACACATTATATGAATTACTATTCATCCTTGGCAGTTCATCCAGTCTCGTTCATATCAGCTGCTTCTCTGTCCAAACATGTTAGAGAAAGTAGTGCAAGGAAGCGCCGTAAGGTAGCTGCACAAGCTTTACGGTGCTACCAACGTTATTCGTTTTGCGTGGTTAACTCTTCGCAGTCGCAACAACTGCTTTAACTCTTAGCAGTCGGCCGTGTTAGGTTGCTGGTCATGGACCTGTTATTTTTCAACTGTTATTAATAGACATCGGATGTTTAGGCACTAAAAAATCGTCTTTTAGGCGCCTAAAAAGGCACCGAAAAAGTCAAGAATAAGGAGAAAAAAGGTAGTCATAAGTTACATACACATTAAAATGGAAAAATTGTAATTTTTATCTATATTATTTTGTAAACTTAAATGCACAAAACCAGTTCGTATATTTTAATGTAAAACTAGATATACACATTTACAACTCTTCTACATTTTATTATTAGTAGTTTCCATTAACCAGTAATATTTACATATTACCAGTAACTTTTCAAGGACCACAATTTCAAATTTGCGACGACTGGGAGACAAAATCAGTTTGAATGCGGAGAAGGATATCTGAACGATGTGCCTGGCATATATTTTAGCAGTCCAACACTAGCAACACTGAAACATTCTAGGAATTTATATTTATTTCCACTTAAAATTTCGGTTCCCTCGGTGTATTGTCAATCGTCCGCCAGATCATGGCTGGTATTTATGAAATAGGGAAATGGAGAAAAATCAGTTGGTATACTTTGAGAACTTCTCTCGTAATTTTAAATGTCAAGACGTGAATTGAAGGTTTCGTAATGAATGGTCACGTTGAACCATCGCCGATTTTCCGATGTCTTAGCATTGTATATAAATACTAGCTGAAGTACCCGGCGTTGCTCGGGCATTTATTACAGTAAATTATTATACAGGAAGAGGAATTCAATCTTTTCATGCCCTGCGGCGGGACTTATCTCTATATCTTCCATTGTATCCCTTTTCCGCCCTACTCCCTGCCATGCTTGATCCCCAGTTGGAAATTCCCGGATTACCTCGCTCACTTTTCCACAAATAATTACATTTTTCGTATTTGAATTTGCAACATCTAAACATTCACTTTATAACCAAAAGCAATAAACAAATCTAAACTACAAAATAAAATACTTGTACTCGCATATAAATTTTTTGTAGAGTTATATATATATATATATATATATATATATATATATATATATATATATATATATATCACAATATCAAAACTGTCACGTTGTAAAACTTATCCTATTTTTTATATTTTTTCTTCTATTGTATTCATAAAGAATGTTTTGAAATTGATCTCTCAACTCGTGACCTTGAAGGCACTTACTGTTTTAAGCTGAGTATAACATGCGCAACTTCATGCACGGGTACGGTAGTAGGTAGATCCGGAGCATTAGTTATCGATGTCATAACATTATTGATGATTCATAATCATAAAAATAAATGAAAATACTTGTATCTATTCTGAAACATAATTACCAGTTTTTATAATTCTAAAGATGACAAAAATATATATGTTTAATGTCGTGTGATAGTAACATGAAGTATAAAACTTATTTGTTGAGGTAAATCAATTCATCATACGACTGATACAATAGAAAACTAATGATCCATCAACATTACATTATGTGTAAATAATAAATTGACAATGCACTGAGCCACATATCAAAAATCAATATTAGCATCATTATTTTATCTCAAGTGATAGAGATTATGGATCTTGAAATATGAATAATAGAAACCAAAGACTTCCAGATATTATTTGCTTACACAAAAATATTTTTAGACCAATTAATTTTTGCTTATTTTTTTAGAAATATATGAATGAACTCATTTATTGGGAGCAATTGATATGCAAAACAACTTTACCGATTAGTCTTAATGTGTAAATGATCTTTCCTAAATTACATACCACTGTACAGAAATTCATCTCATATTGAAGAAAAACTTTTATTGGGTTTACAAAGTCATAAATTACTTTCCATTTTTCAATTTGTGCAGGAGAGCTGAATGATAGAAATCAAAAACTCCCAGATTTATTTATTTCGTCAGACAAACTTTTCGTTAGATAAATTAATTTCTGCCTATTTTTTATAAAAAAATATGGATGAATTCAATTATTGGGAGAAATTGATATGCAAAACTAAAGCACATATTAGTCTTAATAAATAAATGATCATTCTATAATTATCATTCACTGCACTTAACTTCTTCACATAGAAGAAAAAAGTACAACAGCAATTGACATGCAAACAACTCTACTGATTAGTCTTAATATGCAAATGGTCATTCCGAAAATATATACCACTGCACAAAACTCCTTCAAATGTTGAAGAAAAACTTTTACTGGGTGGACTGAAGACAAATAAACATTTTCCATTGTACCAATTTTAACATGGGAGTTGAATAATAGAAACCAAGAGCTAACAGATTTATATATTTGCTTAGACAAACTATTTTAGATAAATTAAGTTTTTATTATATTTTATCGAACAATATGAATGAAATCATTCATTGGCAGCCATTGATATGCAAAACAATAGCGCAGATTAGTCTTAATATGTAAAGGAAGTTATTGAAGAAAAACTTTTACTGGGTGGGCTGAAAACATACAAACATTTTCAATTTTATCAATATGAACGTGAATACTGAAAAATAGAAACAAAGGACTCCCAGATTTGCTTAGACAATATATTTTAGATAAATTATTTTTTTTCCAATTATTTATTGAAAAATATATAGGAATTCATTCATTCATTCATTAGGAGCCAGTGACATAAAACAACTGCACTGTCTTAATATTGTAATGACCATTGCTTCATTACCAACCACTGCACTAAATTTCTTCACATGTAGAAGAAAAAAGTACAACTGCAAATAATATGACAAACAACTGTACAGATTAGTCTTAATATGTAATGATCATTCCTAAATTACACACCACTGTTCAAACTGCCTTCGCATATTGAAGACAAAATTTACTGAATGGACTGAAAACATATACACATTTTCTATTTTACCATTTTGAACCTAAGAACTGTGTAAATAATCAAATTGAGAGTGCTAATCAACAGCTGCCCTACTACTTAGAGAATTATTCACATTTCTCCCCTTCTTGCAGTATTGTTTTCATTGTGGGGTACGTACTTCAGCAAGTCGATCTTCCCTCTGAGTAACCGATTCAAAATTTTAGTAGACCGCCCATCTCTTGGCATTTGTAATATGTTTTGACAATTGTGACAGTCGTTTAGTCAAACAATTCAGTTGTTACAAATTTCTGTAAAAGAAGACGTTTAGATTGTATACGATATGTGTATATTGTACATTCTACATTACTGTATATTCTGTACTGTATATTATTGTACTTTTTATTCTCTCAACCTACCTCAATTATTAAACACTTTCAAACTCACAATGATTTCTTGCCACTTAGTATATAACGCGGACAAAGAATAATAGAAACCAAAAACTCAATAATAATACAAATAATACAAACCAAAATACATTAACATTGACATTATTTACCACTTCAGTTACGGCTTTCTTTCAAATATTCACACAGGGACATTACATAACCCTATTCAAACTAATGAATTTCGCAATAATTCTGGACATTGATGAAATCAGTAGTAGATCTCAGACGTCATCCTCTGGTGGCGCGCAGCTAAACTATTGACATTGATGCACTCTTGAATCTGTGATGTAAGGCTAGGCGAAAAGTGTCCAGAAAAGTAATTATTTTGAAAATATATTACCGGTTATGTTTGTAAATCATAGCCTATATTACTCCAGGCCTTTAAAAATGCTAGCACAAAAGTTTCATCGGCATTGGTTCAATAGATTCAGAGATTACCGCGCTGGAAGACAACGCACTTCTGTCTTTATATATTAGTATAGATAATAAATAAAAGGCAAAAAAGTCCTAAAAAGGTATTTATGCAAAAAGAGGCATTTGTGCTAAAATAAGCAAGAATAAGCATTATAAAACTTCGTCATATGTCATCATTTGTCATGATTCGTGGACATATATTATCAGCCTTTAAATACGTTCTCTAGAAAAAAATAGGCATTTCCCTAAACATCCGATGTCTGGTTATTAATGACAGCTATTACGAGTCAGCCGTTTTGTGATAACAGTTATTGAACAAAAGCTGTTCAGCCCATCTCTAGTGATCACCTGCCCAGGAATGGAAAGCCGTAAGTCTCCTTCACGTACGCCGAGAAATGAGTATGACCTTCATCATCAACAATAACGTTATCACAGCAAAATGGATTAATGCATATGAAATGACTAGCATGTAACATAACATTTGTAAACTCAGGAAGTGCTTGTGTATTTCAGTGGTGCACCCAAGGGAGAGGGTATCATGGTCAAGGAGCTTTAGAGCCTACCAGAAACCAATGATACATATTGAGAAATATACTTTTACTAATTTTCTATGCTTACGAAAGTTAATGTTCAGTTGAAACGTAATAAATATTATCTATGAGTCAACAAATAAAAATGCATTTAATTTTTTACTGATACATTATGGTTCGTTATTGCCCTCGATACGGAGCTTGATATACACTGCATAACTTTAATTAGAATGGAGAGGATCGCGGTTACGAGAAAAATATGAAAACAGTTGAATGAGGCTACGTGTTCTCTTATGGAAGGACATATGCGAGGGAAATATGAAAATACAAAACCAAGACAAATTAACGTCTAGTCAGTTAGTAAATAAGTAAATCTAAATCATTAAAATCAGGTAAAAAATACAATTTTGTATGTACCACAAGTGTTAACTGATTCTAATGATGAAGGGGAGCCAAAAAGCCCTCGGGCCAAAGGCTTATTAGAACCCTTATAACGCACATCGTGCATAAATAACTATTACATTCAGCTTAAATGAAAAAATCTTTGTAAGAAAACTTCAAGTTGGCTGGACACTTTACCTCCTCCCCCCCCCTCTCTGTCTGCCCCCCTCTCTCTCTCTCTCTCTCTCTCTCTCTCTCTCTCTCTCTCTCTCTCTCTCTCTCTCCGAGAAAAAATCCTTTGTGTGCCTCTGTGTATTTAATTTGCGCTAGCACTCCCGAGTCCTTTGGAGTCGTGCACCTAGCGTTTCGAGGAAACCTGCTCTGTCTTCTCGCCTTGCGCAAGCTGCGGAGGGGCCGGATGTCACTTCCCGCCGATTGCGCGCCGCCTTGACACAGATCCGCATCGCCGACGGCGCGCCTGCGCCTTCCAATTCTCTAACCTCTTCTTTTGCTTCCTTTTCTCGCATCTCTCGTTCCGATCTTTGTGCGCGCGCCATCGCTTGCTGTCCGAATTACGACCGCCTCAACGCGTGCAATTTCTTTGGCGTTGGGCCGCGTTCGCGGATGTTTACCCTACCGTGACTTATGTGCTGCTTACTTCGTTGCTTGCAAGGCCCTGTTGCCCTCCCAGCCGCGGATGTTGCACGAGCGTCGTTAGTGCTTCAGGGTTTCAGGTCGGGAAACGAAGGACTTCGAGAAAATTGTACTTTTAGGCAGCAGCCGGTAGTTAGGAATTTTTAATGATTTGAAGCAACTTCGCGTACGTGGAAGTCCTAAATGAAAACTTGGAGAGCATACCGGGGAGTTTTCAGAGAAGGAATTATTAGTTAACTTACGTATTTCCGTGTTGTCATGCATAACATCTTTTCTCCGTTTGCATTTCCAGCGTGGTGGTACAATTCAATCGAAATTGTGTGAAGCACCTGATTATAATGCTATCGAGTACTTTACTAATTTCAATAATTGCTAAAATAAATGTAGCAAGTTAATAAAGAAATACTATAGGTGTAGTGCGAAGTCAAAACTACAAATTATTCCATATTCCTAAACCAACGTTTCTCTTATGTTTTCAAGGATACTAATTATCCCTTTTGTAAAGTTTTGCCTGGTGGAATTCGTAATTCGTGTTTCTAAAGATACGATTTCATTCTTCGCTTCTGTTTCTTTGATTTTATATTTCGTTTAATTATTTGTAGTTGGAAGATGGGTGAGCACACACGGCACAGACAAGTTTTTGAAGAGAGTAGATTTCTGTGAATTGTTTCATCAGAACAGGAAGTTACAGTATTGGTTCCAAAAAGAAGAGTAGTTGATCGAGTTTTATGGTGTGGATGCCGACATGACTTTTAAAAACAGATGTAATCTTCTGCCAGATGCTGTGACTCATAGACGTTGCTCAAGAAACTGGGAAATTCTGCTGTGTTAGTTGGAAAAGACTACCTTATATCTATTTTGCAACGAGCAAAATGTATTCAGAGGTTGCTTTAATTCAGATTTATTATTAATTCTGCAATTAAGCATGATAATTTGGTGGCAGAATTTCTTAACTTACTTTTATTACGTGTACATTGACCAACAATAAAATAATTTACAAAAATAATGTATATCACCGCGTAAGCCTTCACACATTCCACTTCATCTCACCTCACTGCTCATAAATGATGGTGATGATGATTACTACTACTACTACGACGACGACGGCGCGTCGCCGCGGCGGCGGCGGCGACGACGACGACGACGACGAATACCACTACCACCACTACCACTACCACTACCACTACTATGACTACCATTACTACGACTACTACTACCACCACGACCACCACCACGATCACCACCACGACCACCACCACTACGACGACCACCACCACTACCGCCACCACTACCTCCACTACTACTGCCACTGCCACTGCCACTACTACCACTACTACCACTACGACGACGACGACGACGACGACGACTACCACTACTACTCCTACTCCCCTGCCCCTCCTCCTCCTCCGTCTCCTCCTCCTCCTCCTCCTACGCCTACGACTACGACTGCCGCCGCTGCCTATGATGATGATGATAATACAACTTACATTGTAGAAGACATCAGTAGTTTTACGTAAAAACATAAATAGATGTAGAAATAAATTAGTAGAGCTTGTGTGCATTTTGAGCGCGTGATCCGTTCTGCGGGAGTATGTAGGATTACGTAAACGGCGATAAGTTTAATTCAAAGCTGAGTACGTTTTGTATATAGCATAAAATCGCAGATTGATTTTTTTAGTGACATGTGTACTCCGGAACGTGACATTTGGAAAATCAAAAATTGGTTTAATTGTCTGATCCAGATTCTTTTCACCTTAATTTAACTTTTAAAATGGAATTACAGCAGAACCATTCCCTAAACTTTTTAAACTTAACCATATATATAAAAAACAATAATCATAATTTGAAATTTGTCGAAAACCCACCCAAACAGACATGATCAAATCTTGTAATTCAATCCATTGTTATCAACATAAATTTGCAGTTTGCCTTTCTTGGATCCATAGATTATTCAATGTCCCCATGATAAAGTTAGAATTTAAGGAAGAAGTTAACACTATTTTACAAATAGGTCAAATTAATGGTTACAACCCCTCCATCATTAAAGTATTTACCAAAGAAAAAGAAATTAAAGTAATAATTAAGGCCTTCCCACAAAATGTATCCCCTGAAATGAAACAGTTTGTAAGTATACCATATATAGACCCCATATCCATAATGATAGATAGAATATTTAATAAGTCTAACATAAAGGTATGTTACAAAAATTACAACGCCCTACAAACGTTATTTACCAACAACAAATTTCCTATAATCTTAAGGGAAGAAGTGGAGTTTACTTATTAAAATGTAGCAGATGTAATTCTGCATTTGTAGGACAAACAGTAGGAAGTTTTCCTGTAGGCTAGATCAACACCTCAGATCGCGGTGACTGAAACAAGAGCACTCCACATTTGCCAACCACCTTGTTCAAAACAATCACTCTTTCGACCCGGATACCAATTTCGAAATGCTACATTTCGGAAATAGAGGGAACAAATTAAATATTTTGGAAAATTTTGAAATTTTAAAATTATACAAAAATCTTAACCTAACATGTCTTAAAGAACAATCCCAATTAAAATCCAGCCCCTTCATAAATTTATTTATTGACTAGCTTTCCCATCCTTTTCTTTCCTCCCTCACATTCCCTCAGTCTGCCTTCGTACATCGGAGTTGCCGCAAAATGGCGCCATGCTAGGACTGTTCACCATGGTTACTTAATGTGTTTAATCCGTGTTACTTGGGGAAGTACTCTAATTAAATAAATAATTTTACTGTTGAAGTAAATTATGTACTTCCTTGTATGATGTAGCTATTGGTATGTTAATTTTTGAATTTAATTTTTATATTGTAGAGCCACTGATGATGGGAAAAAATTCCCGAAACACGTGTATGGTTGAATTTTCTGTAAAGTAAATTTATATAGCCTACTATTGTGGTTGATACCTTTTATATCTCGGATATTTTATCATGGATTACCACAAGATCTCCGCTGCCACTACAGAATGTATTTTTCTGTATTTTGAGTATTTGTAATATTTTAAATATGTATGTATTTAGCAAGACAAAACCTAATGTATTTTGAGTACGTATTTTTTGACTTATTTACAAAGTATTTTGCCGAAGTATTTAAATACTAAATTTATAATATAGTATTTAAATTTATAATAAGTATTTAAATAGTATATTGCCCTAACCAGGTCAGACGTGACATTATGTATAATATTGTGGAACAATTAGTTTCTGCATTACAATTAGTTTCTGCTGAATTTCTCTTTATTCTTTATTTCCATGCTGTTTTCGCCCAGAAGTGTTATCTGTCTACGTCTCGCCGCAAAATGTCATCGTCCACTTCTGATTTGATAACCTCGTAAATAGTCTTCAGCAACGGGACGTTTGTTTTTAAGTACAATTTGTCGGCATGTCATTCACGGAGAGAAACACCTCTCATCAGTAATACTTTTAGAAACGTACTGCGTTTGCTTTTTTTTTTTTTTAAGTTGGGAGACTTTAACAGAACACGAGATTATGAAACATGTTAAAATTGTTTGTTATTGCAATTTTTACGTAACGTTAAACTGGTTGAAATGTGACTTTCGTTCTTTTCATTCCTTAAGGAAAGGTAACGAAATTATATTCTGGAAACGAAAGGTCTATGTTGCGAGTTTCGACACATTTTGGGTTCTTTTGATCCACGTCTCTCCACAGCGGTGATAGAAGAGGAAATTGGGTGTTTTGTGCGGTAAAAACAGATATTTCCAGTATTCAGATTTTAGTATTTAACGTTATGAGTTCTTATTTCGTCTACGATGTAAAGCATGATTTGTAAGGTAGGTTTTAAATTTAATCTGAACAAGCTATATTGGATATTTTGTATAATCTTATAACAATCTATTGAAGACATCTTAGGCAGTGATTGTAATAAAACTAAAAATTATGCTCAGAAATCACACATAATGAGAAAGAGTGAGTGGGAGAGAAAGAAAAGTTCTCTATTAATGAATTTACGTATGTCCCTTTGCTCTTGAAGAGCAGTTCTTCAGAACTATTATTGTAATCAGAAATTTACTGTGATAAAAATGTAATGAAGTCCATTATTTTATTAGAAACTTGTATAATTTGTTGTTTGTTCATAGGGGTTAATGATGTGTGTCTTTTGTTCGAAAATTTCGTGAATAATTGTTACGAATTTATTGATTGTGAATGCCGTCTTTCTGAGCGAGGAAATGCATTTTCATTTTTTGTCGGGTGACTTATTCTTGTGCACAGTGCACCTATATGTTCGATGGAGATGATGTATTCATTACTTTCTAGTTTATTCATTAATACCTGAATTCATTACTACAGACCATGAAAATAGCCAGCACGTACAGGGGTGATATTAAGGTGTTTTATCCTCTCATGTTACGACAATCTTTTTAATTTTCCGCAGTGAAATACATGGAAATATTTTGTGAGTCAGAGTGGGAGATGAAATAAGTAGGAAAATGTTATTGTTAATTTTAGTAAACGGAAAAAAAGTGTTACGATCGCTCACGAGAATAAAACCAATTCCTATTTTCTCTATGCGGAAGCTGTGAGGTAGCCACGTATTTCGTTTTGGAATCACCGTTAAAAATAAGCCTTGTATTTTTTCTGAATGATATTCGTCCGGATTTAAAGATATACGACTCCATATCTTTTCCCGGCAATAGATAGAACGTAAGAAAATTCTCATTATCGAAACATTATTATTAAATTAATCAAAACAGAAGAAAGAAGCGAATCAGTTAAAGTATTTTGTGGTCTATCTTTAGTTCCTTTCGAGCCCACTAGATCGTGTAGGCGGACGTGTAGAAGCACTTGTTAGTTCTTTGCAAGAATGTATTCGCGCAGGAACGGTGTCCGCGTTTCCCGACAGGGGATTAATTTCCAGCTTTCTGTCGGGAGTTCCGCGCACAAACACGATTTCCGCCGGCGGCGGGCCGAACTCCGGGAGCGGAGCGGGGGCGGCGCAGAGGCCCGCTCGGCCCGCTACGGAAATTAAACACCCTCGACGGCGGGAAGAAGAAGTGAAAGACGTCGGGTCGATGCGAATCGCGCGAAAATTTTCACGGGCCGTAAATCGCCCGGCAGGCGTGGTGCGGGCCCGGATGCGTGGGCGACGGCAGCGGGCGGGCAGCCGGCCGGGCGGAGTGCGTGACCGTGCACGACGCCGGCCGCCCCGAAGAGAGGGCGAGGGAGTACGTTATATCGGCGGGGCGCTATCTCGTGTCTCTCTCCTGCCGCTCGGACCGTCCGTTCTCCCGTCAGCCTTCGGCCAGACTCCGGCCACACCGCCCCACCCTTCTCCAACCCTGCCAGGCCAAAGCCGCGTCCCGCGTTCTGGTGCCCGCTGCGTTGGGCCTCAATTTGCGACGCCCGACCGCACCCCGCTCATCACGCTCACTGTGGAAAGGGGCGCGTAGCCCGAGCGGTCGCCCGGCCCTTTTGACTTGGAGCCACGGTCTTTGTTTCAACAAAGTCAGTAATGTTT
Organism: Teleogryllus occipitalis; assembly: GCA_011170035.1. Taxonomy (NCBI): domain Eukaryota; kingdom Metazoa; phylum Arthropoda; class Insecta; order Orthoptera; family Gryllidae; genus Teleogryllus; species Teleogryllus occipitalis. Next base: position 457,779 of record BLKR01000127.1, on the reverse strand, counting down.
GTTTTCGTGTATTATTTTCTGTCAATATTTATTATGTAAAGTTCCAGTTTACGTTTGCTTCTGTCACTTTATTTGTTTTAATTCCCACGATTTTTGCTTGTTTAATTCTACTTCATTTTTCGAGATCCCTTTCTATTAATTTAGAAGAACATTGTTTAGACACGATGTGTTTAATTACGAATCTCTAAGGCCATTTTTTGTTCCATGATGTTCGGTTTAGTCAGGTGTTGTGCTCTTATTCGCTGCTTCACTACAATCAGTTTAGCGACCATTCCCTTTTACTTCCTTTATCGTCGCCAATCTGCTTGAGTCTATTCCACCAATTATAGAACGATTTTCCTGAGGATGAGCCAAAGTGACAGTTCGCGGAAACAAGTGAACATCACATGTATTTCAGAGAAGTATCCCTCCGCCGCGACAGCTGTTCAGCCATGCCTCTTCGTAAAGTGTTAGGTTATGGCTCCTGTGAAAACATCCCTATGCAGAAGTGAGTTTCACTTAAATATATGCACGTACGCGAGTTCGGGAAATATTTAAATTTAATTAAGTATGTGGAAAATCACTTAACATGCTCTCACAATCAGTAAAAGAAAACTGCCACGAATGTAAATAGAAAGCTCTCAATCAGAGCTCTCCACACAACAGCACAAAGACCGAAACCACGTGCATCGGTACGCATCTCGCATTCAAGTCTCGGTTTTAAAATAAACATAATATTTATCACACGAAAAGTAAATTCAATGTAATGTTAATAGAAAAAAAGAATTTTTACAGAAGCGCACATAACACTGCACTTCCTAATTTCAATTATGTCTCGTGGCGCACTATATTTTTTGTCGGACGAGTACATCACAAAAGGAAGAGTCGAAGCCATTTACAAGTTAGCCAACTGCAAACGAACGAATGCGGGAAGGGATTCTATTGGGCTCAAGGGCACGACGACCACAGAACCTTCAGTTATGTTGCCAGCACTAGCTGTCACTTTGGCTCATCCTTACGAAAATCGCCCTATAGCACTCCATCTTTTAAATTCCCATCATCTGATCCTCTTCGCCCCTTCCAATGAAATTTCGCGCGTCGCCGTCACCATCACTTCACAGCCGCTCGGTTATGTTAATAGTACCTCTTCAAACATTAGCACATTCCCGCCCGCCACATAACTGTTCGCACGGGACGCCGCGCCTCGTCGCAGTGGCTGTGACTGGGCAGTGGCCGCCGCCGTTGGTGGCGCCCCAGAAAGTGCTGCGGCATATTGACACAAAGCGATAATGGGGGATGTGTTTGGCGAGTTAATCTTTGCGTCCGCGCAGCCCACTAGGGCTTGCGTGGCGTCGGTCTTCTATGTGCCGCTCTGACGCTACGTTTGCGGCTTTCCCTGGCTTAGCGTGATCAGGCCGGTCTCCTCGATGCACGCTCTCAATGTTTTCGTCCCTTTCAGTCACGTTGCCTCACGTCACATCACCCTTATCGCGAAGTTTTGCTTTCCATCCCTGTTCAGTTTCGTTTATTCGGTTGGACTCAATATACTCATTTTATTTTAAGTTCGATTCAGTGTGTCCGTGTCTGAGAGCATATATCGATTCTACCTTGTTTTTCTTTACGACCTGATAACAAACCTGTGATTTTCAGTGCTGGTTAGATATTGTCTTTTCTTACTGTGCTAAACCTGTCTTTGCTGTAGATCCGTAAGTTTTCAATCTACTCTTGCAAAATTTCTTCTGTTCCATCTGTTTTTTCGTGCATCCTTTTTCTCTATTACGCTGCTTCCATTCTTTTTACTTTCCCGCGTTAGTAGACTGCGCACTTACGTAGTAAACAGAAAGTATTTTAATGCTGCAGAACACAGTGGCAATTTTTTTTAGAACAAATCTCATTGTGAGACCTTCATAAAGAAAAAAGTGGACAAATCTTGTTTCTATATATAGTAAATTAATTCCCATAACGTTGTTTACGTCTTATATTCACAGTTTGTGGGTCCTTGATGAATATTTACAGTTTAGTGACCGAAAAATTCGTTTGGTGCCAAATGTGTCTGTCCATCCGTCTGTCCTTTTGTGGTCAAATATAGCGACGAAACTTTTGAGACAATTTTCTCCGAAAATGGTATTCCCAATTGGTCTGGCAGAGCTCGATGCCCTCCGAATTTGAAACTATATTTTGATCTTTTGGTGGCACGTTACGCAATGCCTTAACATTTTCAAAATTTTCTCAAAAAAGGCTCCACATTTTTTATTAAGTATTTTCCTTGCATACGCCAAAGGACTTTCAAGTAAATTGCTCAGATCTAATTTTCGTTGAACTCTCTGAAATTTTTTAAAATTTATAAAGTTTTTAAATAGTGCGAGAAAGTATGTGCTGTTTTAGTTACTGTAGTTCTTAATGGATTGCCGTCTCGTATTTTCTTTGTCCTTTTAAACTTGTGCGTATCGTTATTTTCTGTCTGAACCTGTCGTTTCAATTAATCTTTTCTTTTGTTCTAGGTAAGTATTCGCGCTGTGGAGTACCAGTTGATTCGGCGACGACCTGCAGTAGAACGAAGCAACTTCTGTTCCTCGTATTGGCTGTGCAACTATTGTCTAAGTAGATTTTTACGCTAAGTGATTGGCATTTACAGGAAATACACGAATATTTAACAGGAGAAAAGTGTGAAGATATCTCAGTGATCATGATGACTGCTACAATATGTACTACACTTGATTTTGTAAATCAAACAGTATGTCGGAAGTGAACGTTTCAATGTTGGAGGGCGTTTACTTGAGATAGTAATTGTTATTGATTGATAATATTAAGATTTCTTGGTGTCTTGTCATCACCAGCGTTCTAGTAATTGGGAGGTTCGTGGGTAAATAATTCATTAATTGAAAATTAATTTACAATTAGACTCTGCCGCAAATAGCCTCGTCTGTAGATTAATTTACTCTGTCGCAAATAGTTCCCTCAAAAATGGTTTGATTCGTTAGCATTACCATTCGCTGGAAATGTTGGTGACGTCAATACTTCCTGAGCGTGTAGGATGTTCCAACGCGACAGCCCCCTATGAGTAAACGAAATCCGCTCCACGCCGCTTGTTTACCGTCATCAGCCGCGATCCGTGCAGGTTCACCGAAAACTTCAACCTACGCTTACCCGGGGAATTTATTCGTGCTCACTGATCACAGACATTTCTGATACCTAATTTTTATCTGCTTTCTTCTTTCTTGTTTAACCACACGTAGTATTCAGCAACATCTTACTTTTCCCATGTTGGTTCTTTTCATGCGTTATTCACCAAGCAAATTATTTTCAAGCAAATGTGGAATCCTAGCTTTCTAGAATATATTTGAACACGTTTATTCCTTGTACATCTCGCTATTTTTACTTCCAACAGTGATATGAGCGAATAGTTCGACTTGGTAACAGTAAAAGTTTCTTTCTTGGAAGTGACAAACGACGGTTTCTAATCAGTAGGGACCGGATTTATATGCATTAATAATACATGCAGTACAAACTTAGAAAATATCCACTTAAGTATACCCTATAAAGTACTAAATTAACTCACAACTCTATTCCTCATATTTGTATGCACAGTGCATTCATTGTCTTTACTCTTACAATACCATTCCACAAAATATTGATGTGATGTATTAATTGCCACAATGCCAGAATCTATCGCAGAACTACATTTAACAATAAGCAGCAGAATCATTCTTGAACACAATTCTAAGAAGCCCTTACAAACCACTTTTCTTTTTACATTCTTGCTACGGAGTAGAAAGTTATGTAATTCTGAGCGAGAACATGTTAATTTTTTGCAGAAAAACTCTTATTGCAGAACCCTGGTAACGAAAAAGTGGATAAATCTAGTTGCTTAATTTAGAAAAAAAAAACTTTAACACGTGGTGTAGCCAGAATTTTATAGGTCCTTGAAACCGAAAAATCGATTGACGGCAAAACGTCTGTCTGGCTGTGAAAAACGCTAGCAGCTATACCGTACAGCCGATTTTCTCCAAAACTGATGTTCCCCAAACGATCTGGCTGATGTCTTGGCCCCTTGAATTTGAAACAGATATTTTAATTTTGAGGGTACTTTACACGAAGCCCCTTGACTTCAATATTTTCAAAAAAAGACTAACGATTTTGATTAATTTTTTTGTTGGATACTGTGAATGACATGTAAGAGAATGGTGGAGACATGTTCCCTTAACGAAATTGTTTCTTAATGATTGATTTTGAAATAAGGCCATGTACTATTTTTTGAAAATTTGAGTGTTTTTCGCGTAATTTTGCATGAAAATACGAGCGAGAAAGTAAACGGGTTAAGCACCTCTTGTTCGAATCCTGTTTTGCTTACATTTGATTGATTAGTGATTCCGGGCGCATCACCTGCTATGGTAATTAGTCCCGTGAATGTGGTGCATGTTTTATTGCGTGAGGTGCCAGTGCCAGTTATTGCTCCGCTGGATGGCGAGATCCGGCGCCGACCTACCATCGGCTAGCGGGGTTTCCCCAAAGGGGTGTCTCCCAAGAGCGGGTCTCCGCCCTACCCGGGACAAGCTTTAAGCTCCCAACTGGTCTCCCGGCATGTGTGGTAAGTGTGTGTGTGTGAGTAGGTAAGGGGTGTGGATAGAACAAGGAAGGGGAAGCAAAGATCGCGCGCGGTCAGTAGACCATTTGTTAGGGTACTGCTTCGGCATTCGCCTGGTGTTGTTCGGAGATACCTCGAAAAATTATCAACCAGAGCAGCTCACCGTTACAATTCTCCTCGCGCCTGAACTCGACCTAGATATGTAGTTAGTATCGAAAATATTGCCACCGGCGGACTTCCCTGTCAGAGGTACTGCAGTGACATCAATTGATGTCCTGAGCCACCACCGTGTAAGGAAGGGGTCTTCCATCAGTAACTTGTGCGAGTTCAAGTCAGTTTTGTTGATTTATAGGCCTTACTGATTTTTAATATGGACTCGACGGAACGTAATACTCGAAACGATTATATTTTCGTGATATATATTAAGCGCAATTAAGTTAAAGGAAATTGATATTAGTTTCAATGATCTGCGAATATAGGAACACATAATACAATATTTAAAATTAAATTAATTTTAAAAAATAGTAAATAAATATGAGTATTAATAAATGTTTGAAAATAAAATATGTAGAATAATTGACAACTAAAATATGCGTATTATAAAAAGAAGGCATAATAAACTAAATATTCGTTATAAAATAATTTTCAAATAATTGGAACATGGGTGTTTCCAGCACATTCCAAGTGAAGATACTTTCTGAAAACAGTGAAAATATGAATTTACATTGAAATTCTAATTATCAGAGATCAGATAAATTTATTGTCTGGCCTTGTGATAAACCTGACAAATATAAATGAAAGCAGAGGGCTAGAAATTCGTCGACGTTAGTTAAATAAGCTTGCTGGGTAGTGGGCGAGTTGAAACGTAAGCAGTGATTGGCAACGAAAAACATAATTCATTTAATATAATTTTTTTAACACAAACAGTGCGGTAAAGAATTTGCGATGGAAAATTTTTGCCGAATGCTGTACATTTGTTCTTTCAGATGATATTGAATTTGCATTCACTTAGAATACTGTATGCCTACGTACTAGAAAAGTATGTGTCTAAAATTATGAATATTTGGAATTTATAATACCCCGCGTAATTGGAAGGTTTTAGTAATCGTTAATCGTGAACTAGAATTTTCAGAACAGTGAATATTTATTTGGTCGTTGCGCCTGTAAAAACAACCTTGTGAATGTTATTTTAAAGAAGAGAGTAAAAGAGAAGGAAATAGAAGGTTCGAATCGGAAGATACTTCTCAACCTTCACAAGCCTTACGTCAGGGATTCCACAAGGAAGAGTCATTGGACCTCTCATGTTCCTCGCCTTCATGAGTGACCTGCCAAAAATTTAGCTCCAAATGTAAGACTCCTTGCCGATGACTCTATCATCTATCGGGTTATCAAATCAAAGGAGGGCGTAGATATTTTACAGCGAGTCACCGACAAATTTACACTCTTGTGCAGAAACAAACGGCATGGAAATAAACTGTTCAAAGAGCAAAGTCATCACGTTTGGTAGGGGTCGAAACTACGTACAAATAGAACTACAGTGTCATACCTACAGTAACGTCTTGCAAATACTTCGGAACACATACAATTAGTAAATTGAACTGGCAAAATCAAGTAAATTTCGTTGTGGGGCAAGCCTGTAGAACTTTACATTTCGTTATGCGAATCCTAAAAAGTACAATGGGAGGTAAAGAATTAGCTTATATGTCACTAGTGCGACCTGTGTTAGAATATGGCGCGATATGTTGAAACCCGAACAGAATTTCACTGCCAGGTAATCTAGAATAGGTCCAGCGCAGAGCATCAAAATTTATTTTCAGGGGTCCAAAAAAAGAGGAGTATGGGAGTCACTCGAAAAAGATGGATTAAATTGCGACTGTATGCTATGTACAAAGCATACATAGGCTAGCTATCCTGCTTGGAATGAAATTCATCGTCGTTTGGGAAAACCTGCGTACTTCTGTAAAGCGGATCATGTGCACAAAGTTAAGATAATACAGAAAACGGACGTTGGGAATTTTTCATTCACAAATCGATCTATTAGAGTCAGGAACAGTTTGCCTGCGATGGTCTTCGAACCCTTTCCTCACAGCTTGAGCAAATTTAAAAATAAATTATTTTTCTAGCTATTTATGTATATTTAACATCAATGTATTACTGATAAGTTAGTATTTTCTATTGAGTAAGTTGTATAATTGTTATTATTCGTAGCGGTTGTAGTAGTTTTTATTATTGTTTGACAAGCTTTACATTCAAAACAAACCTTATACTGTGCAAAGACGTTTAAATTTTTTATACATTTTGTGTTCCTGACTGATGAAAGTAGACTTATTTCTAATTATTTCTGTGAATTTGAAAGATTGTTGCGCTTCCATGAGATACGGGAATGAAATTACGTATATTATCACTTACATGCAGGTTGCTAAAAATACCAGTAAAGCAAGTGTCACACAAGAATGTTGATGCTATGATAAAATGTTGATGTCGTTAAATCTTACGAGAATCTTCTACAACGATGAACCAGAGGGGATCATAAAATGTACGATCAGTTAACTCTTATTAAAAATTTAATAAGAGCGTCAATAAAAGTTACAACTAAAAATATGTAAATTTTCTGTACGAAGTTAAATTTGTTATAAAATTTATTAGACTGCCTTTTTTATATTTGTGTAATTTTTGGAAAGTCCTTTGGAATTTTTAGGCTGACATTTATTTTTGTTAAATTTTTAATTTTTAAAATTTTAATAAAAATAATACAAATTTTAAAATTAAAAAAGGTGTAAATAAATGTAAAAAAATTATAATAAAAATTTAACAAAAATAAATGTCTGCCTAAAAATTCCAAAGGACCTTCCAAAAATTACACAAATATTATTTTAATTGTTTAGTAATTTGAGGTGTGATAAATATCTTAGTCGATTGTAACACATAGTGTCGTATTTGTAGTATAAATAGGAGTTAATGGGGGAAGTCGCAGTTCGTTCTACATCATTCTAAATATCGACGTGCGCTCATATCTCGGTTGCCGCATCTGCATGTTTATACCAACCTTTAGGGTTGGTCGTTGTTCCAGGTGGTCAACAGAGGCGATGGGTCTTGTACGGAGAATTACTTTTCCGCGAGTCCCGCCGAGCGTGTGCGGAGCGCACCGCAGCGGCGTTTTTCGGGCCGGGCGAGACGCCGAATCTTCTCGGGCGGGCTAATGAATTTAGCGGGCGAGGATTGATGCGAAGCGAAGCGAATAACCCGACGCAAACTTTATGGCAGGGGAATTAACTCCCCTTTTCACATGCCACTTTTTTTCGGGACGCCAACTTTTTTCCGACGTGCTGTGAGCAGCATTGGCGACAATTGCACGCAAGTTTTTACTAAGCAAATAAGGCAGGTCCTTCCTGCCCGCTCCTCTCCGGTATTTGCCAGTGCGCGTTCCCATGAGGCAATTTGCCTCTTCGTTAGGGATTCCATGACAGCGGCCGTCGCTTTAGAGGCGAGCGAACGCTCGTTACCAGAAAAAAGTCGCTCCTCGTCGACTCCGGCGGTCACGTCGCAGAATCCTGTTGCGGAGCTGGCGTTGGAGGCGATAGAACGGCTCTGCGACCGCCTGAATGTGCATCTCGTCCAGTGATTCTTGGCGCTTTGCCTCATGCCTTGCGTAGAGTGCGCAGCTGGTCATTGCGGGCGGGAGCTCGTCGGTAATCTGTAGCTCATGGATGTGTCATTTCGTGGTGTATTGTATGGATAACGTAAAGATTGGCTTTTGTTTTATTGGTGATTTTATAGACGCCGCTTCATGCTCGTTCGTCGGGTCGTCAAAATGTTTTGGGGACAATTTTATCTGTTCTCCGATGGCGACCGCTCAATCTACTACAATCACATTGACAAATGGGGAAAAAACGTGAAAGCGTTCATATTAGAAAAAAAATACACTTCTTATGCCATTGTAATTGGATAGTTATTGTGCATTAAAATCGGGCCGATTATTCTTCAACGCTCCCTTTAGTTTTCATTAGCTTCCACCAAACAATTTTGTCTTACAAGTGGGAGCATCAGTGAAACGTTATTTTCGTATGTTATAATAGAGAGTTAGTGTACGCCATAGCGAACACTGAAATCGATCTTCTGCGCATGAGCAAATGCACTAAAGGTGTGCGAAACGTAAACTGCGCATGCGCAGAAGATCGATATTGCTTTGACGTTCGAGGGTGCACAAACTCTCTAATAAATATCTTCGTACCATAGAGACTACATTTCACATTGCGCTGCATTATCGATTATGGAAAACATGGGGGGTCATGCGTGCAGTTGCAACGTAAAAGATCCTTCGTGTGGAAAGTCCGCGCGTTTGTCGCAAACGCACTCGATAACGCACTTGCCGCAAACGCAATCGATAACTTTTCCCCGCTCACCTTTCGCGTGCGATTGAAGTGAATCATCTCCGGAGACGAGGGGAATGTGGGGCGGTACGCTGCTTTGTCGCTCCTTAAAAGCACCCAGGCCCGCCATGCCCCGCCCCGCCACGCCTATTTCTCCCTCCCTGCACCCCCTTCGCCACGCCTCCGCGGGCTTATCAGGCGCTGGTAATCCTTGTATTAGAGCGCGTGCAGTTGCCAGGGTAACCTTACAGCAGACATAAAAGTAATTATTGCAAACCCGCTGTACCTAAGGTGCGAGGCGGGCGCGTTCATAATGCAACAGAGCTCCGGAGACGTTGCCGGTTAAAGGGCCCGGGCTCGAGTTAGGTGTGAGGCGCCCGCGTCGGAGGGTTGGGCGAGAAAAGACGAAAGGGATAGGAAAGTTGTCTGGGAAGGCCAAAGGGCCAAAATCCGAACGTGGTGAAATTCGTCTCCTTCTTGCACCTTCTCCGCTTTTTTCCTTCCTTCTTGATGTCATCATGATCGTCTTCGACGCCGCGGCAGCCGGCTAGGTTTCATCGCACTTGACTTTATAACATCAGAGGAGCCCTTCCGCCGTCGCCACTACCTGCATCGTCGTCGCAGCAGTCGGCGTCACTGTCTCCGCCTTTGTCGCTGTATCCAGGAACGCGCTGGAGGTCTTTAAAAGAAACTGGAAGGTTGGCTAAGAGGGGGTGAATTTTTACGAGACAAGAGCTCTTTTCTGCGAAATATGAACAACCGAGATGTTTAGGTAATAAGATTCAAGATTTATTTTGTGTTAACGTAGTTTTTGTTATAATATGGGCTGCCGGGGCAATTCTCCGGACTACGTAATGAACCTAGTGTGGGAAGTGAGAGCTGAGTAACTTCCTTTGCGCCACCCCCTCTGGAAGATTAAGTCTTTCGACACTTCGTATTGATTGAGGTATGAAATGAAGAAAGACAGGTGGAAAGTAAAATGGCCGAGCTTTTACCTGTTTGTAGTGTTGTGATTTAGTTCTATGAACGTCGTCGATTTAATAGATACATAAAACATCTTTCATTAGGAAGCCTAATTTTAAAGCCCATGTATTTGTTACCATGCAATGGGAAATTCAGACCAATACATTTAGTGTCGTGCTTAATGCGTGTGTTTAGTTTGTGTTCAGTAGCAGGCTATAAACCAGATTTGCCATACCTTAAAAACATTACAGTGCATTATCATTGACTGAAAACACAATTCTCAAACATTCAACAAACTGTTAATTCTCTGATCGTGTTGACGGCAAAGCTGACACAGCGGTCATGAGCTGTCATTTGTTCATTTCTCAAAGAAAAATTGTAAGCCCTTTTATGTTTGTTTCGTCAACATTGGGAGGCCGAGAATGCCAGAAAACTGAAAACGTAAAGTTGATAATGTAATTAATAAATAATTCCAAATTCATGATCCTATTTTCTCATGGAAGATGAACGCATAAAGCAGTGAAATAATACAAAAATGAACAGAATTGTACAGCGACTTTCCACATTTCTTTAGCGGGACTCCAGTATAACTCGCTAGTAAAGCCACGAGAACCACTCTTTTCTTTCTTCAGTCCCTTCGATACTGGTGGTTAAATGTATTTTTATCTTATCATTTGATATAGTGTTCATAACTGTGTATAGTTTCCATGATAATAGCGTGAAATAAATTAGTCGTTTCTTTGTAATTAGCGTTATCCTTGTGTTGCAATAATCTTCAGGTCTCCATAAAAACAGGAATGCCGGAAACGTTACTTCCTGGAACAAAGATTAGCCTCAAATGCGCATAGAGGCTACAGGGTTGTAATGTATGTATGCTCACTGCATTGGATTTTCTGACACATTAATTTTTTATCATAAAAGTTATGAGCCATCAAAGTTTTAGTTTATGTGCCTTCTCGGAAGAGGGTAGGGAAAACGAAATAGATTTTTTATTGCCGAGATTGAATCGCTCACTGTTATTCTTTTTGACGTCTCGCCTGCAATTAAAACATATTGTTGAAATATTCGTTTTAAAGAAATGTAATGAAAATAAGGTTCTTGTATCACATGAATGTTGTCCAGCTGTGTGTATTCTGTCATGTCAATTTTGGATGATTGGTTAATGACGTACATCCAAGGGTGGGATAATAGATGTTCCTAACACATTGCAGCGTTGGGAATTCTGTCAACACGGCGGAGTTGTAACAGGTTATGTCGGTAGGTTTGTCAGCTCGTTTGTTTGGTGGGTTGACTAATGTGATAGAGTTAAATTTATCAGTTTGCAACAACGTAGTGGGCTATTATCGTTAAGAGAGATAATTGTATCTCTAGTTCGATTTCTGAAAATTTATTTTGAAAGTATTCAAGTTGTGTGATTATTATATTTTCTATATGCATAAAAACAATATTTTCTGTATTTCACTAATTTGTAATCTTTTCATAATATAAAATATTGCCGTAACTAGAATTATTGCTACTTCCTAAACTTCTTGTTTTGCCATCTCCCGAAATTGTCTGGTGGGCTGGTAACATTCAGAACTATAGATTGAATTTTATGATCTTCTCTTATATAACCCACGACATCCTGAGACAAAATATTGTTGTAGTAATACTTTCTTAATTAATGTGCTCTGTAGTCGTAGAAGAACTCGATGGGCTACTTTGAATCATGACTAAATTTTGTGCCGCGCGGGTAGCTACATTCGACAAGACGAGGGCTCGAGTGCAGCGGGGTCGTTTGAACCCCTCCCGGCTGGCGGTGACGGGACCATGGTGCTCTGCGCCATCATCCGCTGTCAACGCGGTCACGCGTGCCTCACCCCCATACCCCATTGCCTCCCCTTGGTTTTGCCTTCTGATGTCGCAGTAACGCTTATCCTCAATTCTCGACGTGATGCTGCTTACGTCGCTGGTTTCGCCCTCACCTTCCTCTGCCTCCTCCCCCTCCTTCCCTTTTCGTCATCCCTATCCTCTCTACCGTCGCCTTCCTCGCTCTGACGATGGCATCTTCATGTACGTTCTTCTCGTTCTTCTACACATCCGCCCCATCACATTTTCCACAGTCTTCCCAAAGACTCTCGACCGCCGCCACCGTCTCAGCGGTACTGCTATTTCCTCTGCCTTGCGTGTACCGTCGTCTCCGCAGCCGACTCTCCCGCGGCCCGGTCGACGGAGCAGCCTTCATTTACTTTCGGCTGATTTACTTGTCGCTGGAGCGGCTCGCTTTCCAATTAGCTGCGGCCCGCACTCGATCACGCGTTCGTGCCTGCGGGTCGTAACTGCGTTATCACGCACGCGGACTATTTTCGTGATTGCTCTTCGGAAATTGCGTATGGAATAAATTAGGCTTTTTTTCTAATCGTAGCGAAAGGCGAAGAAAATATATTTGGAATAAAATAGTATTGCCGATTGATTTTTCTTGTATCGACTCGTTCTTTGCATGCCATTTTCGTTAATCTTTTGACAATTTTATGTCGGTGACTTTATTTATACTCCGTTGTGTCATAATGTACGGATTCGCTCCTCCAAGGTAGAAAACTCCAACGTAATTATAAATTATTTATTAGTTGTTCCTTGACGTGAAATATTGTACATATCTTACAGACGGAGATTACGCATTAATTTTATATGACCGAAGTGATTAGCCTTTCTGCGGCAGTGCCCGCGCGCGAGATGGTACTCCCTGTCAACAGAATTTCAACGTTAAAATACATTTTATCCCGCGACGCGCCCCTCCCTGCCCCTCGTTCCCCGTCGCGCGGTTCCGGAAACCTGAAAAGCTCCCTCGTGGTAATGGACCCACAACTTTTGCCTGGCTCTGCGGGCGTGGCGGCGAGGAAGGGAGGCGGACGGACGGAGGGGGCGCGAATGGCGAGGGAGGGCGTTTTTATTACCGACAGCCCCCTCGGCGAGAAAGGAATTATCCGATGATCAATATCAACAGCTAACATTAAGAGGCTTTTTTCAAACCGTTCTCTTATTTCACGAATCAGTGTACGCATATATAGACCGCCCAGGTAATACAGAGAAAGCAAAAATTTGAAGCAGCGAAAAATTCTATTTATCAATAACATTTATTTAGTATTCTGGTAAAAGCGTTGGCTGTATTACCTCGAAATATTTTTTTCTTCTGCAGACGAAACCTGAATTCTGGCATTCACGAGAAACCTACACCTGCGGAAACGGTTTTTATTCTCATAGACAGAAAAATCTGTGACAAGCGTTTAAAACTTAAATCGTGCCAGAAACAATGTTATCATAGGTGAGATCTCGTCTTGCCATTTTTAAACTCTTGTACTCCTATTGTGTCGTGGGATGGAACTGAAGGAGTTAGGAAAGACTCGCAACCTCGAAGACACGAGAGAAAAGTGGAAGAGTTCAGCTAAAGGTGGGCGAAAGTCTCGTGTACATTAACATGATGTTAGTGTGTTGTCTTAAGGAAGATATCGCAAGTCATCGGCTAATTTTCGACAGAAAAACTCTTATTGCCGGGCCCTGGTAACGAAAAAGTGGATAAATATTTTTCCTACATACAGTAAATTTCTTCCTGTAACATGTTTTGTGGTCAGAATCCAAGTTTTCGGTGACCTAGACACCGAAAAATAGATCGACGGCTTAAGTTCTGTCTGGCCATCCGTCCGTCCCGACTGTGGTCAGTAAGTTTAAGGTAGTGCCTAAATCGTTCAGCCAATTTTCACCAAAATACATGTTCCCCGAACGATTTCAATGAACACGAGACTCTGATTTTGAAACATATTTTGATGTTTGGGAGTTCTTTACTTCTTGTACGTCTCTACATTTTCAAAATGTTCTCTAAAATGGGTCCAAATTTTTGAACTAAACGTTGTCCTCGGAGAGGGTAAAGGCGGTGGCGTGTCCTTCATGTTCGCAAGGTACGCACTGCGTACCTTTAGGGGGAAATTACTTCATTTGTCACAGAAAATAAATCGTACTTTATATGTAACTTAAATCTTGTAATTTATCGAAAGCGTGGTGTCGATTTACACTAGCAGTTAAGAAATGCCCGCGCTTGCCAAGCATCTGTGTGTGCGAGACGCGGGGGCGTCGGGAAGCTCGGGTGCGATCGGGTGTGCTTGGTGCGTTTCGTGGGGTCTTGCAATCGGCTGAGTGGCGGGACTCCGCTTGAATGAAAGCAGTGTTTCAAATGGAAATGTTGGCTTTTAATGATAAATGAATAAAGGTGTATGCACACTGAAGTGCGTAATTTTAAGTCAAGTATATGTTTATACTAATTCAGATTTTAGTTTATCATTATAAGTGAAACTACCACGTGGGTTATACCCTCGGTACGCAGTCAGTAAGATTGCGTTCGCTACTGATTCGGCAGGAAGAGCACGAACGTGGATCTTTCAACTGCAGGCAGCGGTGTAGACGGACACACGTGAGTGATTTGTGATTTATTGATGAAGAGTTTTGTTTCGTAGAACTTTGAAGATAAGAAAAACAGTATTAAGGCAGGAAGACCAACACTGGACATTACTATAACTATTACTTCGAAAACCTGTGTAAGGAGATGTAATAACGAACTTTTTGAAACTAACGAATGATTTACTGGCCATATATATTTTATTGCTTACCCGAACTAAGCCCTTGACCACACGCCACTGGATAATGGACGCTTAAGGGAAAGGTGCTTGTTGAAGGTCCGATTTTCGTTGAAAGCTTTTATTTTTCGAAAATTGCAAAAAATCAATTTTTTCGGCGTATTTCTACGGCTACAATATTGAAAATACCGATTATTTCCCTTAATAAAATCTGTTGTTAAAAGACAGACCTTGAAATAAGGTCAGGTGCAATTTTTTAAAAATATGAGTAGTTTTCCCTTAATTTTGTGTGCAATCCAGGCAATTTAAAATATTTTAAATGAATTATTTAAATAAAAAGGGCTCCAATTTTTTTCTTTAATTCTTTCTTCCTATGTGTGAAAGATCAGTAAAAACTTGGTGTTAGTCTCATTTTCTGCGAACTCTCTATTTTCGAAAATTGCAAAAAGTTAACATTTCAAAAATAAAAGGTTAAAAATAAAGTTTTGCCTTAAACGAAATATGTGCTAAAAAACTGCTTTTTAAGAAAGGTCTTGTACACTTAAAAAACGAATCGCTTACTCGTTATTTGTGCTTAAAATTAATGCAATTTATAAAAACACATTTTCTCAAAAAACGCTTCAAATTTTTGCGTTATATTTTCCCACGGATAAAACAACGGACGCTTAAACGAATGGCAAAGGTCTCGTTTTCGTTAAACTCTCTGAATTTTCTGAAGTTGCAAATTTAAGAAATAATGCGAGAACGTATGTGCTGCTGTAGCATCACTAGTTCATTTCTTCAGTGTACTGTGGTTCTCATTAAATTAATTTGGTAAACGATTTTCATGAACAGAAAAATAGATGTTACATTGCACATGCACAACAGATTATTACCATGTACCAGATTATCAGTATTCTACATATTTGTAGAAAGAAAACTATTTTCATAAAATGTAATTAAATATTGAATCTATTTTCGTGAAGTACGTTTTAATTCCAGTTCAATGTGCTTTTCATTCGATTCAGTGATTATTTTTTCGAATTTGTATAATTCTGTTTATTTGTACATTTAGAATATTTTTGAATTGGCATTCTGACAAGGTAAGCATAGTTCTAAATCGAATTAGTTATATTCTCGGTTGTTACAAATGCACTACTTCACAAAAAAAAGTGATGCATCGAAAAAGAGTGGTTGGAACTGAATGAAACTACTTGTGCTGAAAGACAATGTGGCTTTATTGAACTGATTACAATATGGGATGAAGGTGACAAGGCCGTTGGCAGTTACAGGTGGAAAGTTGGCACCAGGTCAGTAGGGTGTCGCATCTCTTCTGGCTGCAATGCATGCCCTCATGCGGATCGGATTAATGTCTCTAACAGAATTTTGGATTCTTTCTTGAGGCATGTTCGTCCATCGTTGTTGCAGCTTTTCCTCCAGATCCTGCAGGTTGGTACTGCGACGGAGTCCCTTTCCAATGCCATCCCACACGTCTTCAATGATGAGAGGTCCGAGGATCTTGCTGGCCACGGGAGGACCTCATCAAGCTCTAGACAGACCATATCCACGTGCTGTGTGGGCGAGCATTATCTTGTTGGTATACTGTCCCAGGTGCTGTGCCATAAGAGGTAGGACGTGCGGCTATAGAATGGTGTGACGTATTGCTGTGCGGTCAAAAACTGCCGAAGCACTATTGGAGATGATTTGAACGCAAATCCGCCCTACACTATGATACCCAGGGTTACGCCTGTGTCTCTCTCCACTATATGGGCAGGACGTGTCCTCTGTCCTTCACGCCGCCACACTCGACCACGATGGTTATCGGAGGTTATGGCGAAGCGGGTCTCGTCACTGAACCTGATGCGACGCCATTCGTCCTCTGTCCATGCTTCTCGGGCAAGGCATCAATCCAAACGCCGACGTCGGTGTTCTGGTGTCAATGGCAACCGACACATGGGGTGGTGGTACCCAATCTCCTGGATGCAAGTTGTAAGGCCACTGTGCGAGAACTCAGGATGTTGTAGAGCCTCTAGGACATGTTCGCGGATGGCGGGTGCCGACGTCATGGGATTCCGCACTGCTGGGCTCACTATACAATGGCCTTGCCTTGGTGTGGTGTTTCTTTGTCGACCCGAGCCTGCACGAATTGCATGGGAGCTCTCATGTACTCATTGATTCCAACATCGGGCCACTGTGACATCTGAATGACCAACATACCTTGGTTTGCACGATTCGACCAACCAGCCTCAAGAAGTCCCATAATGCGGCCACTGTCAAATGCAGTCAGTTGGTGGATAGGCTGTCGAACGCGTCTGCGCGACATCGCGGGTGTTTCGTACTGTAGATAAACGTCGTTCTTCGCTGTCTGACTCACAATATAGTTGACTGATAACAACTGCAACAACAGGGTGGTGATATCACGAATGCACTCTGGTGGGCGTTCTTCACATTACAGATCCACGTATTTACTCACACATCGAGAGTATGTATGTATACCGAAATAGAATAAAATTAGACTACTCCTTCTGGGTGCATCGCTTTTCTTTGTCAGTGTATATTCGTTAGCCAACTTGCATATTAGACGGCATGCCTGTGCCTATTTCCTCTGTTAAAGCATATGCATTTGCACATTCATTGCGTCTGTGGGCTCAGGGCGACGGAGTTAAACTGTCCTTGCGGGGTCTACGGCCGAAAATTACTGCTCGCGAAGCGGGAAAAACTACGCGTTAATTGTTGGTCACGTTCTGCTTAAGCAGTTTGGGTGATTTAACTTCGGTGAGGTCGCTCTGATGACTCGCACGCAGGGATCACATGCGCGAATGAAAGATAATGAAATGATTTTTGCCGGTTGGCATATGCTGAGTTCATTTTCTAGGAGCGTTGGTTATGTGGGTCAGTGTTCCTCAACAGAGAAAGTATGTTATACGGTTCTCCTAAAATTCTTGTAGGACGTTGTATGAAATTGTGTTTCTAGCAATAGTATTTGAAAGCAGTAGCAATTGCTTTGTGGAAGAAAATATTTGTCAGCGAGTCCAAAAACCTCGTATCCAGAACGTCGGTGAAAATAAATGTTAGCAAATGCAAGCACTAAAAATGTTCTGTCTGTACCCTCACCAAACTAAATTGAATTCGTGTAATATTTGTAATCTCCAATGTTGATATCTTGTCTCCAAGCACACTAATGTGATTTGGGGTCTCATGAAATTGAATATTTTTTAAATTGTTGTTACTATATTAGTTTAATGTAAAAAAATTATGAAGCTGATAATACTTCAACAATTTTGACAATAGTGAGAAAAATATTAGCGGTGTGTGGTACCGCGAAGAATGAAACTACTTATCTGGAATGTGAGACGTGATGAAGGAAGCAGTGGGGAGTGTGGTACCAGTGCATTGTTGCGGCCAAAGCCATTTTATGACTCATAATATTTATTGTGTGTTTTAAAGTTTCTCCCAAAGGTGCCGCTTCCTTTGGAACTTTACCTTCGTTTTTTTGTCGTGTGTTCATACAATGGCGTTCGAGGAAAAATATTATAAAGCTCGCGTGTACATTAAAAGAGGCCGAGGCTTGAATGTTTATACGCAGCGATTTCAAACGTAGTCCTTTTTGCACGCTGCGCCCGCCTCTCGGCCCCCCTCTCCGGGCGACCCCCCACCCCCAAGCGATTTTATTGGCGTGCCACGCGGCGCCGATTCGCGTTGCGGGGAAAGGGCGTTGGCGGCAGCAGAAGGGAAAAGCAGCTGCCTTTGTTACTAGGGAGCTGTATGGATCTGCGATTGCTCGTCCTCTGCCACTCCGCTGCGGCGCTGAGGCGGGCTTCTGTGGCTTGGTACCTCTCCACTACTCGCATTCACCCGACCACTAGTGAATGGTGACCCACTTGTCTTCCAACAGTGGCCGTCTCCTGTTGGGTTATATTAGTTGGACCATTCTTTCTCTTTCGTGTATTTTCTACATCAACTTATGGTTTGCTTGCGTATTTGCTGTTCCTTATTGACAATTGGTTTGTTTCAACTTAGAGTAGAGACTTTCTTTCGGTACATTAGCCGCTGCAAAACATCTATTTCATACATATAATTCCAGGAATAGTTTTACAGGTCATGGGATCCTTTTCTTCTCCCCTCACGTCAGTTTCTCATTGACAGCCTCTTCCTTTGCCACAAGTGTTCAGCAGTCAGTGGCTGCCCGGTGCTCGAGTGACGCCGCTGCCACAGACGTAGCTGCCTCCGTCACTTCCACAACCGCATCGCAGCCGCCACCATCGCCGCCGCACATAAAAGCAAAGCAACATTATTGATCAGCGCGGGAGGCGGGGAGCGCGCGGGCCCGCGGGTGGTGGCGGTCGCCCTCACCCCTCCCGCACCCCGCCCAACGATTTAAAGTGGGCCCAAACAGGCCACGCCGCGCGACCGCGGAAGCGGGCGGTCCCTCTAGCTGCTCTGCAGATGCTTCGCTCCGCCCGGCAGCAGGCACTGCGCCCATGGTCACCACAGATATGCAATGTCGCCGATGTAAGCGCGTCTGCTCACGATGTCGTGGCTGAAGTGTACGCCTCTTGTACTCACACTCAACAACTGTCCTTCTCCCCCTTCCCACCTCTAAATTTGCCAGTAAGTCGTGGAATTAACGAGCTTTACTACACATACCGTCATCTGATCGTTTCATCATGTCTGTTTTTCTCTTATGATTTTCTCTTCCCTCAAGTCGTTTCCTGCTCTTGCTTTATCCGCACTTTTCATTTTTTTTTCGTTCATTGTATCTACACGTGTAGTCATGCTTTCTTTTTCGTTAATTAAATTTCTGCATAACGAGTAAGCCTTGTGCCTCATTAGGTGTGTTGCTCATCGTTTCAAATGGCTGTAACAGTCTGTCGTGTCACCAAGTCCTTTGCCTCCGCCAACATCTCCAGCGCAGGTCGTTGCTGGTGTGGGGAGAGGCGCTGTGGCTCTCGTGCGAGCGTCTGCACCCCGCAACCGGTGTCCGGTGGCCTCTCTTCGCTTCATGCCTCTCCGCCTACCTCCACGCTTCTCCTCTCTCCGCTCCTCGCTAACCCTCTATAGTCCCCGCGTCGCTGCCGCCCCTCCTCCGCGCCTTCATCTGGCAGCGTCCCTGCAACCCGATAGGGAGCTCTGCGGCGAACACTTTATGTCGTCATGAGGGAGAATGGATCCTGTGAAATGGAAGGAATTTGCTAGAACAGGGAAAGGAGGTCATTGACGTTAAAGCTCGTGTAACGTGCCGCTGAGGCCACGGTCGCTCAGACGCTCCCGATAATCCTTTTCCCAGTGACGTAGGTGGAGCTTGAGATGCTCGGGGCGGTCTTGAACAGTGTCCGATCTCCCTCACCACCTTTACTATCTCCGAAAAGAAGAAAACAACAACAAAAGGTCCTAAATGGGGAAAATGGTGTTTATGGCCTTCTGCCTTTTAGAAATATAGCTTTCCCTTTTTTCCTTCATTGCTTGCTTCCACTGAAAATATGCCGCTCGCAATCGTAGCCTCCATGCCTCCTCTCATTGTATCGTTACTTTTTCCTAGAGCCTGTCGTTGGCCCTATTGTAGACTCGTGTAGAAGGCATCAGACGCTCCGAAATAAGGTTTTGACCGACTGTGTACTCGGCCGATCGAGGAGACCGCTTCATTTTCCGCAGTTTCCTCCTCAAAGCCGAACGACCGCCGGAGTGGCACGAGTTCCTTTCGGGAATTTTTTTTTCCCGAATTTTCCCCATATCCACGAGCGATTTGCGGGACTCCTTGTCCAATATACCTTTCAAAATAATCCTAAGAAATGAAAACTGTGTAAATACGATAGTTCTATGGAAACTGTTTCGAGGGGAATGGAGTGTGGATCGATGAAGGCACTGGTGCTGAAAACCTCTTCGATTTTTGTAGCATCTCATTTTCAGTAGTTTCAGTAAATCTCCGAAGATGTGGAAACAGAAAATATATTATGGATAATTTTAAACACTAATTGCAGTTATCTGTTAACCCACAATTTGCTTTTGCCGTTTAACGGCCTCTAAATAATAAAATTGGCGTGCCATGTCTGACATTACGTCCCCTATCTCGTTCTTTATGGACACCGTCATTCATTGACTAGAGATCGTGCATCCTATCTATTTCGTTAATTACTCATTAACTCGATATTTTCATGATTTGGTTATTGATGAGTTTTGTGATTGCTGGCATATCAGAAGCCATACGTCGCTCTGCCAGTGATAGTCTTCAATTAGAAACGATAATGATGGAGCCATTCCAATCCAGTTTCGCCTCGTTGAATAGAAGCCTGTTGGCAACGGGTAGTTGCCAGCTGGTGGGCGCCTGGTTGAAGGGAGTCGAGCGCCTTTATGGAACTCTTGGAGGCACGATGGGCAAGCCGATGGTCGTCGTGGACGAGTGGCGAGCCCAAGGGAAGAGGCGGGCGGGCGCGGTTACCCCGGGCGACTCGTTCCTGGAAATCGCACCGTCCGGGACCATAAAAAAATACTCGAGTACCAATCTTGTCACATAGAGAGGTCAAGCGTTATATTTTTTAACGAAGGTCTGCTGAGGCAAGATGTATACCGCAGTGGCATCGCCCCTTGTCTTAAGTGCTTTCCTGCCGTCTTACGCATTCTGTCTTCGACTGCTGAACGTAACCTCCCACTTCGGAATTTATAATTTCTGCATTATTTGGAGCGGTAGTGTCGAAGAGTACCTCGAATGCGATACTCTGACACTGCCGTCATCGTCGTTGTATGGCGGCGGAGGCATCGTTTGGCAGGCGGGGGAGGAACACGACCGGTAGGGCGCGCTCCCCACCCCCGCAGAAGTAGGATAAATGGCTTCAGGACCCGGGGAAATGAACACGCGCGCCACGCGGCCGACTGCGTATTTCATTCCGGCGAAGATCCCGGGGAAACGCGATTTATAGGGCGCCGCGCCGCCCCGTCTTCGTCCTGCGGACGCCGTCCTCGTCCCGTTTCCATCCCCGTCTCCGGCCTCTTCGCTGTCCCTCGCACGAGCACGCGCACCGCCGTCTCCGGACGTCACGACTCCGCCGCCACCGGCCGCATTGTTTATTCATACGTGGCACGCGCCGACCCTTGCGGTAATTCGTTTATTCTCTACCGCTTTTGCTGCTTAGCTCCCGTACGCTCGAGCTATTCTATATCCCATTCTTCTCCCGAGTTGGAGTTACCATTTGATGTCTAAATAACCTTATGTACTCATTACACTATTAGCCACTTGTTACGAAGATTCTTTAACTTTCCTGTCGCGTTCCTCCAGCGCTGGACTGGCTTGTACCCGATCTATTACTGCCTTGCTTTCAAAATATTTCTTAAAGGTTTTATTGTCATTCTTGTCCATATTTAGATGGTGGTTACTGTATTCTGATAGAATATTTTATGGTTTGTGTTCAAGAGTTTTGATAATTTTCCAATTGCTTCATGCTCAATAAAGCAACATCACTCTATTCATAGGAACCACCTTGTCCCCTGTAACTTGCCATTACGTCGATTTCTGTGTCTTAGTGTACAACTTTTTTGTGATACTTCACCAAACAAACGTTTAGTAGATTATTTTTTTTACTCATTTGCGTCCATTTCTTGAAAGTTTACTAAACTAAGTTTTCTATTGAGTCGGAAATTCGTTTTTATGTTGAATGATCGCACGTACGCCTAATCTAAGATGCACTCATCTTCAGTTTATCGAATCTGAATTATGACTTCAGCTATGAAATTTATAGAAAACTATTGGGCAAATTTATGGGAGCTAAAACGTGATAAATGCTTGTGATAACGACCGACAGCACGCATCCTACTGCTGTATATTCAAAGCCGCGTAACTGTCACCGAGAAACTTTCGCGAGGTAGAACGATGATGGCTTTTTAACGTAATTTTGATAGCGAGATTTCTGTCACTGCATACATCAAGCCAGTGGCGCCGTGAACGAAATGCCTTGGGCGAATCTGTAGTGCTTTTTTTCACGAAGGGCGTAACACCACTGACGAGATCGAACAACCGTTCACACACGAGAAAAAATAAATAAATAAATAAATAAATAAATAAATAAAAATAAAGAGGTGGCTAGTGAGCGAAAGGTAAGCGCGATTTTATCGCGAATCCGTATTCCTGAAAGCTGCTGAACAATAACTTTCCTGCAGAGAAAACACACGTACGTAGAGGTAGGGACGGGGCAGCCGCAAAAAATAAGGAAAAGTTGTTAGAGGGAGCTGCGAGATATTTACGTGGCACCAAGCGATAAAGTACAAAAATAACGAGTATTAAAGTCTTAGCACGACATGACATGAAGACGATGTTTCGTGGAAGGGAAGGAAACGGAAGTGAGAGTGAGGGTGGACCAGAATGAATTAAATAGGTCGTGCATAAAAATACACGTGCGACAGATAAAGAAATAGTGACTGGGCGAATGTTTATTAGAATTCTTTATCGTGGTGAAAAATGTAGGGGAAGCGGCAAGAGTGCTGACAGGAGTGGAAGGCGAAGGGGGAAGGATGCGTGAGGGCGGTGCCTGTCAAGGAAAGGGAGGCGTTGCACTCACGCAGGGGCGGCATGCCCACCTCTGGCCGTGGAGTGAGTTGGCGAGTACGGGAAGCTGTAACAGTTCGCGCGATCTATTGATCGGTACGCCAAGGAAGGCAAACCGTGCCCTTCTCACCTCGTGCGCCGATACGGGTTATTACCCACCTAATCCTGGGACCGCGCCGCCGCCTGGGTCTCGCGACAGAAAGACCCCGCTGAGGCGCAAGGAGGGTTCAGCCACCCGCAGGTAAGGCAAAACACCCGCAGAGCATTTGAGAAAATGGGCGTCCTGACTGGTGGGGGTGAATTGATAGTTTTAATCTTCATAAGTATTCGAGTCTGAAATCGGATGACTGTGCATACCCAATCGACTGTGCCTGACGAGCATTCATTTTTGAGGCAGGAAATGAACTTATGAACTTATTTCGACTTATTATTTCACAAAAGTAAGTGCTTTTATGATTGTGAGCTTCGCAAGTACTATTTTTCACTCCATGACTGATAGAATGTGTGTTGTTCAGTATTATCTTGATCATTTTTTATTCTTACAGAACTATCTTGTACACAAGATACTATTACGATATTTTCATTTCAGTTTACCAAATACTGTATGAATCCCTCCAGTCGTAAACTGAACAATGTTTGTGCGTTTGTGATTTTTTATTTGGCCGGGCTTGTTTGCTTATGTTTGTGAAATATCCGTCTCTTCCTCCAAGCAAGTGAGCACCCGTGAGTATGGATACCGAGAAACAAACACAGCATTCCCTCCCAGTCAGATCAGCGGGCGAGGTGTCCACGGGAGGCGCAAGGGAGTCACCGATTTGTGCGGAAGGGGGGCGAGTAGAACTGTTTGCGCAGGCGCGGGCGAACGGACGGGCGCGTTGCGGTGCCGCGCCTCCGCGAGTGGAAGACAAGTGGGACTTTCCTGGAAAATTTTGGCCCGTCAAAATATTTTAGTTTGTTACGGTGTCAGGAGTGGCGTCTAAACACACGAGATTTCCTGCCGACTGAGGGAAGCCAATATTTGTTTTGCCGGAGTCTCCGCCGTGCGATTCCCGCTTCCCGTGGACTTGCACTGCTGTTTCCACCGTTCCCGCCGCCACTTTGGGCTGTAGTCGCTGTGTATGGAAGCAAGGAAGATCGTGAGATAGTGTCCCTCCAAAAACATAAGGTTGAAAATAATATTATTACTTTAGGTCTATTATCCAGGCTAAACAGTAATATTCTTCTTCTTCTTCTTCTTCTTCTTCTTCTTCTTCTTCTTCTTCTTATTATTATTATTATTTTTATTTAATTTATTTCTTCGCGTTCGACATTTTTGTCTCGAGGAGTGTGAAAGTAGTACATTTTATATTACAACATTTTGAATATGGCCATCCACAGAAAGGAGTTTTCATTCCTACTCGTGAACATGGTCTAAGTTTCGAAGATTTGTTCAGGCTTCAAGGTTTAATGTGAGATGTAACGTTGAAAGTTAAGGTAGCGCTAGGAAGGGTTACTGTGGTCTCTGTCTACAAGTTACGGTGGTCTCAGTCTATCCTTAAGGAACCTTGGTTTAATACGGGGCCATGAAGCACGACGTTCCAGACTAAATATTGTGGAACAGGGTGAAGAGTAAATATTTTGATAGAAATGGTCGGCTGTTTTACTTATGTGTTCATCTGGTGACAATATATTTAGCTCGCGATGAATTTGGGAATTTGGAATAAACCATGGTGCCTTGAGGGTCTCTCTTAGGAACTTACTTTGGAATGCAACTAGCTTTTGGAGGTTACTGGGTGCTACGCCTCCCCATACTGGACATGCATAGGTTAGAATAATTGATTTGTACAGTAATATTCAACTTTCTATACTAGTGGCAGATCGAGAGTTAATGAAGGGGAACATTTTTAATGTTTTGACCAAAGCTTTATTAGCAGTTGTGTGGATGTGGGGTTTCCACGTTAGTCTTTTGTCAAATAATACTCCTAGGTACTTCACCGGTGAAGAGGACCACGGGATGAAATTTCCCTTGATGTTAAGTTCGGGGAGATTTTTCGGACGGCGTAATATGAATATCTTTGCTTGGCTAGTATGATTTAGCTTTTATTTTCCATTTCTGATTCCATTTAATATAATTGTTTAGATGGTTTTGAATATTCTCCTTCGCTATTATATCGCTATGAGAGGTTAATAGTGCGATATCATCAGCGTATAAAGCAACGTTGGAGTCGCCTTGGGTTGGAATGTCATGACTAGAGACAGGATTTTCATGCACTATCAAATGCTAAAATATGCATGCAAACATGAACTATCAAATAGCCAAATATGCACGATGCAGGGTAAAAATGGGTAAAACATTGTAGAAGTAAACAATTACCAAATTTTCTAAACTGTTCTGTATCAAATTCATTTTATGTTCAGAAAAAATTGTTTTTGAATGCATAAAATAACCTTTTACTTCACAAGACGTAATTGAAGCATACTATAACATTTTGGATATGGCCATCCATAGCAAGGAGTATTCATTCCTACTCGTGAACATGATCTATTTTTGAAGGATGTTCAGGCTTTAAGGTTTTGTCTGAGGTGTCATGTTGGAAGTTAGGGTAGCGCTAGGAAAGGTGTAGAAAACACGTTACGGTGCGCTCTGAGTATATCCTTAGGGAACCTTGATTTAATACGAAGCCATGAAGCACGACGACCCAGATTAAATATTGTGGAACTGGGTGAAGAGTAAATATTTTTAAAGAAATGGTCGGCTATTTTACTTATGTGTTCGTTTAGTGGCAATATATTGAGCTCGCGATGACTTTGGGAGTTACGAATAAACCATGGCGCCTTGAGGGTCTTTCTTAGGAACTTATTTTGGAATGCAACTAACTTTTGGAGGTTACTGGGTGCTACGCCACCCCATACTGGACATGCATAGGTTAGAGTGGGTTGAATGATTGATTTGTATAGTAATATTCGGCTTTCGATACTAGTGTCAGATCGAGAGTTAGTTAAGGGAAAATTTTTTATGTTTTGGCCAAGGCTTTATTAGCAGTTGCGTGGATGTGGGGTTTCCACGTTAGTCTTTTGTCAAATAATACTCATAAGTACTTCACCGGTGAAGAGGTCCACGGAATGAGATTTCCCTTGATGCTAAGTTCGGGGGGATTTTTCGGTCGGCGTAAAGTAAATATTTTTGCTTGGCATTTGGTGTGATTTAGTTTTATTCTCCATTTCTGAGTCCATTTAATGTAGCTGTTTAGATCGTTTTGAATATTCTCCTTCGCTATTGTGATATCGCTATGAGAGGTGAATAGTGAAATATCATCATCGTTGGAGTCGCGTTGGATTGGAATGTCGTGACTGAAAATGTTAAATAATAAGTGAGAGAGAACTGAACTCTGTGGTACTCCTGCGGCAATATTGTGAGGGATAGATATCTCTGTGTTGACTTTAACTGTAAACGATCTGTTCGTGAGAAAACTTTCCGTGATCTTTAGTAGGTATTCGGGTATGCCTAAAGTTTGCCTTTTGTATAGGAGGCCTTGATGCCAAACTCGGTCATATGCCTGACTTACGTCAAGGAAAACTCACTGTGTGTTTCTTTTGATGAAAACCGTTAGCTATGGCTTCAGTGATACGCAATAATTGATACGTGGAATGATTTGGTTTGAATCCGAATTGTTCCGATGGGATTGCTTTTATATTGTTGATGAATTTTATTAGTCTTGTATGGATTAGACGTTCGTAGATTTTTGATAAAATTGGAAGCAGACTGATGGGTCTAAAGTTTTCAGCTATCCTTGGGTTTTTCCCCTGTTAGCAGACTGGTAAAATGACAGCTCTTTTCCAAGAGGTCGGAAAATAATTGCATCGAAAAGATGCATTAAATATTGCAGTTAAAGCCGCTATAGTCGGTTTGCTCAGCATTTTCATGCAGACATTGTTAATACTGTCGATTCCTGGGGATTTTCTTAAGTTTAGAAGTTTAATGACTGAGATGGTTTCCGATGGGGAAATGAATTTTATGGGAAGTGCCGCAGTGGGGATATTAGTACTAAGGTAATTTACGATTTCCGGATTAAATTGTACATCGGAAACGGGATGCGGTTTGAAGGTGTTCTCTAGATGTACAGCAAATATTTCTGATTTTTCTTTATCAGAATAACTTGTTTCAGACCCATATCGTAAAGGAGGAATTTTTACTTTTTCTTTAGTCTTTTAACGGTTGCCCAAAGGTGTCTTGAGCTAGGGTGAATTTCCGCAATAAATTTATTGTAGTTCGGTAGTCGTAATTTATTGAGAAGGGTTTTTATCTTACGCGTTTTCTGATTAACTTTTTTCTTAATATATGGTCGTCTTGTGTGTTGCCAGAACCGTCTCAGATTATTTTTTGTTTTAATTAGGTTAATTATATTTAGAGGTATTGCTTTCCCTTTTGGAATTCGATAAGGTGTTGTCGCTTGTTTGAAAGACGCGATTATCGCTGTAGAGAATTTTTCTATTTCATTGTCAATTTCATTCGCGGTATTAAGAGGTATCAAAGGATACTGAGTTTTGGCTTCGTGTTTCTTCCGTATCCTTTGCAACGTATCATTTGGCGTTGATGTTGACGTATCATATGATCGTTGCTCCCCGCACGTGTACTCGCGTCGCAAATCCAAGTAGTGTACTGGAAGATTAAAATGTGTAATATAATAATAAGCACCAAAGACAACTGCGTGCTCCAGAATCGAAGATCAATATACTATTTATACAAAATTTGCGTCAGCTTTAATATTCACAAATTATGCAGAGAAATAATAAAGAGTACTTAATATGCTAGATAGAAGCCTAAATATGCAGTATTAATTTAAAAAAATAGCCCAAACATGCATTATACATGTATTTCTCCAACAAACTACCAAAACATGCAAACATGCATGGAAAAAGTATGTATTTTTTAAACGAGTTTTTCATGAAACATACATTTACATAGTTTGAAATCTCTGCGAAGCTTAAATAAAAACATGTATTAGCATGGAAATCCTGTCTCTAGTCATGACTGAAAATGTTAAATAATAAGGGAGAGAGAACTGAACCCTGTGGTACTCCTGCGGCAATAGTGTGAGAGGTAGATGTGTCTGTGTTGACTTTAACTACAAACGATCTGTTTGTGAGGAAACTTTCCGTGATCTTTAGGAGGTATTCGGGTATACCTAAAGTTAGCATTTTGTATAGGAGGCATTGATGCCACTCGGTCATTTGCCTGACTTACATCAAGAAAAACTCACTGTTTCTTTTGGTGAAAACCGTTAGCTATGGCTTCAATGATACACAATAATTGATGGGTGGTGGAATGGTTTGGTTTGAGTCCGAATTGTTCCGACTGGTAAAATGACACTACTTTCCCAAGCGGTCGGAAAATAATTGCATCGTAAAGATGCATTAAATATTGCAGTTAAAGCCGTTATAGTCGGTTTGCTCAGTATTTTGATGCAGACATTGTTATACCGTCGATACCTGGAGATTTTCTTAATTTTAGAAGTTTAATCACTGAGATGGTTTCCGAAGGGGAAATGAATATGATGGGAAGTGCCGCAGTGGGGATGTTAGTACTGAGGTAATTTACGATTTCCGTTTTAAATTGTATTTAGGAAACGGGAAGCGGTTTGAAGGTGTGCTCCAGATGTACGGCAAATATTTTTAATTTTTCTTTATCAGAATAAATTGTTTCCGAGCCATGTCGTAAAGGAGGAATTTTTACTTTTTCTTTGGTAAGTCTTTTAACGGTTGACCAAAGGTGTCTTGAGTTAGGGTGAATTTACTCAATAAATTCATTGTAGTTCTGTGGATGTAATTTATCGAGGAGGGTTTTTATCATACGCGTTATCTGATTAACTGATTTCTTAATATTTGGTCGCCTTGTGTGTTGCCAGAACCGTCTCAGATTATTTCTTGTTTTAATTAGGTTGCTTATATTTAGGGGTATTGCTTTCCCTTTCGGAATTCGATAAGGTGTTGTTGATTGTTTGAAAGACGCAATTATCGATTTAGAGAATTTTTCTATTTCATTGTCAATGTCATTTGCGGTATTAAGATTTTGTGGGTACATGTAAATGAGAAGCATAAACTTGGCATACTTATTCCAGTTGGTATTTCCTTTTAATTCATTGACGTTTGCTTTATCAATTGGCAAAGAAAGCGAGATGACTACCGGGCAGTGGTCAGAATCGAGCTCAGGTAATACACTGTGGTATATATCGGAAATTAGTCTCTTAGTTAGAACAATGTCCAAAATATCTGGGATAAGATTGGGATTAGTATGATAGTGAGTAGGTTCGTTTGTAGAAAATAATTTTATATTCGAGGAAGCTACAAATTACGCCAAGTTTTTGCCTTGCCGAGTTGTTGAGTTACAACCCCACAGACTATTCTTGCTAATACGAGCTCCAATCATGATTGTAGGACTATTTATACTCAAAATTGTTTGATAAGCTAATAATGGGTTTTGTTAGGAGGTTTGTATGGTGCTATTATATTTAACGTTGTGGAGTATAGGGTTATTTTAATTTCAACCGATTCGAGTGAAATGAATATAGTATGGATAGTGGAGTCGAAATCTGTTCATGTTTGAGTTCCTTGGAAATAAAAATATTTAATACTCACGTAGTCGAACGTATATGTACACGAACAATACAATTTTTCGACAAAGTTCAATAACTTAACAATCACTATAACTACTTATGAGCACTAAAATCAGTTTGGAAAACGCATACGTATACAAGTATACGATTAAATTAATATGAATTGGACGATTGATGATTCATCAATGAAACTTGCTTTGAATTGTCGACAATTCGCGGACATCCCTGAAGGGACTTATCCATACTGTAATCTAATTTGCAGGTTTTATTATGCAATATTGAACACTTTTTGCAATATTGCAACTCCTTTCTACGATAGGAGTCATTCTCCATTAATCATAAACAATCCAAGCTCAAAATAAAATACGAGGAATACCTACAAGTCAGTCTATACTGTGTTGCTAGTCGCTAAAATGAGCAATATGTCATTAAGATATATTAAGTTAAAGAAGACAAAGAATAAGTAATGAAAGATTCCCTGCTCATTTCAATCGATCTGAATCGTAGATGCGACAAAATATGAAATGAAATGGTTAACATTTTTGTAAGATTTATTATTATTATTATTATTATTATTATTATTATTATTATTTTATTATCATTATTATTTATTGTGAAATTTTACCGCCCCCGAAAAGTGCCGACTGGGGCCGGCCGCCTCTGCGCTCGGTCACGTTCCACTTTTACCTGGAAGGGTAAGTAGTCGGTCCGCAATTTACGGATTCCAATCTCTGGGTCTGTCCGCAATTTACCTATGGGTTTAACTCTTATTTTCCATCTGGTCCGCAATTTACATACCCAGTAATATTGAGCACTCACGTGGCTGCGCGAGCATGGAAATAATCCATACCACATTTTATTGTCTATGACGTGCCGGCGGCAGCTTTTTTTAGCATTTTGTACTTTTACGTATTATATAGCATTTTGTGTTGTGCGAATTGCAACACAGTCGGCATTTACGCGTTTGTTGTGTTACGCATGTAATAAGGGAAGGCTCAAAACATCGTCACGCAGACATGTGTGGATAGTTGCAATTAAATTTATGACAATTTATGGGGAGGGAGCTTCCCACGAAACGAGTAATGGCGAGGACCTGAACCACATTTAGAAAGAATTTTGAACGCGAGGACATTCGCTGGACTTCATCAGCAGACGTTTTTCTTGTTTACTCTCCCTTTCCTCGAGTCGCTAAAGGAAGGGTGGGCTTTAGCAACGTCGTTTCACTTTTAATATCGCATAACATAACGAGCTTCAAACTAGTGCGCCACAGGCCATTTAAATAATATAGAAGATGCTTGCCGGTGCGGGGGAAGCGTAATTCACAGAATAAATGTTTGAGGGAATGCGTATGACTGCATAATTTTAATATTTTTTCTTAGTTCAAAAAATATAAATTAAAAATTATAAACGGGCGTAATTAAGGAATGGAATGTTTGGAAAATTAGTACGCGAGGTTCTTGTTTTTGTATTATTAATTTCGGTGAATCGTGGACCATGTAGCATGATGTTTCGGTAGGACCTGAATCCTGGACTTATAGTTGTTAATCACACATTATGATAATCATTCGTTAATATTTGAGATAGAGAAGTACTTTTAGAGTATCTTCTATGGCGATTCTTAACCCACTAAATGAGTTCGTGGATGTGAAAGATGAATGAACATGGATATTCCTTCGAATGGAGGCAATTGGGATCTTCCCCGTGGCGGCGTAAGCTGTCTAGATGGGCTACTTCTTCGTGACTTTTTTTAATAACTGTATCTATGCACTTTTACGTCTGTCTGCGCCTTACGCGAAAGTAATGCTAGTAAGTAGTCCCTCTAGCCGTTTACTACTTTCCCCGCACCGCGCCGGCCGGTTGCGCCGTTCCTGTCGTTGGTCACCATGAGTGCTTTTCTTCAGTGCACCTGCCGGTAGGCGGGCGGCTTCTGTTCCCGACCACTGTGAAAGAAACTGAATTGAATAGAAAGGCCACAGGAATTAGGGGTCGGGCCTTGCATCCGAGCGCGTGTATTGTGGGCTGCTCGTTTGCGCGCCTCGACCGTGAGGCTCGCCGTCTCCGTCAGCGAGCGCTCAGGCGCGGAGGAGACGGTGCGCGTCGCCGCCACCTAAGTTAAGTGGGCGGGGCTGTCAGTCGGCTGCTAAAATTTTAAACTACAGTTATTATTGTGTGACTTTTCAACTGTTGTTTCTCTAATCAATAAGAGTCCTTTCGTAGTTATTAGGGCCCTATCTTAATATTCGATTTTATGAAAGACTTACAAAGAATTACAACTAGCTAAGTTATCTTGGATCAGCCGTTTTGGGCTGAAAATTCGTCCACGCTTTGTGGGAGTTGTGAGTAACGACTTATGTTCCTCCTCACGACCGACACGACCGGTCTTGAGATTTTGATTTCTTTCTTTTGAAACCTGTAGCTTTTTCAGAACCTTCGTGCATTGCGATGTTTCCACGAATGCCAGATTTGTAGATAAACCAAGGCCTCTCATTACAAAATAAATAGTAAATATTAATTTCACGTTATAGAAAAGATAATTTCTATTTTGAACGAAAGTGGTTTGGACCAAATGGAATCACAGCATTCTCCACAGACCTCGGGCGGTGGCGGCCGTCGCAACGGAGACCGCCTTTTCGTGTCGCTTGGCAGTTTATATCGTCTGGAAGTCGCGAAACCGTCCCCTGAAATAGGTCACTTTCCGCGCTTTTAGAGACGTAACTCTGCGTGGACACTTGAGTGGGTTAGAGCGTTTCCGTCTTTGGGCGGCGGTTGGTTGGTTGGCTGGCGGTGCTTTCCCTTTTTATCGGAGCGCCCCATTGCGAGCTAGCACGCAGGTGCTTTTTCTGTCGCATTTGGAACGCTTATTCGCTGTCGCGGCTGAACCCCCGAAGTTTCTTGACGCACTGGAGCGCGCCAAAAGGGCTCTCCTTTTTTGCCGTCTCCGTCGACCGGGCGCTCTGACGCATCGGCCAGTATTTGCCCCTGAAAATAATCGATGTGCAAATATTTCTGTAGTTTAGAGTTGTCTTCCGAAGCTATCACGTGCAGTAATAGTACTTGTTCAGTTGTCGTGTATTATAAGTAGGGAACGGAATTTATTGTAATCAAAAATGAAAAATATGTACATATATATGTACTTATTTTTTCCAAAACATGTAAGAAAAAATAGAAAATATGTAAAATAAAAATTCATTATTGTGTTTAAAATTGTTCTCTACAAGCATTTTCCGATTATAGAACGTCGCCGATCAGTTAGGTTCTTAAGGATTTGGAGTGTCTAAAAGTAGGTTCTAACTCTACTGAAGTAATTGTACACTAGACTTCACCATATATAAGAATTTTATTCGAAATATTAAATACGTTCATAGCATATATTACAAGGTTTACGAGGAGCCGGTGTACAAGTGAAAAGTAGTACCGTATAACGAGTAATGGATTCTAGGGGAGGAGATTAAAGGGTAAATAAGTATTGCAAACGCGCATCCGAAATTTTCCTTTTCGGCGTGTGGTGTATACATATTAAAATGTAGCGAAAGATGTAATAAATGTGTCGTAATAGTTAAAATATGTCAAAAAATGTAAAATAAAAATAGTTCTAATTCATTCAGAATGTCTTGTAAACTCTAAAAAATATAATTGAATGCGGGTATGTAGTTCCTGTAAAAATATGTGAATCCGTTCCCTAATTATAAGGAAAGCGTGTGCCGCTAATGATTTGGTTATTTAGTGTTTCTATTCCTGCACGCATTCGCGGAGGTGGAGTGGTGAATTGAAAGGCTGGTTTTGATTGATGAATGCGAATTGATATTCTTGGAAAGAGTTTTTGATTCGTTGCGAGCGGCGTATGGACTCTCAAACATTCTTCCAGACGTGTTTCAACTGGCCCAGTTGAATTGACTGGGTGGCCGATATTCTACTGTCATCGTGACTTTACTACTTTATTTAAGCGTTAATTTATCTACAGAGCAATAATAAGGTAGTCACTAAGTGAGAACGCAATAATTCAAATGTCCTAATAATAATCCATTGATTATCATTTATCGCTAAGGGACAGTGATCATCTGTATCATGCATCTTAGTTGAAAACGATAACAATCACCGAACGTAATTGACTAACAACTATAACTGCTGTACCATAGTTATGCACCACAAAACGTATGATACACAAGTATTGATGGATAACGAAGTTCAGAGGATAAACATCTTCCAAATTCAATTTTCCCATCCCGTGCATCCTGACTGAAAGGCCTTAGTGCAATTTTACGAGGTTCTGTGTCGTGGCTCGATCTTTCCGACAACGCCTCGTTTGACTGTGAGTGCGGTTACTAGGCTGGCGCCCACGTGGCGTGGGATTCCCTCCCTCCTCGCCGCACATCAGATGCAGGCGGCGCGGGTAATCCGCCGTGGGAGAGGGGGGCGTCGACGCAACCCAACGCGACGCGACGCTTTCGGGAGGCACGAGTGCGGACGCGATAACGCTTCCAGCCCGCGAACAGCGCGCGCCTTCTGCTCCGGCTGCGGCTTCTTCTTCTTCTTTTTCCGCAGAAGCTGCTGCTGGACGCGACGGTGGTGCGTGCCGCGCCACCTCGTCCTGCAACCATCGTCTTCGCTGTCGCGTCGTTGCGTCACTCCGGATGGGACGTGAAAGCGGCTTTGTTACGCATTTCTTCTCGTGTTGACACGAACTTTCCGGGC
Organism: Teleogryllus occipitalis; assembly: GCA_011170035.1. Classification (NCBI taxonomy): domain Eukaryota; kingdom Metazoa; phylum Arthropoda; class Insecta; order Orthoptera; family Gryllidae; genus Teleogryllus; species Teleogryllus occipitalis. The sequence goes on along the minus strand of BLKR01000127.1, from coordinate 423,481 downwards.
GGTAAACTTTGGCAAGAACGTGAGGAACCGTACACACATTGGCGTGGAGAGGGGAAGGGCGGTGGTGGCCTTTGGGAGTGGAAGTTCGCTGCCCCGAACAGTAATTTTATTGACGGGGAAGGATTTTAGGAGTGCACGGAACACGTGCTCGGGCTATACGAAATTTGGAAGCACGCAGTCGGAAATAAGTAGAATTGAAAATAGTTTTGAAGGTGGGGCCAAAATGATTAGAATTGTGCGATATAAAATAATGCTTAATATGCCTAATATTTAGTTGTTTAGTAATTTTCTGATTATCGTTGTACAGTATAGTGTCTACAGGCCTGCAGATATCACCTTAATATTTCATGAGTAACAATTATTTCTAAATTATATCTTAAAATGTATGAATGTAAATGTTTTTCTATGTTTATATGAATTAATTCTATGAGCGATTGTTCTGAAAATCAGAATACAAACTCTTGAATATTTTGATATTGAAACAAAAGTACTCATATGACCCGTCACTTACACAATAGTCGTATTACACTCCCAACATTATTGGACTCGAATGTACAAATCCTCCTGGAAAGTGGAATAAGTGTAAATCCATGAAATAACTCCACTTCCCGAGAGGATGGTCAATTGGCAGCCAATACTTAATACTCAGTCTGTCTCTTGATGAACTTAACCTTTTAGAATTTAGGGGGCCTCTGTGTCCGTTTATTTTAGTACGCGCTTCCGAAGCCCATTGCGCGCCCTTTTAAGTGCGTCCAGAGGGACGATCCGCCGGAGACCGTCGCGCGCCATGGACATCCCTGTTTCCTTCTTCGGAGCGCGAGCGGGCCGCTTGCGAGCTCTCCGGGCGTCCCGATAAATACGTATCTCTCCGCGTATGTTTGCTCCACTGCTATTAACGTGCTTCGTGAAGGGGTCGGCCGGCAACGACGTCGACGGCGATGGAAAGGTGGCATATTACAGTGTTCCCATCTCCCAATTGTTCGTTTGAGGTTTTCCATTGAAAGTCGCACTATCATAACCCTATTTTTGATCGAGGACATCCCCTCTGGGTCTCACGAGAACATCACCCATGATGATTGGTTGTTAGTTTTGTGAAGAAAGCAAGATTGAGAGTGAGAGGTGAGATAAACAGTTCTGTAAGTTATGGGGGACGGAACAGATCTTTTGGGAGACGGAATTTAATTCTTGTTGGAGTAATGCTGTTTTTTTCGAGGTGGCTTGCGCATGGGGCAGTTTGGAGGTTGCAAAAGAATTTGGATAACAATAAGGAAATGTAATTTACAATTGGTTCTATGTCTAGTTCTCAATGAAGTTTTTCATTGGTTATATTACTACGGGGCATTGGTAATTGTTCGAAGGATTTTATTCTGGAAGATTTGTTAGGTTTGTCACAAAAAAATGAAGTAACTTGTTTTTGACATCCAATGTATTATGTCAGGGTTGAAAGAAATATTTTTTAATGTGCCTCAACGGATATTTTTGGGAGTACTTGCCTTCTTGCGAAGGGGTGTATTGAATAATTTTTAATATTTAGTTAATACAAAATACGTATTTTCATTTGATCCGAACTTAATTGTAAATTTAACTGCTGGGTTTAGAGCCAGCACTGTCGCTGTCTCTAAAGTGACTGATTGGAAGGTCCTAGGGTTCGAGTCGTGCGGGTGGCGAATTTTCAGTACTAGCTGTATAGCTAAGTCGAGTGCAGCCGCTCTCGGGAGGAGAATTCTTGCCACCAGCTGTTCTGATCGATATTTTTCCGTGGTTTCTCCGATCAATCTCAGGCGAAAGACGAAGCAATGTCTTAACAAAGGAGCCGCGAGCTACGCCCGTTCTTTCCTTCTCTTTCCTTATCCTATCCTCTTACCTTATTCGCATACACTTACACTTCAATTCACTACACTACCTCACATGTCGAGAGGTCAGTCGAGAGCTTAGAATTTGTCCCGGGTAAGTCGGTGCCCTGCGGAAAGATACCCGAGGGTAGAAAACCCCGCAAACCAACGTGTAGTTCGGCGCTTGATATCACCAGGAAGAAACATCTCTTTTGGGATAAACGTTCATTACACTATTGGGACTAATCAGAGCAGTTGATATGCTCGGGAACATCAATCATTTTTTACATTGAACATCATTTGAACTGAAATACATTCAATATACATATGGTGCCAAGTACTCGTTTATAGTACATAATACGCCGAATGATTAACTTCCCCCCAAATTTTTTACTGAAATAACATTCAGACTGAAATAAAAAAACAATAATAACTTAGCAGAATCAATGACGCAAAACACTTTCCGGTTTTTTTTTCTATTCTTCTACTTTCTCGTATACATACATATACACATACGTATATACTGAGTAATATATTGTTATAGCAATTGGTCGTAATCTAGCTGTTATTATTTTTGAATATGCCTCATTTAATAAGCTTATTCCTCTATAATTCCCCCAAGAGGCACTCCCCCCTTACTTAAATATGGGATGTATCACTGATTATTCCGATGTTTGGTAATCATTGCTCTACTCTATTGGTATACGCTATTGGTCTACATTTCTTTTTATATTCTCTGGAGCATATTTTATCAATGCAGCCTGTATATTATCCGTTCGATTGGCTGTTCGATTTTTTATTTTCTTTACTGCTTCTCTCAGTTCCCTATATTCTATACTGTCCTCTTCTAGTTCGTTCTATTTGCTTTCCTATGTGTTTATATGCGATATTTGTCCATAATTTTTTGTAATAGAGGAGAAACTGGTGTGCTTTAAGAATATGGATATTGGCTACATCTTTTATGTTTCTATTCAAATGTTTCAGTATTTTGTAGCCTTTTTCTTTGTGTCCATGTACATGTTCTATTTCCGTGATACAAGTATCCCAACTATTTTGCTGTGATTTCCTGGTCTATTTGCTTTCATTATTTGATTTCTTAGAATTTTCTTGTTTTTCAAATTCCTGTGTTCTGTGTATTTTAAATAAGCTTTCTGTTCTTTCTTAATCTGAAAATTCAAAAAGGTGCAGTTAAATCATGCAATATATTTCGCTGTTTAATTTATCTTTGCCTTAAATGTATCAAATCCCTGTGTTCTATGTATTTTAAATAAGCTTTGTGTTCTTTCTTAATCCGAAAATTCAAAAAGGTACAGTTGAATCATGCAATATATTTCGCTTTTTAATTTAACTTTGCCTTAAATGCAATATCGAATAGCTCGTCTAACATGAAGGTTATTGCTACATTTTCTGACTCATCTTTCATCATAGGTAGTGTATTACCCTACATTTGTACGATATAGTATATAAGAAAACTGTTCATTTTTCAAAACTTTAAAGTTTGAGTTTGTGAAAGCTGTAGAAAATATGTGGATGCCCACTGTGCGACACGGGTAAGAAGAGTTTGGCAGATGGAGGGTGAATAGCCTGTGACTCGTCCTACCTTCGATCCTTTTAGCTGGAACATCCTCTAGATATCTGCTCCTCCTTCGCCACCTATATCATGAAACTTTCCATTTCACCCTCGGAAGAGAGCTGCGTTGTGCAAACAGGTTGACGCCTTCTTTATACGACCTTAAATCGCGTTGCGTTGATGCAACTCTGACGAGTTTATCCAGCCTCCCTTTGAATGGAAAGCCGTTTATTAAAAAGTAAAGTCCGCACAACTCTTTTTAACTTCCGCGGTGCCTCCTCACTCGCTAGGAATCCGATGCTCTTTATTTGAATTAATCACTCCCCTGAGGAAAATGTTCGTAGTTTCCCCCATCACGTGATTACTGTGGCGACATTTGCCGTTTATTGTGCATGCACAAAATTTCGGAACACTGGGGTACTCCTTTTCATTATTCCGCATTAATTCTAGGAGGAATGTCATGAAAACATCGGTAAATAATTTATTTGTATATTACAGTACGGATCTGGTTGGTATATTACAAGTACAATGTGGAACTGAGAAACCCTGTTCATAATATTAGATTGTGTTCAGCTAGCGCCATAAATGTAGCTTGAAATCGCTGTCGTATTTCACTACATATTGGGAGGGAGTCGTATGCTAACTCTTCCTCATCTAATATCTGACAGGGTGGTCAAATTGGAACCCCCCACATACGGTAATTCCGCCTAAAAGTGACGAAAGGGGATATTCGCATCTTGTCCTTAAGTATTACAGACGATGCTCGAATAGGAGCGGGGGCGAGTGTACGCAGGTGAGGCCCCCTTGCCTTCCTGCTGCTAATATGTTCGGAGAATAGCAGTGATGTGCGAGGTCTTCGTGCAGGCGTGAGGATGGAGAGGCTAGCACTGCGCCTGGCATATCCTCGTATCCGTTGCCACACGGGGCCATTTCAGATGTCGGCAATATTCACTGCTCCATAACTCTACTGCCACCGACTCGCGACACCTGAGCTGGGATGATTTATACAAATTATGCTGACCCTGCAGCAGCCACTACTCTCGATGCTGTCGCCACCGTTGGCATATCCGCTTTCTTTTAATGTCGTTCTCGTTCTCATCCGCCTCTTCCTCCTCCGGCACAATCGCCTTCTATATGCGTTTTCGCCATCTGCGTGCGTCTCATCTTCACCAGTTTCTTCCAGTAAGCTTCCGGCTCTGTTGCTTCCACCATCTACAGTGGTGCTTCTTCTATCTCCATTATCGCTACCGTGTCTACCAGTGCTGCTGCCCCCATTGCTGTCTCCAACGCTTGCTGCGCTGCCGCCACCAACAGGCTTCCAGATATTTCATAATGGCAATAATTCATCGCTCGAACCCATTATGCTCTCTCCCCCTTTCGCGTCGAAAGGGTGGCCAACGAGAAGGGATGCATTAGAACACACGTTCACTTATTTACTGGGAAAGGGCGTTTAACAATTCATGAGTAGAACTCAGTGGCTCTATGACTACATTGTGACAGCGGCAACATAAGCCAATAGAAAACTAAGCTGGGATGTCTAGGAGCCACATTTGAAGCAACACTTGAGAGGTATCCTTGTGGTTTAAAAATGGTGTAACAGTATGCTCACATGGTGAGGGGTCGTACTGGCGGGAGTAAGAGAGTGAGTGGAAAACGGTAAAGTTTTGAAAACTTGAAAACAAGCGGATTAGATTATCGCAATATTTAAGTGAACCTTAACTATTTTATTCGTTTCTGATTGCAACTTTCATGAAACATTGTCTTTTTTACTTTTTCGTATGTGTAAGTTAATACGGAGTATAAACGTAATCTCGAGAAAGTTGTGTATTGTTGCGGAAAATTGATTTCGAGATTACAACGGAAAAAACACGTTTTGGGGTCTCGTGATACCGGAAAGGTGTTGTTGGTTGGTGGTTTTTCCATTTTTTTTTAAATTTCTTGTAAAAATGTAGCAGAATACACTTACAAAAATGGCATAGGTCCGATTTTCACGGTTAACTCTGAATTTGCGAAAATTGCAAAATTTAATTTTTTTTTTTCAAAATTAAAGATAGAGATTTTCCTTCAAATGTAATTTGTTGTCTATAATTAAGTTCATGTACATATTTTTGAAAATTTTAGTGAATTTCGCGCAACATTGCGTGCAAAATTTGCAATTTTAAAAAATTACAAAAACAAGATTTTCTCAAAAAGGCTCCAATTTTTTTCTGTAAACGTTTGATAGGGATAGTGCTAAATGCACTGTATAAGATGACACAAACGTCATATTGCTCTATTTTGTTAAAAAAATTACAAAAATGTAATTTTTTTTACTTGACTCTCGCGTCATTAATATTTAACATTAGCAGCAGTTTGTTCACATTATTGTATTTATGAATACATGTGCTTTAAATAATGTCGTCTAACGTTTCTCGAAAACTCAACAGTTTTCTCGTAAAATGACCTCAAAATTCCGCATTTTCAGAAACTCTCAAAGGCCATTTTGTCAAAATTGGCACCAATTTTTTTCTTATGGGTAGTGATAATTGCATTGTTTTAAATGACATGAAGTTTATTTTGGAGTATTTTTTATTTTTTCAAATATTACTCATTTTTTATTTTTAAATATCTCTTACGCCGTTAATGCGCACATTTTCAGCAATTTGTAAACAGTATAGCATTTGCCAGATAAGGTATTTCAAATCACTTGAAATGAAGTTTTTCGAAAACTCAAAAATTTTCTATGAAAATGAGCTTCAAATTTCGCATTTAAAGTAACGCTTAAACGCCGTTTTCTTAAAAACGGTTCCAAATTTTTCAACGAAAATTGCCATTTAGGACGAGGTTTTACCCTTCTCTGATATTCTTAAAGTAATATTTCGGTTCTAGCTGGCAAGAGGATGGGGCAAGACCGTAAAGCCAGTCCCCACCAAGAAATTAGAAAACTTTACAATGGGACAGTCTGTGCCATTCTGTAGCACCACTAGTTACTTTTGATTTTGAGATTTGAACTATGTGTCTACGTTGCTAATTTAATATTTGGCTGAAATGTTTAAAGTTAAGAGAAATATTGTACTTTTACAGATTGGAACTAAACTTTGCTAAGTAAAAAATAATAATCGTGGGAAATTGAAGAATAAAGGAATGTTCTGTATTCGTAACTGTGTGCATAAAAGCACATGAATGAGGATCCTTTATTCAGTAACTGAGTCCAGCAGTATGAAGACGACTGTACTGTTGTGACATATTTTACACTTTGAGTGTGAAGGAAAATGCGTGCAGACTTTCTAAATTCGGAAGTCATTAAACAGAACATGGTTGAATTATAAATGATGCTTAGATTCTTGATGATCTTGTTATTTTAAGATGAATGTCAGATCTGTGATTTATTTCATTTGAAAAACTGCATCTGAATGCTCCCTTACACACGTGGCCTTTGCACACGAACGTTGTGTTAACGCCCGTCGTAGAATAACATTGTATCTTGTGCGAAACGGTACAGGAGCGCTTTGACCGTTCCGCGTAAGTGTTAATCTACGACGAGCGTCAACATAACGCTCGTTCACACAGGCCTTAAAGAGTGTAATATGGTTTGCATATACGTGTGGTTAATCAGAGAAAGCTAAATCAATCTGATAGCTATCAGCGGGCCCTGGGCAGCGATCCGTATCGGAAGTTCTCATCGACGAAGTGGGGGAAAACAATATTACAATGGCGCATTTGAAATGTTTGCATTATTGCTTTTGTCCATCACCTATTGCTGGATTTGACTCGAATCCTTGCTGCAGTAATGACGCAAGATGTTCAGAAAAGCAACTGGAGTGTAAAGGGAACCGAAATGGGATGAATGAAACGATGATTAAAATTTATCGTGAAGGCGTCGAGGACCCTTGAATTGCACTAACAATTGCGCTCGAATCTACAGATGTTTCAAAGTAATCGACCATCGTTGTCCAGTAGCATCAACATCACCCGTCAGCAGTAATAGCAATCTAACCTGCTATCATCGGTGTGTTTTATGGAGAACATATCGATTATTTGATGTGTTTAGGATCGATGTAATTCCATTTCTAGTCAGTAACCCGCGTGTTATGGGCCGATGATAAAAATGCTTAGGAAGATTCACGAAACATTAAATACCTGGCTTAATGGTGCGAAATATTGCCTACATCATCAGTAGAGCCCTTACTTTTCGTATGCGTTCCTGTGAATCACCTGCGTGATGTTCCCCTCGCACGCAGTAGTTCCTGCTCTGTGGAAGGCTCTGCTCCCTAGAACAGGCTCGTAGGCTTAATTGCCGCATATATCACGTTATATTTTCATTATGCTCCCCGCATTGCTGGAAGGAGAGGTGCACAAGGGGGAGACCATTAGGTTCTCTGGGGGAAGGGGGGAGATACGCATGCATCTTGGCCCCAGCGCATTTTCCGGGGAAGGCAGAACCCATGAGGAAGGAACATTGCGAAGCACATTGACAAGATACTCTTCTTAGAACTCTTTTAATATACTTTAGACTTCCGTTCCAAAGCACGGTTAATTGGGGTTTATTGTCCAGAATTTTTGTTGCACATTTCTCGCGTATCTTATTCGGTTTCTTGCCAATCAGAGGCGTGCGATTTGGCGAAATTCTGATTGTATGCATGGCAATTTTAATTATTCAACCTCATATTATGTGTATTATAGCTTAAAGAAAATTGAAAATGTGAAATGTGGAAGTGCTTACCCCCGCCTAACTTTTTACCCATAGCCTTGTTTACGACTCCCTGTCTCGCCATGAGCTGAAAGGCGCCCCCTCCGTAATGAGTTTCTTTTCGATCGGAAATTGCGGCGAATAAAGCGGGGAAGGGGGACGGTGTGTTTAATGCCGTTGAAAATCGCCGGTGTTTCGTTCTGTCGACGCCGCTGGATTTAACTCAGCCTCCAAGTACGCGCGAGTAATTATGAAAGGCTTCAGGAGAGAGAGAGAGAACGGCACGACTTTGGAGAGGTGTCGCGTGGCTGTGGCGGCGAATGCCGGTGAGGTCGGTGACGGAAATGGCAGGAAAGGGGTTGGAGAGAGGTGGATGAAAATAATAGAAAAGGGAGGGATGACGTAGTATGTGATAATGTCCTTGCGTTGATGGTACTGCTGTTTGCGGGGATATCTGTTAAATGTGACGGCGTGCATGCAAACGGAGATGGAGGTACGGGAGGAAATGCTCGTGCGCGCAAAGGCGACGAGAGCGGGCGTGATTGTGGAGTCAGAGGCGAGGGTATGAGCGGGCGGTGGGGCGTCACGGTGTCCCGAGAGCGCCCGGGTCGCGTCCCGCGCCTCGGCGCACTCCCCCTCCCACCCTCCGGCTGCCGGTGCCCTGCCCTGCGGCCCCACGCCCCTGGGCCGCGTCAACCTCCCCTCAGGAAACGGCGGCTTTGTAAACGAGCCGACGTTGTACGCAAATATGCGCGGCATGGCACGCGAGGGAGCGCCAACTATGTGCGTCTCCCCGCCTCGCCCACGGCGGCGTGCATGCGGAGCGGCCTTCCCACTCACACGCCAACAGCCCTTCCTTCTCGTGTTCCGCTTTTTGTTTTTTTCTATTTCTGTTGTTTTTATCCCATTTTTCTGACTTGGATGTTATTTCTCCCGTCCCTTACGTGTCTTTCCTCACTTTTCAACTTTTCTCTATCCTCAATTTCATTGACACTTTCTCTCTTCACCCTCTCACCCCCTTTTTGACTCATTTCATTATTCTTTCTTTTGTACCTTCCTATTTCACATTCACAGTACTTCCATGGTTTCTTCGGACTCTCTCAATGTCTAATTCTGCTCTTCCCCTCTTGGTCGCGTGTTCGCCGCGCTCGCACTACGCCGCCCCACCTCCCTTTCCCCTCGGTGTCGATTTCCTTCTGTTCTTCCCCGCTGCGCTCGCGTGCTGCCTCTTCCTCCCGGACGAGGCGTCCACCCCTCGCCCTGCGCTGCGCTGGCGTCCAGCCGCGGCGGTAGCACCAGTGTAATTTCTTTCTGTCGCCCGGAACGAGTACATTTGCCGTCACAGTCTGAGCGTCTCTGGATTTTACCGTCCCTTTTACGACGACGAAGAGAACGTACCAGCAGATATTTTCTGTTTTTTTTTTTTCGAAGCGTATTGCACAGAAGTAAATGTTTTGTGATTGGATGGAATTTTACTTTCATCTTCTTGTTTGTTCAAGCTGCTGCATTGTTTTGTTCTGTCTGTCTCACCGTTTTGTATTTTTGTGGTTTCCAGGTCAGGATCTCCAATTAATGTTTTGATTCTTCCCGTGTGAAGAATATGTTCGTATTTATACGTCTTTACTTTGCTGGGTTCAGTATCGATCATTTGAAACAATATAGTACAAAATAAATATCTTACGTTTGAGAATTGATTGATTTAAGTTTTTTTTTTGATCAACTAGTTTTGTCTAAATATATTGTCAAATGGCTGTCGTAAGAATAGGGAATTATTTCACATATAATAATAATAATAATAATAATAATAATAATAATAATAATAATAATAATAATAATAATAATAATAATAATAATAATGACTTTATTTATGTGGCGAGACTCGGGCCATCTGACCCGCTTTTCCGCCTAACCACGTAATACATAAATTTGTAGATAAAAATTGAAACATTGTTCAGCGATACATTTAGTAAATAAAAATAAAATACAACTTACAGATGGCATGCCCCTGGGCTCACAAACGCGACAAGAATACAACGTCCCAGCATTTGCCTTAAGTGGCCGGGGAAAAAGGGAAAACCAAACAAAAACAAAGTAAGTGTGCATGCTCTTCAACATTGAGCCACAAAATAATATATTTAAGATAATTTTAAAAACAAACAAACATGACTGACACTGGAAACGGCAAAGGTGTGCCAGAAAATAAAGTCTGAGAGATATTAATTTAGCAATACGTATCAAATGTTAACAAAAAATCTGAAATACATTAATGAATCATAAAAAACAATATGAGAATGCACACAACCACCCGGCCAGGACGACGGTTTTAGTTTACAATGTCATGTATAGGGGAGAAGACGCATTCAGTCAGAGCCATGACAAAGTTAAACAATAATGAATTAGAAGTTACTAGTAGATAACACAAAATAACCATATAATAGACTTAATGTAAACTAATTATACTATGGTTAATTAAATTAAGAACTATCTTAAGAAAACAAAGAAAAGAAAAAAGCTGTTAAAAAGCCATATAAAAATTACATTTACCTTACAATTTTGAACAGATTTAGTACACACTTTCACATCATACAATATCAGCTCAGAAAAAGAGTATTTAAATGTTTTTTGAATGATCGCAGTGTTTTACATTTCCTAACATTTACTGGAAGACTATTTCACTCTCCGGTCGTTGCTACTAAGTAAGATGTATTGTAAAAATTAGTGTTGCCTTTAAGGAATATTGCATAGCAAAGATTTCTGGAATCTTCTTGTTTTAAGATAGGAAATTTTATGAGAGAGGTAAGTAGGAACACCCGTATTTAATATTTTTTTAGAAAAGGCACAAACTATAAAACATGCGCCGAGCTTTCAAGTTTAATATGTTATTTGCTTTGTAGTATCCCGATATGTGATCATACTTTCTGATATTATATTGAAACCTAACACACGTGTTTTGAACTCTTTGAAGAGCGTCAGCGGTGTATTTCTTTACGTTACCGTACAATGTCACCGTCACGTACGTAATCAAGCAGGGGGAGCAAGAGGAATTTTACTAGTAGTTCTTTGGTTTTGGGTGGAAGGCATATGCAAGCACATTTGAGTGAGTACATTGAAGCATACACTTTGCGGCAAGTGTCCCGAACATGAGGTTCCCAATTTAGGAATTTATCGGTGGTCAGACCGAGATTTTTAACTTCAGAACATAGAGAAACAGTAGTGTTATACAGTACGATATGAGGAATATTTAAATTTTGAAGTGCTTTATGGGACCAACAAGAGCCAATTGTAATTGAGTGAGATTTTAATGTATTTAGCTCAAGGCCGTTTCTCACTGACCATTCACGTAAAGAAGCTAAATCCTGATCTGTTTTACTAATTAAATGAGCCACTTCAGAAGGTTTCCCACTGATGTAGATCTGTAAGTCATCTGCGTACATATGATTATTGCACCTTGAGAGCACCGACGGGATATCATTTACATGGATAAGGAAGAAAAGTGGACCAAGAACGGATCCCTGTGGCACTCCACGTGAAACTTGTTTAGGTGACGAGAAAGTATTTTCTACAACTACGACCTGTTGTCTATTACTAAAATAACTTGAAATCTACGATAAGGTAGAATCAGAAAAACGAGACATTTACATTTTGCCAGAAGCACGTCATGGTCAACTGAATAGAAGGCCTTGCTAAAATCTAAAACCGTTAGCGTTGTTATATTGCCTTCTTCCAGAGATTGACGAATGTCTTCGGTGACTCGTAGCAAAGCCGTTTGCCAACTTCTACCTTCCCTAAAACCAGATTGAAAATTATTGAGAACATACTTTCTGGCGAGATACTTGTTTATTTGTTGACGTACAACTTTTTCGATGACTTTGGATAGTGTTGGGAATGTACTGATAGGTCGATAATCACAAGGATTTAACGAATTTAAACATTTCGGGAGGAGATATTGCAATCGGAATTTGAGTGAGTGTGTGTGTGTGTGTGTGTGTGTGTGTGTGTGTGTGTGTGTGTGTGTGTGTGTGTGTGTGATGGGAAGAGCTTGGTGAGCTCTTCCGGGGCACCGAATTTTTCTCGTTTGTACAGCACCAGTTTAGGTCACGAACGACGTGACCACAACACAGGCACTTCGTTTAAAAAGCCAGAACAGACGTTGGGCGCCATGTTGCACGAAGAGCGAGGAGTGTTGAGAAACATTTTGAGTGACATAGAGTGACAATTTTCAACGATGACTAACCAAAAATAACATGATGAAGATGTACTTGAAATAAAAGGTGCCATATTTTAAAAAAAGTGTTTATCTGGTTTTGTATCAGTGACTTGTGTGTCATTTTGGTATTTAAAATTCCCGCTAATACTATGACCCCGCAAACTGTTGCTTGAAGCTCATTGGCTGAAGTCGGACACGATGCACAAGAGCCCACCCATCTCTTTCTACTATGTATTTGGTCAGTAATATTCGTAATTCTCGTTCTCAAGAAAATTTTACGTCTAAGAGATTAGTCTTGTTTGTGTGTGAGAAAATGCTATGTCACATTGTTTGGTGGTGCATTCGCTTGCAGTACTTCTATTGCACTGCTGTAAAATCTCTCTTCCTTAGTGCTTTCGTAACGTCAGAACGATCGAACATTACTCGACGGTTGCGACGGAGTGGTGCTATCGGTCACCCATCGCTGCATGTCACACAGTATGACATCTCATGTTGTGCCCACACAGTGGAGACGCTTTGAATTGATACACCTTCGCGAGTTGTTCATGGAAGCTAGGTCGTTTACGTACACGTCCGTGCTTGGTTGATCGTCTGCAATGGAGATTCAGATGTGGACTTTCAGTACGCGTCTGATACTTCTTGGAATGTAAGGAGGCCAACAAGCTTCCCTCCCATGCCCAACAGCGATGTGGCGACCTTACGAGAGATGGCGCTGGGGCAAGGTGTTCGTTTGAGGAAAAAGGGTATTGAAAATAATTCTAATGAAGTGAGGCGTCACGCTACCCTTGCGCTGTTTATTCGGCCCGCTGCCTGTTTCTGTCTTCGTTCTTCGCTGGCTCGTGAGCGCCTGCTGACTGCCTCCAACGTGCTACGCCCTTCCCGCTCTCGCCTTCACCACATTACCTCCTGGAGCCTCCTTGCGACGATTGCCTTTCTCACGTGTGAGTGCGTGTTCTTCTTTTTGACAGAATATAAACGTGGTATCGGATGTTTTGTGTGTGTGTGTGTTTTGGATCTCCTAATCCTTTTGTGTTTCAGTTATTCTATTACGAATTTGTGTTGCATTCTTTTCTATGCACTTCACCTCGCTCTATAAGCTTTCTTTCCTAGCCGATATATCATTGTCACTTGCCTATCCAGAGAATTTCCCTCTTACCTGTAGGTCTCCACTATTGATTCGTTGAAGTTCTACGTCTTATCTTACTATGCGCTTGAGGAAAGGGAAATTCTGAATCGGACAACGCGTAACCTTCAATTCTCTGTACATCAGAGTTGTGTTTTTGTTCTCGTTTCAACCTCACGCAGCGTCACTTTTGCACTTCAGTATCAGTTTCCCCGGCTTTTTTTTCTCCTGTAATCAAATTGCTCTGTACGCTGCTAACGTCTAGCACAAAACCCCAAATTTGGCTCCTCATCGTAACGTCCCCGCCTCTTACCCTACCAGTTTCCTCATTCTTTTGCTTTCGCTACCTGCTAGCGCCCACCCATCCTGTCTGCCGGCGTTCCTTGGTTGGCTGCGAGAGCTTTTCATAAATTACCGGGTCGGCGCCGGGGGTAAATGCCTTCCGGTCTTCAAAACACTTTGCTCTGGGGCCGTTGCCAGTGGCGTTGGACGCCACGCCAAGGGGTGGAGCCCGCTGTTCCACCTATACGATACTGCGCGGGGGATGGTATTGTGGTCATTATCGAGGCTCTGCTCTCTTTCGCACGTCACATGAGCGAAGACGAAGACAGTTAAATTCATACGTACGTACGTACGTACGTGTACATACGTACATATGCATATACTTGGTGGTTGAAAGCCTTGAGGATGGAAATATATTTTCCGAAACGTCGGCAGACAACCATGTTGTAGATTCTTTTTATTTCTATTGACCAAGTCCCGTTAACCTGCCTTCACTATATCATCAATGGACGTTAAGTATAGTTCAGGTGTTTAAGCCCGAATGTTATGTCCAATGTCCGAATGTTAGGGTTGTTTAAATTTTTATTTTATCAGATTATTTTATTTGTAAACCTTCTGTATTATTATTATTATTATTATTATTATTATTATTATTATTATTATTATTAGTTTTTTGATGTGACTGAGTGATCACATCAGAAAACTAATCTTTGTCAAATGTATGACAGTTGAAAGATCTTAATCCCGCAATTCCAATTTTCTCTCCGTCGATAAATTAATTTCCGAATAATCTCAAGACATTTCTCGAACTTTTGTCTTCGAATCCCTTCAGTTTTGTCACTCTTCGACCATCATATTATCTCTCAGTAATTTCATATAGGTTAACCATCCTCTTCGACCTTCGCATTTTAATATTCAGCAGGCTTTCCGAAGTAAACTATCGATCAGTGTGGGACCGCCGGGAGGCTATCATTAATTCGTGTTCTACTCGCTAATACTCGAATCCCTTCTCGAGGCGGCCCCCGATGGATACTGCAGGGCCCGGACCCGAATATGGAATGGACAGGTCTGAATAAATGAATTGAATCTCTGCAACTTGCGGAATCCTCCCACTCTCCAATCCACCCGCTCCGCTCTCCTCTGCAACGCGTCCTGCCTCACCCTTCGCTGTTGCCTGCAGCCCTCCCCCCTCATAATGTGGCTGTGTTCGCTATGCGTTCGACCTCTCCGAATCGCCACGCATACAGCTGCCCTTTCCAACAAACTCACTCCGCCCACTCAAACGCCATTTTCCTCAATAATGTGTGTACTCCTCTGTTCCTTTTCCTCCTCCGTTTATTGTTTCGTGCAGCTTTCCTCTGAATTTCGCATTCCTAACCCTTTTTATCCGCCTCTCCCCTCCTACCTGACTCTTTCCCCTTGCAGACCCACATCTTTCTGCCTTTTCTGTTATCCTTCGGTATTTGTCGCTTGCTTATTTCTCTCCGTTTTACCGCAACCTCGTGCCCGTTTGTCCGCGTCTGCGAGGGAGCGAGTGAGTAATGCTCGGATCTAGTCGGACTGCAGCCGCCAATAAGACTGGATATGCAAATTAACCTTAGAATTCGTGGAAATGATAAATAGGTGTCAAGGAGTTTAATTCCGGTGACGTGACTTCATTGTGAGCGTGCGTCGGGTTTCGTCGCTGCATATTAGCCGTAGTAAGAACAAGGAGATGAAAATGGGTGGAGTGGGGGGGGGGGAATGAAATGAGAAAGTTATAAAGGACGAGAAAAGTAACGAAATGTTGGTAATTGACGAATGAGGAGAAATGAAAATTGCATATGGCGCTTAGGGGCAGAATCGGACAAAAGGAACCAGATAAGAAACGAAATGAATTGAGACAATATTTTATTTTTGATTAGGAAAACCTAGTTCGTAAAATGAGAGAAATAAAAGCAATGTTAAGGGCAGCAGTGGAAGAAATGAATATCAACTTTGGGAATTCTATTACGATTCTCGTGCGCATGATTAGGATTGATGCGTCTGGAAAAGCGCTGTCAGTTGAGAGCTAATCTTCCTCGAAATGAAAATAATGTGTTTGAAGGTTGTGTATTATATTGTTTTTTTAAGTAAGTGTTCTATTTCAAAACATACTTTGTTCGTTGTGTAATTTCGATGAATATACATGTTAAATTAAATATTGGGTATGGTTTATTGCAGACATTCTTTATGTCGTAAATTTTGGGAACGGAGAAATGCGGATATTGACAAGATACCTAGGTATAATTTTTTGAGCAAACGTGTTTCAAAGAAATTGTTTCCAAATCGCATGCGTGTTACACCGAGGACTCTCAGCGTTTTCTCCAGTGTACGCTCGTTAAATTCTCGCTTGTTCCGACGATATCGAAAAATCTTCTCCAGCTAGAGCGTTCTGCGCGCAGGAGCATCTGGCAACACGCTGGCCGGCGGGCGAGCGAGCGAGAGAGGGAGGTGCGATGAGTGCGTTCAATGCGCACAGTTAATTACACGGGCTCGCGCATAATCCCACTGCGCAGGGCTGCGCGTTAAATAAATAACTGCGCTCCGAAAGCACACGCGCGCTCGCGCGGTGCATGAGGTGTCCGTCCACGTCACCCTCGCACGACCTTCCTGACCATACTGCCCTGGCTTTGGCCACGAACGCACCTAGTAGGCGATGGGTAGCTTTCGCTTGCAGCTCCTCACCCGGTGGTTTCAGCCTTAAGCACACCTCCATTAGTTTTGCATTTTAGTGTTTGTTCTAAAATCCATTGTACTGTCAGCAAAAGAAATAATTCGAATCGTTTGAGTGGTAGCTGTTTTTTTGCTATTGCGAACTGTGGATGTATCTTTTCTATTCGTAAAGCTCTCGGTTATGCCAGCTGGGCCTCTCGTAAGCTTGTGTCGAATCCAACTTTCCGACAGATCGCGGTCTTCTTCAAATCACTTTTGCTATTCATACAAACTATACACCTATTTTGCCCTTTGTTTCACCAAGAACAGTAACAATTTTACAGTTTTCAAACTGATTTGCCCAATATTGTTCTCTGAGACTTCACAATGTTTTTGTTTTCTATTTCACCTCTTTCCTAATATTTTCTTCCTTGTGCTGTCCTCCATGGGCATCACCCATCTAAATATTCGCTGTGATCTCCCTCTCCCGATTGTTTTTCTCTCTCGTTTCCTCGCCTTTCTTACATCACGATCGCCTTCTTCTGTTGCTACTTGTTCTGGGTGCCGCGCCCTTCACGCCCTCCGTCGAGGGGTCGCCGCCGCCGCCGCTGCTCCCTTGTCCCCTCGCACCCCGCCTCCAACACCGCGCTGCTCCCGCGAGCGGCGCTGCGTCCTGTCGTGATTTAGCCGCCGTTAACTCAGGCGCCGTCCGCCGCGCGTCCTCGCGTACCGCTCGCCGCGCCGCCCTGCGCGAGGTAATTGGGTGAAATTTTGAATATGCGCGGTGACAAGTACAATTTTTTTACGGAAAAGGTCGAAAAAAAGGTGGTGCTTTCTTGCGAGTCCAATTACGCTCAGAGCTTAAAAAATGGGAGCTTTAATTCTTATTCATGGGCCCCGCTATTCTCTGCTGTCATGTTCTCAAGTAGTTTTCGCGCGGTAATGATAGCTCACGCGAATCTTCTTTCAAAAGATGGCTGTTAGGAGATATGATCGTGATCCAATAGTTTTTAATTTCCAGCGCATTGCTTTCTGTTCATTGTCGTGCAGATCGACAATTAGATTCTCATGAAAACTGCATAACAGAGTAATTAAGTTTAATTTCTGCGCTGTATCTCTGTATGCCGTGAATGCGAAGAAGCTGGGTTTTGCGCCGCTTTGAAAGCTTTTAAATATATTTATCATTTATAATATCATGAAAGTCAGTTATAATATGGGCGTAGTTGCGAGAAAAGAACCCTACAATCATTGTTTGCGACGCGGAAAAAATAGTGTTCTTAATCTTGCTCACGAAATGACTTCTTCTGAGTTCCCCGATTTGGTAGGGAGACGATGGAAAATTTTAATAATGAAGAGTGTCCCTCCCCTCGGTTGTTACTTAATCCCAATTTACTACGTGCAGGAATTTCCCCCTGGTGAACTAAATGCTCCCTTGTACAGAGTTATTGAACGAAGTGCCTCCCTCCTCCATTCCGTAGTACACAAGTAATTTTCGGAAGCCATTCACGTGTAAACTTCCGCAACACCTGCGAAATCCCCCATCATCTGTGTACTAAAAATATGAGATTCCTAATTGTACCGCCCTTTTTGTGTAATTCTGGTAAATTTGTTTCATACAATGTTTATTCATCAGTCCTTATGAGTCCTATTATTCCGCTTGGATACTTCATTTTGAATAGCAGGGTATTTGCCGTACACGATTTATATAAAGAAGATTTTCTAAGATGAAAATGCAGCACTCAACGAAGAGGTGACAAAAGTAATTTCATCATTCAGTTTATTTTCAAAGATAATTTTCCTAATGGAATCACATTTGTTTTTCCAAGCAGTTAGGCACAGGCTTTCTCAGAAGGAGATGTACATTGCATATGTACAAGATTTAATGTTATGTACAAAATTATGCGTTATGCTGTCATACGTTCACAACTCGTGAGAGCAACACCCCAGTGTGCCACAATGTTTACTTGTGGAACACACTTCTATGTACGTGCATAAAGTCGATGACATAACGGTATAATCATCGCGTCTGAATCACATCGCAGAGGCCGTGAATTTCATGAAGATCGGTCGTTACAGTCAACCTGAAACAGAATGACCCTGCAACTTGCGCCTGCTACGTATCGCACCACACAGCGTGATGCGCCCCCCCCCCCACCGCACGGCAGAGCGAGCGTTTCCGGGCCGCGCGAGGGGCGGGGAGAACCCTCGTGGTCGCGTGCTTCCGGAGGGAGACGAGAGGCCTCTTCATCGCATCTCTTCAGATGCCAGTTGCACCCAGCGAGAGTGCTTCAATGGCGGTGGGCGCGCGTTATCTGTTCGTGAAGTTCCCTTATTACAGGCGTAGAGGAAACGTCTACGCAGCGTTCGAGGGGGAAGTTGAAAGATTCGGGATGGATAGAAGGGCTAATTACGAATCGGCTTGGCGTTGAGCTAATTTAGCTTCACATTAGTTTTGTTTTAATAACACTGCATTTCACTAACAAAAAAGCTCAACAATTCCTCTGATAACATGTAATGCGTTTTGACTTGTAAACGTAACTAATATTTATTAACTTTTTATATAGTAAAAGTTATTCTAATTACTGCAGATAATAAGGTTCAAAATTTAAAAAAAATAGGTAGAAACTGCGTGATATTAACATACTCCAAATGAAATGAAACTACCGAACGAAGGGATATAAACGAGCCTCAGAATTTGCCGCTCTCATGTTTTGATTCGCAGTTGAAGCATTTTTTTAGTTAATCGTCAATATTTACGTCTACGATTAAATAAATATTTTAGACTATGACTTCCACTTTGTTTTTCGCATTTACCCTTTAATAAAAAATGAGGGTCCTGTTTCCAGTCCCGTAATAATGTCAAATCCTAAATTCGTAAAGAATGATTAGTGTCGACATTCCTTGATTAGTAGCCCATTTTATGTTCATTTACTCATGAATAGTGCCCGGATTCTTAGATTTTAACCATTTTTTCTTCCTCACTTCTTAACATCCTTATATTCTTACAGATATCCGCTTCAATCAAATATTAATGCAGATATCCGTTTTCTAGCCAAATACGTGAATTCTATAGATCCTAAAAACTGTTAAAATGAGTTATGATCCTTAGAAAAGGCTAAATTGTGTTGTTTTAAAAACGAAGACAATATTGACTTAAGAAAACTTAATGCGATTGGTCAGAATTTTACAGTGGCTTGGACTCAGCATGTAACATTGCTGATTTTATTGCTACTAATTCTAATTTCATGATTTGAAGGTCATTGTCATTTAAGCTGTTCATTGAAAAGAAGTACCAGAGACAGTAGGTGATGTGTTCTTGTAAAAGGTCTCGAAATTTCAACGTAATTCTGATTAGGAAAATATGAAAGACGTAAATGGAGTTCTTCTAGGAGACCGAGAGCATTGGTATGAAGTATGCACAATTTCATGTTGCGTTCAGCGAGCCTTCTCTCAACGTGTGCGTTGGGAGACAATAGGAGATCCTTCACATTAGATATTTTCGGATTGTACATGGTTGTTCATTGCAACAGCACAAGTCATTTTTGATTTGGATGCTTCTTTTCAGTGGAATATTTAAGAAGATGAAAAATAGGTCTTAATGTGTATGTGCTTTTTTGAGATGAATTTTGCTCAAGATCTTTGGAAGTAAACGCATTGCATACGTAAAATCAGTTGGTCTTTTAAAATTTATTTATTCCAATTATTGTTCAGCCCGATACTAACATGATTAGAATAAAATGAAAAAAGCCTAAAATGAAGTAATTTGAATTTTTAAAAAGCGGAAAATGATATGTGTCCTACTCATGATATGGTATTCATTTGTATGGGCTCCTCTCCACATTTCCTTGTCACTGTGCTCGCCAGGGGCTTTGCACTTCATCGCGGTGCTTCTTGCTTGTTTAACCCCGTTGGCGAGCCGGCCGCGTGGCACCGCTGCCACCGCCTGCCCGCCACCCCCACCCCCACCCCCACCCCCGCGACACGCGCCCGGGGGTCGAAAAGCCGGCGGCGTGCGCCGCTAAACGAAGTCCGAGCGATAAGAGCGCTCCCAGCAGCCGGCGACACCCCTGCGCTTCGAGAGTCATTATCTGCCCCCGCGCGGGTAATTAAACCCCCTGGAGTCGCTGCGTGCGCCGCCAGCACTTCCCGTCACCTCCGCTCGTCCTTCCTTCCTTCCATTGCCATTCTCCGCCCCTCCTTGTTTCTCGACACACAGCGGCCTCTCTCTCTCCTCGCTTCACCAACGCTACCACCACGCTGGTCCTCTTCCGACATCTCTTTCAGCGGTGTCATCTGTCGTCTCTGCCTTTGTTTTTGGCGCGCCCTTCCTGTTTCATATCTTTTCGAACTCCCTGTGTCCCTCTTTCTCTAACCCCTCTTCAGTCTACTCATTTGCCTTCCCATCATCGTCCGTCGATGCTCCACCCGTCCCTCTCACTATTTCTTGTGGATCTCTTCCGGATCCTCCTGCCCTTGCCTCCTGTTCCAAGCACTTGATACCTCCCCCACCCTTGGCCCTCTCGGCTCGTAGCATGGGCCGCTCTCGCTCACCACCGGGCTCCCGCCGACAAATCGAATTGTATGTTTTCTTTCAGAAACCCCATCCTCCTGCCGGCGCGGCGCGCGGAAGAGCTCTAAACTCAATGAGGCTCTCGAATCCGAACCCTCCGTCGCCTGCGGCGCCTCGCGTGGGTAGCAGTCCTCACGGTGTCCTCGTTTCTCATGACGCTCTCATCACCCTCGCGCCCCGCCTCCGCGGATCTCGCCGCCCCCGCTGTCCTTGCCATTCTCCCTGCCGTCGCCGCACTCACTGTTTTCACTACCCTCTCCGTTCTTACTGTCTTCGCTTCTCTCTTCCCCCGTCGCTCTCTCTGCCGTCACTTACCCCTCCGCCCCTACCGCCCTTGCCGTCCTTTATGCCCTTACCGGCCTTCACTATCCTCGCCGCTCACACTGTCCTCGCCGATTACACTGCCCTTGCCGCCCTCATTGCCTCGATAACTTCACCGTTTGCGTTTTCCCGGAAATATTTGTATCCCCTTTTCTGCGTTCTCGGCCCGATAAGTTGTGCCCGCGGGAAGTTGGAAACAGGTACGTCGATTTGTGAGCGATCGGCTTAACGAATGAGGTTGATTATACTGACCTTCACATTTTCGAATGTTTCGAAAGCTTTTAGAATTGGAGAGGTAACTTCAATCAGTGCTGAAGCGAGCGAAGTAGAAGTGTCGTTAGTTTTCCCCGAAATTTTACAGGGTTACGAACAGGTAGAAGAGATGATGGAATACTTTTTCTTTACCTGATTTGCTCTTTGTGAGGGAGGTTATATTAATATAAAGAAAAATGACACAGACACCTGAATAAATAAATTAAAATTTTGTGGTAAATAACGTGAAATGTTCAGGCACGAAAAGGCGTTGCAATTGTGTCTCTACAGGCTTCCTTAAATTAAGAAAGAAAAATCAAAGGAGGATGTTTGGCACGGGAAAATGTTATCACCTTGCAGTCAGAAAGCGAGGGGGAAGTATACGCTGTTGACTGGGCCTCTTCACCACTTACTGCGTCCCTCGTCGGAGGATGGCACTCTTCGCGAGGGGACTGTTACTGTCCTGCGGGTCCTGTTGCGTCCTACGCCCAACTCCCGCCCGCCCGCCCTCCCAATCCACCCGCTTGCCAATTCCCCAACTCACTCACGCGCTCACCCAATGCACTTCCCCAATCCAATTCACTCGCCCAATTCGCCCGTGCGCCGCTCAACACGCAACGGCCGTTGTTGTCCGCCCTACCGCCAAAGTCGCCCGCCGCCCACCAATTTAGCCCGCCATCCGCCATACTCGCCCGCCTAATTCACCAGCCCGCCCAATTCGACCAACTCGAAAAACTCGCCCGCCCGCCCGGCTCAACTCACCCGCCCGCTCAGCTCACTCGCCCACCTGCTGACCAAATCGAGTAATTCGCCCTTCCATCCGCCCGCGTTACTCGTCCGCTCGCTCAAGCCACCGACCCACGTTGTTCGCGAGCACGATGACTTGCCCGACCACGCCGAGGATAACGGAACACTTTTGAATGGAGTGCCCACGCACGCGTGTTTAACTCGATGGCGTCGCGGGCGGTCTCTAGGGAAATTAAAGTCGCGCCGGATCGCCCCGAGGGCGCGCGCGTTGCGCGTGTCGTTAATCGCGGCGTTATCATTATGCCCGGGTGCGGGGTGGAGAGGGGTCGGAGATGGCGCATGGGGACGCGGTGTGGTTGACGCGGCGATGCTGGACTATAATGAGAGGTTTGGGGCGCGTCCGTAATGTGGTTTCCTTCGCCAAGGAATGATACATAGTGTCGGAAATGGATGGACAAAACAACTGCTTAACTGGATTTCTTCAATTTCTTCTCCCCTCTGTTAACACGGTTGCCCTTGGGCGGTTTTTCGTGAATATGGAAGATACTTTTTAATTAGGATGTCAATAGGGCGTAGTGTAGCGAATAATGTTTATTGGAATATCTACATGAATTTTCAGAAGCAAACTCCCTACATAACGTTTCAGAAATATCGACATTCGATACTCACGACAGTGAGTCATTTTCACTGGTTTTCGAAGGATTATATTTTCTGTGATAATTTGAATAGCGCGGGAAAACGCACAGTTTCATGCAGCATTTGTATATAAATCATTGCACGGTCACATCAGCTTTATTTCGTTCCGATCAGTTAAACTTGGAAATCTTCTTTCCTGACACTTCTTAACTCACGTAGCAGAGGAGTTGCGGGAAGGACTGGTGGGCCCCTTCCGGCCGCTTTCCACTCCCGTAGGGGTGTCGCGCGGCCAGCGGTACACGGGTCGCGGGCGCGCCCTCCCCCACCCCTCCCCCATCCCCCCACTGCGGCGTGATGCGACATGACGTGCGGTTTATACAATTCGGTTTCCCTGTTTGCCCATAAGGCTGCGGCCGGCGGAACCGTTTGATGCGGCGGCGCGCGTGGGGACCGGAGCGCGATGCTCGCGCTGAGAGCAGGCGCGGGATGAAGCAGAAGGCACAGGTCGCCGCGCCGCGCCGCGCCGGGGCGAAGCGGAGGTGAATGGTGGCGGGCGGAGATGAAGGTAGCGCGTGGTCTTTGGGGACGCACGAAGTTAGCGAGCGTTAAGGCGCGAGAATAATGGGAGAGGGGGGACGTCGGGTGGCGCTGGTTTGAGAAGCGGGCGGGGAGGGAGGATGAAAGCAGCGCGACCAGAGTGTGTGCTGTGGCATGAGCGCGTGTTGAATTAGGAGGACGCTGATGGCTGGGTTGTGGATTCCGGCTGCAGGCAAGTGAGCAGCCAGCGGATATGAAGGGAGTGCTCGAGTGGCAGGATTGCAGATAGCGCGGGCGTGTGTGTTGATTGGCGAGGAGCACGTTGGCGCGAGGTCGCGCGGACGTGGAGGATGGATGCAGGGCACACGAGGGTGGCTGAGTCGGACCATTAGGAGCACTTGACGGGTTGCGGCGGCAGGGATGGAGGCGGGGAAGCCATGCACGCCGGGAACATGTGACAGGCCCAGTCATCGCGGGTTGGGGCTGCGCCGCACGAGCGGGGGCTGGCGGCTGCAGGGGTAGTACGGAAACTTGGGCCACGAATAATGTGGGCAGTCCAGTATCCACCTTCGCCGGGTACCGTTAGGTGAACTGTTTAGGCGATGTGGGCGAATGGAATGGTCGTCAAACGTCAACTCGGTGACAGGGGCAGGACCGCGATTTCGGAAAGCGTTGGGGCGGCGCAGATGCGCGGGGCCCAGTGCGTGTTGTCAGGTCACTACGAATGGACGTGGGGAGGATAGTGCAGCGCCGCGCGGACGTTACCCCCATCCCCACCCCAAACCCACGCATCCCCTGCCCCGTCCGGCGCCTGTGAAGTGGACAGTAGAGGCCCCGAACGCATATCCGGCTTTCAATAATTCATGTGCGGATCATTACTGTTCCCCGCCATGCGCTCGTGCTTAATGTGTATCGATTCCTTGTGCTGCGTTAGGACGCTGCGCCTTATTCGATGTCACGGGTGGGGAAAATGGGTGACGGGAGATGGCCGTGCCCTTACACGCGGACCCTTTTTCTCAGGCGGAAATTATTGGATAAAAGAACTTGAAGGGTATTTTTAGACTTTTGCAACAAACGAAGGGAAAATCATTTGATTTACTTATGCCCATGCAAACAGTTAATAATGAACGAAATTTTTGTTGTGTGTATTTACGCAAATTAAAAAATGTTCTGTTAATTATTCGTATTGCTGAATATATTACTCAGTTCCATTACGTAGTTGTTACGCGCCAACGGCTCCCGATATCCGCACCACCAGCGGGAGCGGCTAGGAGCACAGCTGTGGACGAGGGTTAGGCGAAGGAGGGAGTGAGGGCGTGGGGAGCGGGTTTAACGAGAGCGCATTCTTCCAGTGCGATGCTCGGGACAACTTTTTTGTGTCGTGCGAGCGTACGTCCGCCGGGCTATTTTCATCGGGGCCCCGCCGTGCCACCCCGCCCGATATAATATTTTTTATTTCGCCAGGAGCCGCCCCGTGGGAGTAAGGGCGCGCTTATGAGGGGCATGGGAGCGGAGACGGGCACATGAGGGCGTTGGTGCAATGGTGGACATGCGGGTCAGACCGGAGGAGTGGCTGGTTGTAGGGGTCGGTGGAGAATCGGCGTGGCGGCGGCGGAGGCGCGGAAGGGCGTCGCGATCTGGGGCGAGGGTGGACGAGCCACTCTGCGATTGTAGGGGGAACGGGAGCACGGGGCGACGACGGGTAACTCTCACCACACGCAATGTGTGTTTGTGTGTGTTGTGTGCGTGTGTGTGTGTGTCAATCCTAGAAGGTAACGTGGGTTGGCAACCAACCATTATACATAATATAATGATCAATATTTTTGTGATATGTAAACTTATTATCTCAGTACTCAGAATTTATCTCCCACATCGCCTATATAGTTTTGACCTCCTTCAATTCTGTACACCTGTTTCAAAGTTCTTCTTATGCATTAACAAATTATCATTGATATTTTTGTCTTATGTGTAATCTTCATAAGGTAAACTTACCATTGAATTCATGATTCAGTTTTCGCAGTATCCATTTTACTAATAAAAAAATCAAAATGATTTAAGTGGATCTACTCCTTGTATTTATATGCAAGGAGTAGATCCATTTTTCTTTCTTCAATATTTGTATTTATCTTTTGTTTCAACAAATGGGTACAGATCTTTCAACGCACCCTGAGAGTAAAGTGATGGGAACTTGCTGGAAAAATTAGACGTGAATCTTCGTCTAATAACGCCTGGCATCGACGCAATTCGACCATCCAGAACCCAGAGCAGCGTGCGACGAATCTCGTTTTCTACTGTTCCTGGAATTCAGTTCCACATTACATGCATGTGTGTCAGCTCTTCAAAACCCCATTCTCTATGCCCCTGTCCCAGTGAATTGCATGTTCCTCTGAAATATTCAGCTGCCGTTATCCCCGCCGACTCCGTCACTAACTCCCACTACCACTTCAGCTGCATTTACATGCATCTCCATACTTACTATCACTCTCTGGAAACCTGTACCTGTGACATCGCCACCGTCAACGTAGTGTGTCATCGCAACGTTGATACGACGCGATGTGAACGTAGTGTATCATCGCAACGTGAGCGCGATGCGTCCACTAACTCCACTTCTCCCACCGCTTCTACTCTCTTAGTCCTTCCTCGCTACCGCTGGCAACCGCCTGCCCCCACCCACTCATCCGCCCTTCGTGCCTCCACAGAAGCGATTCTCCACCCATCTACCAATCTTCCACTCCTGCCCCACGACCAGTTCTGACGGAGCAGTCTGCCCAGGAACCGCTCGGCCTCTTACTCCAGGGCACCATTCACCTCGAATGACGTAGATCCAGTGACGTCAGGGCTGACTTATTTGCACAACCCATTTCGTAGTCTGCGCGACTTTCGCGGACAGTGGCAGGACACATAATCAGATCGCCCTTTATGAACGAACCCTTCAGAAACAAATAATTCAATTCAGAGTATGAAAAACAAATTCCTCCAAATAGCTGCACATGCAACTTAGTTTAAATCAAATGGACATCCATAAAAACGTAACCTAGAATATATTGGCCACCAAATCGCTTATCTCTTTCATTTCTATTCAAATGATAACACAGAAGTGTAAACCACCTACTTAAACCTAGCATCAGTCAGTTATTTCCAGTTTTAAAACATATCCTCATTGGAAACATTTCTCAATATTTTTCAAGTCACAGCTAAGATTGTAGGTGCTCTCTTAGTCACCAATTCCATTGTAAAAGTAGTAGAGATATATATTAAGTCGTAGTAATAATAGTTTATACGTCATATGATAAGGGGAGTTATAAATGAGCTGTGTGTACATCAGTAAACAAAGAAATATAATTGAAAGCACGCACTGAAGGTGCTGAGGAGAGTACGAGCTAGATATTAATGTTCTGGGGTAAGTTCTTTGTGATTGTTTTGTGCCGGGGTCATATTGGATGTATGGAGATTTATTAACCTCTACTGATGTAAACTTTGATCTAAATAGACAGTCATTATTTATATTCATCATCAGCCAGCATAGTTGTTCTTTTCAATACACATATATTATTGTATTTTTCACTCAAATTTTTTACTAATTATAATAACGTAGCCGACCTGGATGGCCGAGGTGGCTATGAGCGAGTACCGACTCAGAGCTTCGGTCCGAAGGGTCGCGGGCTCGAGTCCCGCCTTGGGCATGGTTGTTTGTGCCTTGACTTTGTATGTGTTGTCGCGGAGGGCCTCGCGTTCTGCTGACCCCAGATCAGAGGAGCCTGTAAGTGTGTTGGTGTCTAGTGTATGGTCGAATATGCGTCCCATCGGGTGTGAAGGGTAACCGGCTGTTGGCTGGATAAAAGCCCCAGAAAAAAAGTAACGTATGTAATAGAAGCACCCACTACTTCTTAAGTATTTTGGGAAATGTTTCAGTGCTGATGGAATGACCATCAGTCGAATATAATTATCTATATGAATTCGAACATTTCAATTAAATGTGATTGCAAATTTGTTTTCTGTTTTTGCCTTTCTCTTACATACCAGTTACAGAGAAGCTATTCCAATTAACTAGGAAGAAAAACGGTGACCTAGGGCTGCCGTGTCAGGCGATTCGCATTTCATGTAAGGGCAGCTCACGTGATCCGATTGTTCCATGTTTTTGTGCGATTTGTGGCAACGCTGATATTGCCTGCGCTGACGCTTTCGGGCCGCCATTTAAATTGTCTCCCGGCGGGCGGCACGCGGCATTGCTCGCACGCTAGCGCATTCTCGCGTGGCGGGCGGGCAGAGGGCGACACAGGACGCCCAGACAGGCATCGATGTGGCCCTCCGAAGCCACTCTGATCGGTAGTTTTCCGTGGTTTCTCTGATCAACACCAGGTGAATGCCGGAGCAGTACTCTACCAAACGGGCCACGGACCGCGCGCAATCATTCCTTCCTCTTCTTTGTCCTACCCTCTCCCCTTACGCACACACACTTACACTAACATGCACTACACTACCACATATTCCGGGAGACCGGTCGAGAGCTTAGAGCTTGTCCCGGCTGGGGAGGTGCCCCGCTGGTGGGAGAGTCCTGGTTAGGGGGAAACCTCACTTGCCGACGGTAGGTCGGTGCCGGATCTCGCCATCCAGCGGGAGAAGATCACCGCCATCTCCCGAGAAAAACATGCATTACACTAACGGGACTAATGACCGAAGCAGTTGACGCGCCCGGAAGCACGAAAAAAATAATCTATCAATCAACCGAAGCCACTTCTGCCGCGTAGCTGCCAACGCCCCCCGCCACCACCCTTTTGCCCCGCTGGCAATGTCGCGTGTCTCGCCCTGCTCAGCCCTCCTCCGCTCTACACCCTCGCATTGTGCTCCTCTCAGTCTTCATTCCCAGCGAGTTACAACTCTCAACAAAAATCAGCAAAGCGACGTTGTTGAGCGTGTAGCTTGGGAAGTAGCTTATCCGGCTTGTGTTCAGTTTTCTACTTTTTATGAGAGTGTGCGTTCAGCTATTTGCTTCATCAAATAAAATTGTTATAGCTCTTATGGCTATCAGACATAGAGTAAGTGGCAATATACTTTCAAATTGCTTTTTCAGAATTTTTCCCCATTCAGCTTATTTCATTTTTCTTTACGTTAATCTCCCTGCGAGCAATTGAAAGGAATTATTTTTAATAGCAGTTTGGTTAGCATTGTATTTCACCATGGATTTACACTGCTAGTTACGGCATTGTGTTTTCTTCCGTCTTACGATCGACTTGCGCCTTACATCTTGCAATCTTGTCCTCAGTGTATATTTTTCACAACTTGTATACATTTAAAAATACTTTTCGACATAAATATTTTCTAAGATGTGTTCAGTAATGTTATAAAAATGTAGGATTCCAAAAACTGCAACATGTTAGTGATATTCTTCGCAGAGCGCCTGGGGGCTTTGAAGGAAGGAGTTGACGTTTGTGAATCATAACGACGCCTGGGCGTCCAGTGAAAAGCCTGACTCTCGCTACACGCTTTCCGGGACAGCCGTTCTGCTCTGCCCCCTCCACGCCGCGCTGCCGTCCAGCGCCCGCGCCGTCTCCTAACGATACTTATTGATCAAAGCGAATGCGCGCGCCGCGACTCTTCCAATCAGCCTGCCTCCCGCCAGCCCTCTTTGTTTTCTTTGATTGCGATGTTAATTTTAGGATGTGGCAGAATATGTATTGGAGGTGTAGCTCTTCGTTTTATTTTATAATTCGAATTTAATTTTTTATGGGGCTAATTTTTCTGTGCGCTCTTTTTTTTTGTCGGTTCCCTTTGGTTCTAATTAAACTTTCCATTACACACCTCGCTTCCCTTGCATTTGCTACCTTCCATGCACATCGAATTTAACATTTAATTATACGGCAGAATGCTTCATTTAGTGCAAAGTGAAGGTAGTTTTTATTCTGGGTAGACGCTCGAAAAACTTGGCTAAGCTGATGTGATAATCTTCAGTAGGCAATAAATATGGTTAATATTAAGGACCAGCTCGAGGGCGTGTAATGAATGTGCGGGGAAGGGGAGCGGGCGCGGAGGCGGCAGGAAGAGTAATGCTCGGACAGCCGAGATTTATGAGAATTTAAAAGATATTCCGCTAAGATTATCCGCTCTTAACTGCCAGGCGCTCTGTTTGTTGCGACCTAGCGCAGAAGGTGTAATTTTCGGGAAGCATGGCATCGCACCTCGATTGCCTTCCGTGGTTGATGTCTGTTCTTGAAAGCTCCAAGCTCGTACTTGGCCATTCCTCATTTTGAATTCTCTGCCATTGCTCAAGTGGAATTCTCTACCACCGATAAATTGATGTCATGTCTTTTCATATCGTTCGCAAAAGGAAAGAGCGTGGGTAGTGTCTCCCAGTATGGTTGAAGTCTTTGCACCAGTTGCAATATTCTGTCAAAAGCATAGAGTGCTGTAATACCGCAGAGGCGTGGCATCTATTGTGGAACGCTTCTAAAATTGTTCAGAAGTGAGGACATTAACACAGAACAATATGTATTCATATGTACAACTATAGAGAACAATATGCATTCATTCAATATGTACAACTATATGTATTCAGTAATGGAACAGTCTATACTGAAATATTTTTTAACATAGTTCCGAACATAGGGTTCGAATACCACTGGCCTTTTTCCAAAACGAATTATTCACATCTCCTCGAACTCTTGGTTGAATATGTCAGATTCATGAGACAGAAGAGATGATAATTAAGTTTTACTGAGCTTTCATTTCGTTATTACCGGATATATTTGTATGAAGCAAGATCATGCGTGGTTATCTCATAAATATTGAATCGCCTGGTCGCAATAGGTAATCGCAATGTCAATATTAGTTTGAAACAAGTCATCAAATACACGTTACTAGATAATTAATTATGATTTAGAAGTCAAATGAATGCAGGTGTATTAGTGATGGGGGACGTACTTCTCTTTCTGTTGTTACTCACTGCTGATCAAACGCCTGCATTTGAATGCTCGACTTCAGTGTACATGGTCTGTTATCGCATAACCACATGAGAGGTTCCAAAGATACAATTCGTGGCCAGAGCAACGTTATGCGTATTATGGGCGCGATGTAACGGAAAGCATTCTTTTTAAACGGTAGTGAAGCCCATTGTTCATCAATGCACCGTGTTGCATTTGCGTTACAATGCATATTTAGTGGTTCATTTGGATCCATTAAGTACCCAGATCAGAGCTCCGGATGAAATCGACGAAACCCATGCATCCAGTTCAATCGAATTCGCTCCAAACGCAAAATGAAACCTGACATGATGCCTTTGATACACGCCTATGATACTATGATACCTTTGATACACGCCTATGATACATATGATGCCTTTGATACACGCCTATGATACGCCGATCATTTAATGTAAGTATTGTCAATTTAGTTGATTTTCAAAAAGTGTAATGATTTTTTTTCTATTGTGTGAAACTTAATTTGGTGTAAATGTAGTATGGAGGTAGAGTAGTTATTTGCTTGCCGTGACCACTTAAGAGAATCCAGATTTTTTTGTATTATGGAAAGCCTCATTCAGGGTTGTACAATGCAATAATTACTGGAAATCCAAGCTATTATTTTTGTCGAACGTAACGGAACTGTTAGAAACCGCCGTTGATGAAATCAATACCACAAACCCGCTCTTATTTCCGGAGTTAATGCTGTAGTTGCTTGAATATTGTATGACAGTAATTTTACCCATATTTGCATCCGTATTGGAGAAATGTGGTCAAATGTACTGAAGTGGTTTTCACACTGCTCATGTCGGGCATATGTTGAAATGCATTATGGTATTGAATAACAATATTCTCACATATTGCCAGCTACCTACTAACTTTGAGAATAGCAAACTTGTGTAATGCAGGTGAATTCAAAATGTCTCTCTCGTACCCAACAGACCATTTTTAGCAGTTGTGAAGTACCGACATGTAAAATTATTTTCTTAACATTAATTGGTACTTGTTATAGAATATAAAAAAATGATTGTGTTACTCAATAATTCAATATAGTCATCAGGACTTAGAAATAAATGGAATAACATGAATATAAATATGTACACACATATGGACTAATAATTAAATAAGATAAAAATGTAAATGAAGATAAAGATGAAAATATTAATGTGTTAATGAAACATTTTAGTTTCTTAACAAAAACAATCAAAGAACTTTGTGTTGATATTGGTCACAGAACAATCAAGATTTAATCACGTGTTGTGCTAAAATAGACCGTACGTTTTTGTGGTTTTGAAAGTATATTCCTTAATTTATGACAATTGGTCATTTACTATTCGGTGGTTTGCAAAACACTCAGTTAAATTTTCAAATCTGAAATTTTCCTTTTTGTCTCTTCATATTGCTGTGTACTCCGTTCAACATCAGTTGTAGTAATGGTGTCCATCTTCAAAATCGCAGTATCTTTTGAAATAATATTCTAATCTACTTCTAACCCAATTCACCATTTTAAACTTCTCGAAAAGTTAAAAATAATATTCCAAGAAAAATTTCGAATGAATATAATATGGAACATAATTCTAATAAAATGCAGAAATATACAAAGATATGGAAAGATTTTTTCTTCAATATATTAAAAAGGTACTATGCCTGCCACTGTGGCCAAATATGAATAATAAAATAGTTTTTTAATCACTTCAAAAAGTCTAATTCGAAAACATGACAAAAGTTTGATCGATGCTGGAAACAAATATGTAATTACATATCCTAGCCCTGATTACCAGAAATGATAGTAGTGAGAGCAATAAAGACAGATTCGGTAAAAGATTCCCATGATTCACTTCCATTCTTTCCTTTAAAAAAAAATGATTTGCCATTAATCTCTAGCGTTCAGGCAGCCTGGTCAGCGAGAACCTATCCCTCGGTCAATTAGGCTGTAAACGTGGCTAGAACGAGGCGGTAGTTACACTGGTGAAGACATCGCGCATTTACGTGCGGGATAAGGCAGCGTGCTGCCTGATCCGCACGGAGTTGGTCGCGGACTCTTTTGTCGCGTCGCCGCCGCCACCACCTGCATCCGTCACCACGACCGTCGTTTCTGTCACCGTCATCGCCACAGCTAAAGACACCGTCATCGTTACTTTCCCCCACCACCACCACCGCCACCTCCACTCCTACCGCCTCCGCCATCACCTCCGTCCCTGCCGCCGCCATCAACACAATCACCACCACCACCACCACCACCACCACCACCACCACCACCACCACCACCACCACCACCACCTTCCCCATTGCTGCCTCGGTGTCTGTCTCCGCCTCTGCCGTAGATTCTCGTTCCTGTGTCCGGCCGGCTGGATAATCAGCTCACAGCCGTCGTGCGTCTTTCTCTCCAGGAGTGTTCTAGCGTTTTTTGTTCTTTTGCTGTTTGTACGAAGATATAAGAGAGGGAATGCTACGAACTGTCATCGCTGTGGCCTGATTGGGCAGTTTGATGGGTTTGAAAGATGTAAGGAGGTGAGGTATTAGCTATACTGATGGAGTGGTAAAAAAACATCTTATTGGCACGTTTAATGAGATAAATTTCAAACTCATTTATCTTCTAATTCAGAGAAATATGATAGTTTTTTGGAAATAGTGATGTTAGCTGAGAAAATCTGTCAAAAACAATTCGGTGGTTAATAATGCACTTGACAGTTCATGCGTAATACGTTTTATTGCCCCATAATAAGATGCAATCCATAACCATGAATCGAAATTGTACATGCTCCAAAAAGACTAGTGGCTGGAAATGTGCGATGAGACTATGAATTTGATTCGATGAATGTCTCTAGTTACTATACAAAAACATAGCTGTCAGGGCATAGTTCATTAAGTGGTGATGCTTGCTGAATCAATCTTATGTTTTTTCGTCATGAGCTCAGTTCTGAATATTAACAGCTATAGAGTGTTAAGTACTAGCAATATTAAGAACGCACACGATTTATAAGATATGCAGCAATTGTCAAGAACAGTCGCTTTCGTCCCGTTTGTAATGTCACTTTGGCAGCCATGCTTCCAATAGTACAGGCTCCGGCAGGTACATCGGAATACATACAACAATGGATGTTAAGGATGGCCCCGCTAAAATTGCCAGTTCAGATGTAGTGTGACAGTAGAAGGCATGGGCAATCGCGATGGCCGAAACCACTCCACTCCACCTCACCCAGAGATGCCAGAGGTGCCTGACTGCCGGTATGTTCGCGAGCCCATCGCATGGCAAGGCGAGATATGCTACCTAGTAACCGCGCGTGAAGACGCCAACCTGCTCGCTCAGGGGGACGATGGGGTGCGCTGCGCTGGGTGTCACAATTGCCGGCGCGGTGAAGCGTCGGGTTGGAGTGGCTGCAATGCCCACTGAGTACACAGACCCGTAGGCGAATGGGTAAATGGGAGCAGAAACATAGAAAGAGTTTTTAATTACTTGTAATGTGTTTGCAATTAGACTTGGGTATTTTAGTAGAGTTCGCGCGCGTCTGTGAGTGTGTCGTATATATATATATATATATATATATATATATATATATATATATATATATATATATATATATTTATTTGCAAGGGACAGGTGTTCTTTTTCGTGAATGGGCTCGGGGTTATTAATCAGACACCATTGTTCCGTGAACAAAATAAACATGAATTATTTATTATTCTAAACAAATCACTATTGATTACAAATATCTGTGATTGTCTTTATCCTTTTCTTTACCTCACCCAGAATTACTGTTAGTTCTTACGATCTTACATCGATCGAGGAAATATTTACCGTTTAATACTCCCCCCTCGAGCGTCGGCGGCTTCGGGGACTCTCGGGTTGTCTCGTACTCCTTCGCTGTGCTGCCTATGCCCGCTCCACTGGGGGCCAGCCGATGCGATGCGCTGCGTTTCCGAAGCATTTTCTCCAGCGTAATCTTCCCACGGTGCCTCTGCGCCTCCCCGCTGAACTCCTTTCCAGTTCACCCAGATCTACTCGATGTCACCTTCCGCGAGCTGACAAACACCACTAATTATTCAAGGTACAGTTTACTAGCACGTGTCCCACCATTTCACCAGGCTACTAGTCTCGTGGCGTACTCCTCTGCACACAAGTTCTCTCGATCAGTACTACCCCGGATAATAGCTGTTACTCTGGCACTACGTCCCAGCCACTAATGATGGTTATATCTAGCACAACTCGTCCGTCAATCACTTTTGGCAGCGCTCATTCGTTCGCGACACTATTCTACCTTGTTCGAACGCAAGCCCTAGGTAAAACCGCCGCAGTAGGTACTTTACTTATTTCCTTTAGGCGTCCGTCTTTTTTGAATTCTTATTTTTCACACAACGCCAAGCTGCAATTGTTGTTATACGGTGCCCTGGGCTGTACTTTGCTCACTCTCTTGCGTTGCGCGTACTCTTTTACCACTGTTACGCGGCTTTCAATATATATATATATATATATATATATATATATATATATATATATATATATATATATATATATATATATATATATATACATACACACACACACTATAGTAGAGCTTGTGTCCTACCACGACGTCACAAAATAACACTTGTGCATCAGAAAAGCATCTTTTTTAAGCATTTCACCGTGACAGTTCGCGTGTACATTGAAAGAAATAATGAAATAAATAATTATTTTCAATACCGCGAATTAAAATGTAATAACGATACTTTAAGTATCAGGACAGGAAATGAATTTCCGCAGAGACGTACTCAGATTGAAGGGTCTCGGGGGATTGAAATCTCGCTGTGGCATTGAATTAAATCCAGCATTGACGTATGCTTTTCGCCCTCGTCGGAAATGCGGGTGGTGGGAAAGTTGTCTCTGCGTGCTTGGATAGAGAAAGATTAAAAGCAAATATTCCGACCTCCTGTATTTGTCCAAAATAGTATCCCCGCAGCAATCAAATTCCAGTGGAGTTTGCGCTAGAGTGATTTATGTAATTCTGATGTTAAATACCTCGGAAATAAATAGCAAGGCGTGTAGACGACCGAAAAACCTCGATTTCTATTGGGAAATAGCTGCGCATTAGAAATATGTAGATGTTTTATTTATTTATTTTCTCTTGGTTTGCTGGTTCCGACTTTATAATAACATAAATCAAGCTGTAACTAACTCGGTACAAAAACTTCCTTTTGTACTTCGTATCCCGAGAACATCGAGATAGAGGCATAAATCGATAAGGTAGAAATGTATTCCGTGCTCTTAATCGGCTCTTAAGCGCTCGCTAAGTATTCATTATTGCAGAACCACTGCGTTATTATTGAATTAAACTGGCCGAACAACCTCAGTCGAATTTCGGCCGTACTCACGTATTACTGGACTGAGAGTGATATTTCTTTTGTAACAGATATCGTTCATTTGGGTTCTTTACGCTCTCAAATGAAAGAGCCGCTTTCGCCTTTGCAGGCTATTAATACACACATTATTCTCCGTTGTTGGCAAGCGAAGGAAAAGCAATTCCATTTCTGAGTTCGTGTGCAGCGGGGCTTTGAAGTACGTTGTACATAGCCGAATGGATGATGGAAAAACCTGCGAAATCTTTTGTTTCTTGTTCTCCTTTAATGAGGTAGATAAACGGTAGATTCATTGCAAGTCTATGTATTATCTTTCTACTGTATCCCTTGAAAATTTATTTTCTTGGCACATTAACTTTCAATGATCTGTGAGTACCAATTTCTATCCTGTTGTGTAATTCGATAAATTCATGTAAATTTTGGATTACATTTTAATACTGCTTCTGTAGCAATGCTGACTGACGATGATTTGGGTCGTAAATGGAAAATTCTTTATTCATGATGCTCTTGACTGTGTGTTAACATAGCTGATATTTACGACATAGTTTCGTTTCTAAAAATACAAAATTAAATGCCAATCATTTTCTAACAATAATATAGTCTTCAGATTCGAGAGTTCGTACTCTACAGCTAGGTAGATTACAGATTAACTCATACTCGTTTTGATGTGCACCTGAAGAGGCGCACTCCTTGAGCACCAAGAAAAAGATCTATTCCAGAATACCTAAATCTGCTGAAATATTAACTATTTTCTCAATATTGTTTTAAAGGACTTGGTGGCCTGCACCCTTCACAGTGATAGGCGGGTTCGGAATGAGAACGCTCTTTACACGGAGAACCCTTGGACGAAAAACAATATTGCGAACATAATTGTCAGAATATTGATTGTGACAACTATAATTGAACTAAGATTGTGCTTGTTTGCTGAGGTAATAACTAATGAAAAATGCATAGCAAATATCAATAAAATAAACAACAAATATAAAACCAAAAGGAAAACCTAATTGGATTTTCAGTTTAGGATTAATTAAAATGAATCATAAGCTTTAATAGGACTAATATTTACAAAGATAGAATACGTAAAAAAAGGTTTAATGTAGATGTTGTGTGGGTTCATATTTCATTACCGCAATATGTGCCAACGTCGTAAATCCTGGGCTTAAAGAGTCTTCAATGCAGTTCATTGCACTTCTTGTAATCAGTGCGTTGCCATTAACGCCAGCTTCAACTTCGTCGTCTCCACCGTTTGGACCGCTTCCACCTCCGCCTCCTAGCTCCGTCTCCAGCCGCTGCGCGCCTGCGTGAGCACAATGCATCCGCGAAACAAAGGGCGAGGAAAGCAGCAGCGCCGCGGCGGTGGGGAGCGTCTGGACGCGGACAGAATGCGTCGCGAAAGCGTCACGTGCCCACCACTTTTGCGCGCCGCGTCGCTCCCTTCCTCTGGGTACCCAACGATCGCTGCCATTCGATTTTTTGAAGCAATATTTTGTTAACGTTACTGGTAATGAAATGGGCTGCAGAAGTGTTTTTGGCTTCTTTCTGTCGATCACGAGTGCATATAATTCTGCTTTGTATAAAAAAAGTACCTTGAAAGTAATCTAATGAAGGGAGATCTAATCGACATTTTCA
The DNA here is from genome assembly GCA_011170035.1 of Teleogryllus occipitalis. NCBI lineage: Eukaryota > Metazoa > Arthropoda > Insecta > Orthoptera > Gryllidae > Teleogryllus > Teleogryllus occipitalis. The sequence continues at coordinate 386,143 of BLKR01000127.1, read as the reverse complement.
GAGTTTTGTTAACGTTACTGGTAATGAAATGGGCTGCAAAAGTGTTTTTGGGTTCTATCTGTCGATCACGAGTGCATATAATTTTGCTTTGAATAAAAATGTACCTTGAAAGTAAACTAATGAAGGGAGATCTAATCGACATTTTCAGAGTTTTGTGGCGGGCATTTTCAAGTTGTTTTGGGGAGCAGAACTTATTCCCTAAAATAGTTCATGCGTAATTGAATATTAAAGGGACGATTCTATTACTGAAATTCTATTTTATATGAATAACTTTCCTTTGTCTGTTGCCAATGATGCACTTGTTTGTTTTCTTTTTCAGTATCAGTAAATATTGTCAGGATGTTTATTCGAGGCATTCATTGGGTTCAAAACACGAAAGGTCTAATATTTTTGACGTATGTAAGAGTAAAAATTAGTTTGAAGCTGTGATATGTTCAGAAACCCATGGTTTTCTGAACGACGTAGATGGCTCACAAAAATTAGGTTGCTCCTTCAATATCCTTTGTGCCGTCGAAGTAGCTGTACACCTGCGTATATCTGTTCTAGAAAGTTCAACACTCCATTTGCCGAAATTCCAGCCGTCACGAAAACTGATCCAGTAACCGTGTCTGAAGTGTGGATGCTACTGCCGCAACAGGAGCCTGTCCCAACGACTATTGCCGTACAATTAACATCGAAACCAGTATATCTCCATCAACAGCGTTTTCATTCACACACATTTTCTTTAACATCATTAGCAGAATTGTCCGTAACTGCTATATCCCTTGCCAGTATGACTATTAACTCATGGCACCGCAACTATCTACCTGTGATAGCGACTGACACACTCTTCATAAAAAAAATATATCTCGTGCTCTCTGTATAAAAAATTTGTTTTCAAATGCAAACGTACCTTTTGTTATTTTTTTAAAAATCTTTCATTTGTTAACAACATACGTTGTGAACTTCATACTTTGTTTCTGTGTGTAGCTTGTAAGTGTGTGAAGTTCGTATGAGAGGTGCTTACCCAGAACCTTGATAGGAGCACTAGTATTTAAGTTTCGTTTCAGCACACTGCGTATGTTGTTCGCAAAATTCTAACGAATGTCTTCATAAAAGCTATTGTTCGGTCGCTTTTGGTGCTGAGACGATTTAGGAAACTTTCAAAACTACATATAAATATATACTATATGCACGTGTGGTAAAAGTATTTATCAACTCAGTTATCTCAAATTAAAAACTTTATGAAGCTGTCGCTAATTTCTTAATGAGACTTATTAGAATCCAAGTCTCTTATATTCCATGGTCTCCTGGCTAGTGAATAGCAAGCAAGTTTTTTTAGGTTTAGTGAAACCTAAAGATTTAGCTAGAACATACGCTAACTAATGTAAATAATATGTACTAAATAAATTATGTAACAACAATCAAATAGTGTCACAACCCAAAGGTAAATAGAAACATGCCAGTGTATATATGAAAGAAAATTATAAGTTGAAGTGTGTACAAAGTGGATAAAAACACGGTATTCGTACCGTAAGATGTTATTACAAAACTCGATTGATTATATCAATCCAACGGCCACATTTGATAATTCTTCGATATTCCATTGTAATACTCGGAAGATGGCTTAAGATACTTATTTCATAAATGACTATTAGTACATTTTATATTTCTTGAGAGCTAGCAAATTGTTTAATGGCTTTCCTTACAAATGTTCGCGAAAGCAATTTTCAGAAGTAGGTTCTACAAGAGTGGAGCGCAGCCCCTGCTTGAATTTCCTGTTCATTGATAGTCCGCGGGGTCATAAAGAGCAGGCTAGGTCGGCCGGTCGTTCGATGACCGCGGAGCGCATTTCCAGTGGATGCGCGCGATCTCAGACGCCCTTGCTGCACCGCCGCGCCCTCATAAAACACTCGCGCGGCGCGAACGGCGCGGCGCGGCGCGAGACGAGGCGAGGCGGTGCTCTGGTTTCCGCGCGCCACCGACTCGCGGAAGTGGCTCGGCACGGCGGAACGAGAGCCTCGGGTCCCCCCGACCCTCCGCCCCCCCTTCCCCCGCCCCGCCCACGCTTTCGCCTTTTCCTTCGCCCGCGCCGCCGTCTTTGGGGCCATTATTCCCATCCCCGGTGGATTCATCGCCAACCCGCCCGCCGCCGCCCGCAATGCCTCCTGCTTTCCTGAACCGGCGATTCGGTGGAAGATGTTCTCCCTGTAGTCGGGACGTTTTTAGTTGCGGCTTGACCCCGCCCTTTCGCTTTGTGTTGCATTGTCGCATGCACGACGTCTTAAGTAGCCAATCGGTGTGAACAATTGTGTCGTGTGCAAGTTCTTTTGTGGTTCGCTGCCGGAAAAAACATCGCGATTGTATTGTTAGTGCCTTTGAGGCTAGAATCTTGACAGTTCTTCCGTGACTTTTATCTAAGTTCTAACTCTAGCAACTGTATGTTTTATGTTCTAACCGTTATTTAAGCAATTGGCGAGCTTTTTGTCATTCAATCTTGCCTCTTGAAATTTTTCCTATCCACTATACGTGAACCTCCTGTAGTAGTATTTACTTCTGTCGCTGTGCCACATTGCATATTCCACTTTGTCTTTTACACGCTTTCTTACGAAATGTACACAAATACAGCTACTAATTTATTCATACATTTTTTTCGTATTCAACCATTAACGCACACACTGTCTCACACTTTCGTTTCTTCTAACTACATAATGTGTCCTTTCCATCAATATCATCTTTGTCAGCATTACTCCCTCCTTTCTTTTTTGCCGACCTCCCCGTTGCGGAGGAATCACCGTTTTGAAACTGCGGACATGGCCCCACGGTTTTGGTTTTAGGCTTCGCGGTGCAAACGCTGCTGCGGCGGCGGCGGCCGCTCGGACGGCGCGGGAAACCTTTTCAGCTTCGAGACGCGCTTCCCCTCGGCCATTGTGCGCCCGGCTGAAAGTCTCTCTGTGTAAAGCAATTTTTCATCCGGGCGCTTTCGAGCGGGCCTGAGAGCAGGGCCGCCCGGCCTTTCGACCTGCAAGCGCCGCGCGATGCTGCGCCTGGATTTGACGTTTGAAGGCGCGCCACTCGCAGTCTCCTCATTTGCGACACTTAACTCTAGTCTCTTCCCTCGATGTTGATGTTTGTTCAAGAAGATTACTTTCATAAGAAGTAAATAATCATCCATTTTCATCGTCTCTTGAATTCCTACATTTTATTGATCTCAGATTTGTAATTATCGAACATAAAAATTGTGTAACTATTTGTTTTATATTATGAATTAAGTAAACCATCAATAAGTTATGATGAATTTTTCAAAATTCCTTCGTTTGCACACGTTCGAAAAGCTCTGAATAGCAGTTTTGATTAAGAATCAAGACAGGTAACTCAAAAACTTGCTATAAAAGAGCACACATTCGCTTCTCGGAAGGTTTGAATGGATCTTGTATTGAACCAAAGAGCATTATTTGTCTTGTGTTACGAATACACTGAATGTGTTTTGCATAGAAAAGCTTGACGCTAAATCCTTTAATAATACGGAAGACACTGAGTAGTGATTCTAAGCGTATCGGTTTTGAAAATTCGCTTATCTGGGATGGAGCTGTAAAGTTTTGGATTATTTATCGAAAAGTGAATATTTAAATATAATCGGAAATAATCGGGCTGAGAAGCTTATATTGGTATTTTCTGGTGTGTCTTAATGTATCATAATTTTCCCTTTCCCTTCAAATGAAGTGGAAATTCTTGAAACTACCCTAAAGTCATACACGCAGAACGCTTTCGGTCTCCCACGCTCACATCTTACGTTTAATGCCTCCAGTCTGCTCTCTGGCGCCTCGACGGACGGGCCCACCACCATCCCCACTACCCGCCAGCGGCCCGTGGTCACGTGCGCAGATAATTCAATCTCCCTGTGGCATGGGAGGCGCTGCGGTGGCGCGCGGGGTGGCGGCGGCACTGAAGGATGATCCCGCAGCGCGCCGCAAATTAACGCGGGCAGCGAATTTAGTGGGGCTGAATTTTCGACCATTATGTGTAGGCGCCAAGGAAAAACCTCAAAGTCAATTTCGCGCGCGCCGATGACATGCGACAGCGAGCCACGAACGATCGGCGGAACGCGGCGAGGGGCAGCGGGAGGCGCGGCGCCCTGGCGTCAAAAGCGCGATGTATGCCCATTGCGAGGGCGGTCGATGGGCGGGAGAGAGCATAGCGGAGGGTTGGTGGGATGGATGGCAACAACGGAATTAGATGTAAAGAGAACGCGGTTAGTAATAACGATTCAGGCCAATGACCCGAGTTTAGTGGTCAGGTGGTATTACTACGCGAGGCGACTTGATAAGCGGCGAAGAGTAGGGGATCTCGGGTGTCGACGAAGATTTGCGGAGATACGCTCCGCGGAGCATGGACTGAATAACTTCCCGGCCGAGGAGACTTCCAGAAGCGAGGGAATGTACAATACAAATTCGAGATTGCGAACAATACGAAGCAAACGGGAAATATGTACGGAAAAAATGTACCGGTGTATGAAAAAGAGGAGAACTACGTCCAAGTTTCCCGATCTTTTTAATTGTTTAAGGAAATAATTGTTCTTGACCCGAAACATTAATGTGACGTTCCTCCATTGTAGCGTATGCCAATATTTAAACGTATTTTCAATTATATTCTAATATTTTATACTTTGTAGAAGGTCGACGTATGATGTTGCTGATCCATGGCAAGGTGGTGTAGCTTTTTGTCGTAATTGAACATCGGGATCCACGTAGGGATGTGCCCTTAACAGCTAAACTGTTATTTTTAACCGTTAACGTTTCGTAACTGTTACGCGAAATAACAGTTATTTCGTTTATCCTGTTATTGGCTGTTATCGGTTGAAATGCATAGAACTGCAACCTACTGGGCCTAATCCGAACTACTACAAGCTTTGGTGGCAACCATTTTGTACGATAACAGCTTCATTGCATCTAATCAATCATGATTTACCAGTGTTCAAATTATAGATTCATTGATACATAATTCGTCATTATTACACGCCATGTGCCGCAATATTTTTATAATTTATTGTATACACTACAACAAGATATTTGTCCTTTAAATTAAGTCCGTCCAATATGTTAACTTATTTCTGTCCCATTGCTGCTTATGTGAGTTATTTGACCTACGGTCAAATAACTCACATTATAATACTTGATATTCGATAGTCATTAACACTTTAGCTATAGGTAAGCAAAAACACTTTCTCCTCATTATGTTTGGCACTCGTCACTTCACTATGTACAAGTTACATATTTGAAAGAATATTTGCAATCTGAACCCGAATCACTTTCATTTTTAGTGATATTCTATATTCTATTCACATTCGCTACACATTATATGAATTACTATTCATCCTTGGCAGTTCATCCAGTCTCGTTCATATCAGCTGCTTCTCTGTTCAAACATGTTAGAGAAAGTAGTGCAAGGAAGCGCCGTAAAGTAGCTGCACAAGCTTTACGGTGCTACCAACGTTATTCGTTTTGCGTGGTTAACTCTTGCAGTCGCAACAACTGCTTTAACTCTTAGCAGTCGGCCATGTTAGGTTGCTGGTCATGGACCTGTTATTTTTCAACTGTTATTAATAACAGCTATTACGAGTCAGCTGTTATTGTGATAACAGCTATTGAAGAAAAGCTGTTAAGCCCATCGCTAGATCCACGACACTTCTTATCCGCGAAGGGAGTGTTCGTGGTAATGTTCGTGCGGCACGAAGAAGAGCGAGTGCAGTTTAGATGGGTGAGAAAGAGGTGGTAAATGATGGAAGTGATTCTGAGAAGGCGAGCGGGCTGAAGGCGAGTGGCCGTGGGTGCTGGGTCTGTGATGTCGAGCGGACGACGACGAGCGACGATCAACGTGAGCGGCGCTGGAATCGACAGGTAATTTGCGGGGCGAGCGCGCGCCGTTTTTGGCGCTGCGGTTGCGGCTGTCTTCCTGACCGCGGGCGCCGGGCTCGCCGCCGCCCAGCCACTTGCTGCCACCACACGATGCGGCCAGACCTGGCCCTCTTTTTGTGGGTATTCACATATTGCGTCGCCCAAAGGTTAGGATATTCTTGGGTATGATGTGATATTTAGCCGATGAAACAGAGCCTGAGTATCTAACGTCTTCTAAATATCTTCTTAAGCCTAATGTTCTTCTATTGTCTTCTAAATGGTTTGACACTTGTTTGAATCCTTGCTACAATGGATTATTATCTCAGCTTGATTGAGAGTAGAAAAACGAAATCAAAAGCATTAGTTATTGGTATTTGTACCTGATGCTGCAGTAACAGAAGGAAACACCAGTACAAATGAATGTATAATTGTAAACGGATTGTTATATACATACATACACACACACACACACACACACACACATATATATATATATATATATATATATATATATATATATATATTGCTGGCAGCAAATCTATAATTCCGTTGTCACCAACGGCTGAGATTGAGAGTACATGAGCTGTCCTAACTGCTTTGGAAGGATCGCATGTGAGAAGTACGGCGCCGCGCAACTCGGACTGTCCGCGGCGCCACATGTGGATATAGAGCCACGCACGCCTACACAGGCGCACCGTGTCGGGGTTCATCCCGCTTCATCCCGCTCCCTCCTGGTCACCATCCTGCGCCGCCCCGCGCCTCTGCACCCCGCCCCTCTCCGACCCCCTAGGCCAGGGGTCAGCAACCTTTCTAGAGTTAAGAGCCAATTTTTTCCTGGTGTGATAAATTCTTTTTTTAAAGAGCCAAATATAAGTATATACATGGGTAGTATGTGTTAGAAAAAATTAATACAACCGTTATCTGCTGTGAAATATGTATTTATTGTGAAATCCAAACATTATATTTTGCATAGTAACACAGTCAACGTATTAAAGAAAACGGAAACACTTTTTAAAACTTAAAAAAACAACTAACAGTAAAAACCTAATTTCAGTAGGTTATACAGCTTTGCTCAAAATACAGATTAAATGTAAAAAAAGAATATAGGCGCAAATTTAATACAGGGTGGCCAGCGAACCTGAAATCCTTGAAAACCGAAAAAAAGGGAATTTCATTTCAAAACCGGGATTGTTTCTTATTTTCAGATTTTCCCCCAACATTCAGCAAACTTTCATATATGGCATCGTATTCAGTAAAGTGCAGAATTCAACTCGATACATGATAATGGCGAGAGTTAAAATCGAAGTATGTATGAGAAGTACCATATGTTTGCTTGAGAATTGCGAAGTTCTTGACTCACGCAAAACACAGCTTCAAACACTGCCGGTTGTGTATGTGCAACATGGGTAGTATTCCTAGCAACACCATAGCATCTATAAGGTTGGCTGTGGGTTCCACGTGCAAGAATGAGATATTTGCGGAACAAACGTATCACCGAGAACTGAAACACTGAGTTTCAATTACTGTCGCGCCTGTTCTTTGGTGAGATCGGCGGTACCACTTTGCTATTTTTTCGATCGAAACGACCATGTTATCACGTCCATGATATACAAATTTTTAACTTTTTTTGTAGAAGACCGCAGTCGAAACTATCTTTGCTTAAAGTCTATATGGGGATTAAGAGTGACAGTGTCCGAATTGACAGAAAGCACGAAGAAAATATAAGAGATTCGGAGATCTTCACGGGGTTGCGCGCCAAGATACACGGGTAGACCCTATTTCCATCGCTGAATTGTTCTCCAAGGCAGCGCAGGTAAGTTAAGTTGAAATGTTTGTACAAATTTATGGTACTCAATTTTTCAATTTTACTTTTCTTTTTTTTTTTCTTTTTTCAATTTTACTTTCTCGTATACGTACGTATATACAGAGTAATATACGTAGTATAGAGAAAGTTATGTCATGCTGCGCGAAAAAACGGCGGATTTTCGGCAGAAAAAAGTTCATTGCGGCGCCCTGATGACGAAAAAGTGGATAAATCCGGTTGCTTAATTAAGAAAAAAAACTCCTAACACCGGGTGTAGCCAGAATCCTTTTTTTATGGGTCCTTGATACGGAAAAGTCAATTGATGCCGAGACGTCCGTCTGTGAACACTACTAGCGCCTAAACCATGTATAGGAATTTTTCCAAATTGAAGAAACCCCTGACCATCTGGCTCTAGTAGAAGCTTTGAAATTTTGAAAAACATTCTTTAAAATTTGGGAGTACTCTTCATGAAGCCCCTGGGACGTTTTCAAAATTTTCTCGAAAAAGGCTCCAAAGATTTTCTTTAAATTTTTTGAAGTAAAATACCCTTATGAAGGTGGCATATGTGCGATTTGCAGGGTTAAGCCTAAATTTTCGATAATTGCAAAAGTTCGAATTTTTGGCTTCTTCCTACAACTACAAAATTGAAGATAGAGATTTTTCCTTCAAATGAAATTTGTTGTTCATTATGAGTTCTTTCATTATGGTCATGTACATATTTTTGAAAATTTTAGTATTTTCTCGCAATATTGGGTTAAATTTGTGCAAAAAAAACAAAACAAAACAAAATTTACTTCAAAAACGGATCCGAATTTTTTCTTTAATCTATTGGTAACGATAGTGGTATGTATACTCTATTAGATGACATAAACGCCATTTTGCCCTATCCTTTTTTTTTATTTCAAAATTACAGGTTGTTTTTACTAGCCTCTCATGTCAATATTTCCATTAGCGGCGATTTGTTCACATTGTTGAATTACGTGTACATGTACTTTAAATAATACAAAATACATGCAAAATATACGTTCAAAATTCGTACAAAATTTCTCGAAAAGTCATATTTTCTGCGAAAATGTGCTCAAATTTCTGCATTTTCAGCCAAACACCATTTTCTCAAAGACAGAGCCAAATTTTTTCTTCAAACTTTTCGTACGAAAGTGTTAATTGTTCTGTTTATGATAGTCTTAATTTTTCTTATTCTTTTGGTTTTTCAAAAATTACCCATGTAATTTTTTTAAATATCTCTCATGGCTTTAATATTCACATTTCAAGCAATTTGTATACATTATTGCATTTGTGATTAGAAGCGCTTCAAATAACTTACAATAATTATTTCGAAAACTCAATAGTTTTCTGTCAAAAAAAGCATCAAATTTCGCATTTACAGTAACTCTTAAACGCTTAAATTAACTTATTTTCGCAAAAAAGGGTCCAAATTTTTCAAGGAAAATTTCCATATAGATCGAGGTTTTACTCTTCTATTATATTCTTAAAGTAATTTTTCGTTTCTGCCATTAAGAAACGGAAAATTTGAGAAAATGTGAAAAAATGATGTTTGAACGGCGATAGCAGCTGAGAAGAGGATGAGGCATGACCGAAAATCTAGACCCAGCCAAAAAAATTAGGAAACTTACTAGTACCAGAAAGTCTGTACCATTCTGTAGCACCTCTAGTTTTTCGTGTAAAGTAGTAGAAATAATGCTAATATAATCCGAACCCAACCAATTTAAACGAAGCGCGTGCGGTACAAATAGCGTTTATTTCGATAGCCAGGAAGAGTGGTCACTTCAAACTTTTACAAATGAAATTGGCCATAATCAGCGATCAAAATTTCTTGAAGTAGAGAAGTAATTTGTTTGTTCGAAGTTAATTTTATTACTTTCCATCAATCTATTTTCTTTTATAAAGATAGAAATATCTTCCAAAAACCTTTCAAATTATGTTCACGAAGCGCAGCGAATTGGAAACGCGCGACTATGATGCCAAATTCACACAAAATATCCATATTTTCAAAATATTCAACATTACCTTATTTGTCTGATGAACATATTTCATTAAGAAAAAATTGTATCTTCACAATTGAAGTTGTAAGAAAACGCAGAAAATTTTTTATTTTTTTCAATTTTCGAAAAATCGGGGTATATCAACCAACATGAGACGTGCATCATTCTCTTAAACGGCCTTCACGCTACCCAACTACAAAATTTAATCAAAAACGTTGGAGACATTTCTTTGGAAATTTTGAAAATGTCCCAGGGGCTTCTTGTAAAAGACACCCCCCCCCCAAATTCAAATAACGACTTCAAATCTAAGGGGCCGCGACATCACCAGATCGACTAAGGAATATCAATTTTGCAGAAAATTGTCAGAACGGTTTAGCCGTTAGCGTTGTTCAATGTCGGACGGACGGACGGACGGACGTTTTGCTGTCAACCGAGTTTTCGGTATCAAAGCCCACAAAACATGGATTATCACTGCACCACGTGTTAGAGTATTTTTTTCTTCTAATTTTAGCAACTGGATTTATCCACTTTTTCGATACCAGGGCACCGCAATATGAGTTTTTCCCGAAAATTCGCCGCTTTTCCCGCAGTATTACAGTAACTTTCTCTGTACTGCGTAAGCAGTAGAAGGTAAAAATGTGTTTAATGTGCGAAAAAGAAACTGGAAATTTATATTCTCAGACCTGGAAAACCGGGGGGAAAACCTTGAATTCTAAAAAGCCAAATCGCTGGTCATCCTTTAATATTAGTGAGATTTTTGGGATTGAGTACAGGCACAAAGTTGTTCCAAATTTGGTGAATATTCAGTAATTTTTTATTTCATATAACCTTCGAGGATTTTATCATTAAGGGAACTCCTTAATTTGTTTTTAATAATAGTCATATTTGAAAATAACTGTTCACAGAGTAAGTTGGTTCGAAAATTGTCAAGCTACCAAATGAATATGTTTTCTCTCGATCATAAAAATCAGGAAGAAAGTTCCATGTTTCAAATAGAATTTCTTCCTCCTTCCTACTATTTTGGAAAGATCCGTCCACTGGTGTCCGACTGTCAATTTTTCTTTCTCTCTAGTTAAATTTCCTTTTCTGACTGCAAATATGAACTTTTCTGTCCATTGATCTTGTTTTTCAAATCTAACAAGTGTAACTCAAATTGATCAATAGTTGGGGACGGTGTAAAATTCAACTCGCACACCTTCACCACTAGTGGTTTTGTTAAAAATGGTAGAATAGATTTTTCAGATCTAAAATCATTAAAACGAGTTTTAAAAATCTCTTAAAGGCTTTTAAAGTCTACGGCTGTGACAAAAATGCATTGTTAATATTGTAACCTGAATTGTTTCTCGTCGAATTCATTTTACTTTTCTTTAATTTCAGTTAATTTTCCGCATAAACTAAAAAATTATTCGATGTGATTTTTTTAACGAATAATTTGAACCACCTTGAACGAGAAAATTAATAGAAGTTAATGGTAACTGAAATTAATTTGTTACAATTAAGCAATTTTATTAAAAAATTTCAACTTGAAAGGCGTTTTTCTGGCTCTTTTCGATTCGATTTGAACGGATTCAATAAAAAGGCCCAAGGTTTTTCACAGTACGCACATGCAACAAAATGGAAGTGGTGGTAAACAAATATTTCGCTCAAATTCCTCGCATTGCATAATAGGAAATTTCAGAAAGTTTATAAGGTAAAAGGCGCTGAATTCGGAAATTCGTGACTGTTCTCTCAGTGAGCTGGTAACGCATGTTTCTATTCGCTTTGGTTTTGAATGTGGCGTAGATGAGTGTGGAGAGCAAGGTTAGACAAAGCTAGGGTTACATGCATGCAATCTGCATGCGATCTTGATGTGTGCCCACGATTATTTGTTTGGATAATAGTATTGCAGTTATTATTTGTTGCAGTTTTTTTGCAGTTAATTTCAGTTAACAGTAACTGCCATATTACAGTTAATTTTTCAATATGTACTTTTAAACTATTCACGAGCCACAGATTGCCGAGCCCTGCCATAGGCCTTTCTTCCCGCCCCGCACACCTCCCCCAATACCACACCTTTCCCCTGGCCCTTTTCCTTGCTCCTCTCCTTTCTCCCTCGCCCCTATCCTTCCCACCTGCCCCGCCCTGCCCCGCCCTGGCCGCTGGCGCAGAGCCGGCGATGGCGGCGCGTGGGGCGTAACGGCGGGCGCCGGCGCGGCGTGGGCGGACTTCCGCGGCGGCCAGCGAAGCGTACGGCGCAGGCCATTAGCCGCGCGACCCGGTGTCGTCCCCGGTCCTTCCGCCTCCCGCACGCCCTCCGCCTGCTTCAGTTCTGCCATTCGACTCTATCTGTGTCACCCACGGTTGATGCCACCTCAAGCACGAGATAGTCAGCTAGTGGATATTTCTGACTAAACGTTTAACATTTACTGCGCGTTCTTTACCGAAAAGAAGTGTCTTGTCCTTTCTAGGTTGTTTTAATTATTATTTAGTGTTTTGACTAAAATTAAGAGGCTTATACGATGACTACTCTCGACAGTTGCAGGTAGTTTATTTCTAATTCCATGTCTTTCTTCAAGAAATTTGTCTAGACTTCGAGATTTTATCATTTAAGCTGATTTTCTTTTCTAGTCCTGATACTCCATTACTTTTTCTGCTCCCTATCTGAATTCCTTTTGGTTATCCTGCACTACATTCCCTATCCAGTTTTTTGTCTCTTGTCGTGTTTCATTTTCTGCATATGATATTTCTGTGGGGAACGTTTCCACGTTGCTTTATTTTACATAATTTAACTTGATAATTCATTTATGGCGCACGGTTTCCTTATTAAGCTAGACATTTCTGTACAACTTCTGTATTTTTCCTCTTAATTCTACCTAGAATGTATGGCGTCTAGGTGCCGCTTTGTGTCCAATTCCTTGTATTCTGCGTGGGTGTTTAGGTTCTTCCCTCCACTTTCTTCAGCTGATCCATTAATTTCTTTCCGCCGTAGCTGTCAAGCTCGACTATACCCTTTCTGTGAATAGTGCATTAAAGTTCATGTACAATTATGTCTTTCCGGATTTTGATGATTAAATGCTGGACATTTGACTTCGATGCGTTGTTTGTTTCCACTTTCTTCCATCACGTTCCTTTGTTTACATTCCGTTAATTGTTTACGCTCGCTTGTTCATTTCTTGTACTCTTCACTGTTTTAGTCCTTGTCGCAATTGCTAGTCCAGATCAACCTTAACTGAACCAACGTACTTGGCGTATCTTCTGGAGACAGCCATGCGCTCGTAGTTGTCTGCTGTCTGCTTCGCAGCTCACGGCAAGGCTCCAGCTGCGGGGCAGGCGATAAACCTTCATTGCTAGTGAGATGCTAGTCAGCTTCGAAGGCGGCTGCTAATTAAGGGCCGGTTTTATATTGCGCTGCACGTGATTGATTCGGCGCGCGACAGCCGGGGCCTCATCAACGTCGCTTTATTTCCTGCAAGGCTAGCCCTCTTCCTCCCCCGCACCCCAACCAACCAGTGCCCCGCCCCCTCTCTGCGCCCGTGAAGCCTCCTTCCGTGTGCCTGTTTCCGCGCCCAGACCTGTTCGTTCCTCCTGCGGACACCTCACCATCGACTTGCGCGTCTTCTCATCTCTTCTATGGCTCCTTCATTTTATTCTCCCTCTCCCAAGTTCTCGTTCCTTCTTCCCCCTTCCGCGTCATTTCCCACCATCTCTCCACTCAGTAATCTGCGTTATCCCTGGTTTGGCCTTTTCCTCTTCTTGCGTCATCAGCCCAAGCTCACTCACCTGTTCCAAACTTCGGTCTTCCATCTACCCCTGGCCACATCTTTCCGTCTCTTCGCCTCTCCTCACGTCGCGCGCCGGCGCCTCACGCGTGCGTTCTTCCCCTCTGCTCGTGCCGTGTGATTTTCGCGTGTCCCGGCGCTCTGCCCGGACGCAGGGGACTCCGAGGGATAGTCGTCCGTCTTTGACGTCGCATGAAATCGGATCTACTCCAATGGCTAGAATTTAGCGGAGGGGTTCGGCGCTATAAAGAGGGCTTCGTTTTTCCAAGTTGAATCACTCAATATCTTTCGAATCGCGGCAGGAGACTGATTTAAAAGAGCAACGTAGTGATAAGGGCCTAAATTTTTGTTTGTTGAATCTAAGTACGGTTTCGTAAGCTTGCTTCCCAGTTTATGGATTGATAAGTTTGAGTGGGCAAAATTATTTCGACAAATTTGAAGCATCGAAGAGACCAGATTTTCAGTCTAGAAAGTTTTTTTTTCTGGAATGAAATGGCGAAATTGCATACTACAGACAATTACATTTCTCATTTCTTTATTTGTGGTGGCAGCAGTCCAAATATTGATCCTGAACAGAAAGCATTTTTCTATTTTATTCTCTATGCTGTAGCAGCTTTTGTTAAACACTCTACACTATTGGCGAAGTACGAACTTATGCGATTTGGAGCGTAGAGTAAAAAATTCGGACGCGTTAAGCGAAGTATTTGCACGTAGTGAGCCGTAATTACAGTTCCTCTCTTCTTCAGCGCGTAATGGAAGCTGGGGCGCGGCGCGGTTTCGCGATTAAAGTTGGCCGCAGTCGGCGTCGCCGCGGGCGCCAAGGGAAGTGGGGTGAAGGGAAGCGGGCTATCTGGTCGCTCGGAGTGGAGTGGAGTGCATGCGATGGGAAATAGGGAGCGAAGTTGCGAGTGTGAGTAGACAGAGGTTGGTGGTTGGGTGTCTGTGCAGTTGGTTGGGCAGAGGAATGCCTCTGTAGTGATGACTGAAGGGGGAGAGATAGAAGGAGGGGTATGCTGAAAAATATCTTTTTACCGCATTCGAGTAACGTGCATATCTCAGTCTGCCCTTCTGTGCATCCGTCCGTCACTCAAGGTTAGATCTCTTTCCTTCCACCAAACGAGACAAATGAGGTGTCATTCGAGGCGGCTCGGTCTCCTGGTAGGGAACTGATGATTTGTCACGGTTCCGTCCCAAAGGTTCTAAGGAATTTCCAAAAACGTTTTTACGTTTCTTAGCGCTGTGATCTAGCGGTAGCCGTGCGAACCACGTGCCCCAGAGCAAAGCTATAATGCAGCTCCCATGACAGCTACATATGAGGTCAATATGACGGCCCACGTATCGAGACGATGAGAAACCATCGCAATCGCCCTGTCGCCTCTGATTACAGTATGAGGTACAGGACTTAGATCACTCGAAAGGAAAATGTTCATCATTAGCGTTGCCACCCCTTAAGTTAATTATCGTTTTATATGATTATTTGGTTTTGTGTAGCATATACGATAGCACTAATGGGATTATCCACTTTTGTAGGATAATTTGAAATACAAAATCACATTCTAATGTAAATCTATAAGAAGGAACGATGTTTTGTGGAATAGAAGCAGTTTTGCAATATACTATTTTTTTTCTAATAAGCCGCCTGATAATACACTGTAAGATTGTTCTGTTCAGAAAAAAACTATTCTGGGAACGTTCGGATAAGGTGCTCCAATATCTTTTTCTCGGGAGGGTAGTGGCAGCAGCCCAAAAGAACATACAAGAAAAGTTGCGACCATACATTTGTTTGTATTTTGTATTATTTAATTTGAATTCTTAATGATATTATTTTTTACATAATATACCTGAAGATGAAATAACCAGTTTTCTAATTTTTAGACAAATGAAAATATTTTCAAAAGATTTTAAAGCATCGGCGAGGCCACATTCCGTTAAAGTGCGAATATTGCCGGCGGCGATGGTGTAACGGTTAGCGTATCGAACTGCAATACCCAAGTTCGTGGGTTCAAACCCGACCGAAACCGTGGAGTTTTAAAGGCGAAAAATCCTTCATATGTCTTCCTTCGGAGGGGAAGTAAAACCGGCTGTCCCATGTTAGTAGATTTACTGCCTGTAAATCAAGCCTAAATGAAGCCTCTGAGCTCTGAAAGGAGCGTAGCGAAATTTGCTTGGTGACACGGAAGAACACGGTGGTACCTGAGTCCCGCCACGTAAAATAAGGCATCAATTCAGTATTGATGGTACGGAGGCTGTAGTTGTGCAGTAAAGAGAAACGGTGGAAGTCTCAATGAATAAGTATGCTTGGCAATGTGCGGGGAGGAGTCGTGCGAGTGAAGCGGCGAGCGAACGAGCGGCCGAGTGGATCGTAGCTGTCGAGGGCCTGGCGATTGGGTGGAAAAGGGAGCGAGCTCAAATGAGCCGATGAGCGGCGTAGGCGAGGTGTTGGGCGCGCGGGTCGACGCCCTGGAGTCGGCTCCAGAGGGATTGGTCCGCTCTCGCAGAAGTCCGCCTTCGCAGTTTCGTCGGCGAACCGCGCGCTCTAGCGCCGGAAGCAACTTCCATTGTGCAACCACCTGGGAACATCGTCCTTCACTCGGCGTGGATCAATGCCGGAGCTTACGCCGCCGCGCCGGACAACTTCATGGGCAAGTCTGCTCCAGGTGTTGGCCGCACCACCCACCTCTAACCTCCTCACCTAATTTTCAGCGCCATGAGCATAGAAATGGTAGACTTCACTAGTAAAATTGCGCATTTTCTTAAAAACGGTTCCGAAATTTTCAATGAAAATTGCCATTTAGAACGATGTTTTACTCTTCTGTAATATTCTTAAAGTAATATTTCGATTCCACTAAAAAAACGAATAATTGAGAATACACACACACACACACATCTCTATATATAACAGAAAGTCGTGTTAGTTACACTATTTATAACTCAAGAACGGCTGTACCGATTTGGCTGAAAATTGGTGAGCAGGAAGCTCAGAGCCAGGAGACGGACATAGACGGACTATTTATCCCGTTCGACAGCGTTCCTGTGTGAGAACGCACGTTTTCGCGTGATTTCACATGTTTTCGCGTGAAGGTACTTAACTGAAGAGTGCAACCTATGCACCAAAATACAGGAACAATAATGAATGATTAATCTACTTATTATTTTTATTTGTATTTTCTAATAAACAATTTAACTTAATAAATTCCAAAATCTGCTTATTTATTGCCTTTAACAGCCGGTCCCTATGATTACAGCTTTGTATTTATCTCTTAAGCAAAAATCAATTCAAAAAAAAAACGCTCTGCTACGTAATAGATTTTTTAATTATCTATTTAATATCAGAGCGTTTTTTTAAATTCTTCTTTGTTTGAGAGAAAAACACAAATCTGCAATTGCTTTATTATCACGAGTGCAACAAGGATAGTACAGTTTCTCACAGAGAGTGCGAAGCGAGAAAAAGATGGGACCGGCTGTTAAGGCGGAACAGAGTTCGCCGGGTCAGGTAGTGTGTGTGTGTGTGTGTGTGTGTATATATATATATATATATATATATATATATATATATATATATATACACACACACACACATATTGTTCGGCGATAGATGGCAGCTAGCAAGAGTATGTGGCAAGTCCGAATATCTGGCCCAGACTAAAGAAAATAGAAAACTAATACGATAAAATGTGTCCCATTCTTTAGTGCCACTTGATATTAATAAGCGTCAAGAAAGGGTCCATTTAATTCTTCCTTTGTTGTTTTCCTTTTGAACTGCATATTGATTGTACTGCAACCAGGCCTTTATGTGTTACGGTGTGCGACGATGTCGAAATAGATAACTGATAGCTGTCGCTTATGAGAATAAGGGCATTAATATAGAGTACGTGCTCCCCCGTGCGAATATCAAATCTGATCATCTTGCAGTGTTTATTCTCACCACTCCTATCGCGGCGAATGCACCTAGCAAATACAATCCGAAGCACAATCCTGATTACAACCAACTCGAGTCACGTTTCCATGTTTCAGAAATCTTGTTCGAAATCTTATTCGAAAGGAAGAAAAATGCTCTTGGTATGTTTTGATGTTTTGAACATATATTGTTATTTTTTTCTATTTTGGAACATGTCCTTACATTTATATCTCATGGTATTCTATTATTACACATTTTCTTTCTGTGATGTTTTTGAATTCTCATCCGCATACTTACTTTATTTTCAAGTAGTACCTAAATTCATTATTATGTTGAATGCCATCCCATTTCTTTTATTTCATTTGTGTTTTTCCGAGAAGATGAAGGAAACTAGAGAACAACAACACCCGTGTAATAAAACGGATGTGAACTGTAAACTTGTTGCGGACTCTAGTTACCAGGAAATATCGCCGCTGTCTCTGAGAAGCATGCCTTCAGCTCATTCTGAGAAGAAATGGCGCGAATGTAATACGTGATGTGGGTAACGCTTATGACTAGGCGTCATCCCAAGAAAGGATAATTCATAACTTCGACACTCCAGCGTAGTAAAATGTGTGGACTGTCGAATACTAAGGATTCGGAAATACAAGCGATTCCACGAAAGTGCTTGTGTCAATCCAGAAATGGTTTTGTCATGTCTTTGAATACCTGAACAAACCTTCTTGTTGTGATATTGAGAACGTTTCAAAGGACTTTCCCATATTTTGGAGCTGCCTGTGTATGTCTTGCGAAGAAACATCTGTGGCCTAAAATCCTTAGCCGTTGATGCCAACGTCTGTGACGGCCTACGCCTGTGAGGAAATCGCGTGAAATTGTTGCCCCGGAGGGGCGCCTGGCGGGTGTCCTCTGTATTAGCTCAAGAGATCTAGGGATATCGACTTTTCCCGGAAGGAAAACGCTTACGACGACTAAAGGGGGCGGCTTCTCGCGTGCGAACGTGTAGCGCGAGGGCATCCTCTAAACGCCATAGGCGTTTAAGGAGGCAAGATCTCGCGAACGACCTGCAACACGTACGTGAAGCATACTTTCTCAACGCCGTTCCCCGCCGAACACGCCGCCTGCGGAGCTGCCGCATCTGGCAGCGAAGGAGAACTGCGGTCTGGCGCGCGCTCGACGAAAACCTGGCCCAAAACTTCTACTATTATTATTATTATTATTATTATTATTATTATTATTATTATTATTATTATTGTTACAGTAAAATATGTCTAAACCGGAACCTGGACAAGTCGGAAACCTACTTTAACCGAAAGATTTCTCCGGTTAAATGGCATGTTAAATGGCATGTTATATCATAAAACGGAACCTCTCCCACCGGGAAACGGAACAGTTTTTCATGTTCTGGAAGAAAAAACCGTTATAAAAGGGAATTTCTATGAATTTAATGTAATTGACAGAGAATTGTGAGATGTTCTGAATGAAATGAATTCATCAGTAAGCAAGTTTTCTGTCCTTGTGACACGCGATTTGTTCGTGGCAGCCGGATGCTGAAGGAGAGGAGCTTCAGCTGTCGGCGTAGAATTTGATCTTGGGTCACTTGTCTCAAGGCGTAGGCCGAAGGGTAATTCCCTCTATTCCGACTCTCTGAGCGTGGGAAGGTGTATGGGCATGGCTTCTTTTCACGCGTTTCCCTGCCCGGCGTTCAAAGTCATAACCCCACGACAAGACAAGCATTGTTCAAGGCCATGCGAGGGTATCAGTTTTACTGGGTTGTGACGGTTTGTTCGTTGAAAGAGTCGACAAGCAGTTCGAATACAGACAGTAAGGTGTGTATTTTTCAAATGTGTCCGAAGCCACGAATGAAAAATGTTCAATATTCATTTATTGGTGATTTCTTCCATAAAAACGTTATATGTTAATGTATTTTGATAATTATAATAAAGTCATTAATATAATACGATAATAATTATTATAAATAATTATATTATTATTACTAATAATTATAATAAAGTCATTAATATTATAAATTATAAAAGATAATTATAATTTACTACTTTCAGGGCAGAAACGTCAATATCACAAGTGTCATAAAACGGACAACTTTACGTAAAACGGAAACCTCCCTAAACCAGAATTTTTTGTGTCCCGATCGATTCCGGTTTAGACAGATTTAACTGTATTATTATTATTATTATTATTATTATTATTATTATTATTATTATTATTATTAGCAAGACATACACACCATTAACAGCAAGGGGCAACCTGCTTGTTCAGGTAACATTACAGGGTTACTCAGTTCTCATTTTCTTTACACGCTTACCTACGTTGTATTACTCTAATATCTAATTTCACTTTCTACAGTTCATACAAACATATTGTTTTAATAAAACACTATGAGTGTACTTCTTCTCTCGCAATTTTTCATTATTTGCCCTCTTTATTATCACACATGTAAATCTACATTTTTACATATGTTATATTATTCATTATCACATCTATATACCTTATACGTTTCATTGCATTTTTGTGTCAGCTTTTTGTTCATGTTACAAACCGAGATATTTGCTCTAGTCTTTTCCATAATAAAGTATTGTAAGGTGTAAAGTTTTCAAAACAAAGTTGGCCTATTGTTAAAGACTATACGAAAAACAAGCGAAATTTGTGGCTATTTATCATCGAATTGTTGTTTCCAAGGAGTGAAGATATGTCTGTCAAATTAATAAATTTAAACCGTTGATCGTCGTATTGTTTGGCCGTTTTATATTAAATTTAATAAATGTTATTTCAGGTTGGTCCTAAGATTCGTATAAAACACGTTTCCCAGAAATTAAACGTGTTTTATTTGTATGATGCACCTTAATTGAGGTTTATGCAAGTTTTCGAGCTTTCCCCCACCACCGTGCGGCGCCGCGGTCGCGTGCGTGGCGGATGCTGATTCATCGAACGCGCGCTGCCCCCAGCATTCCAGGCCGTTTACATCATGCTTGTGAGAACCTGCAATTTACCTGGGGGTGGGGAGGGAGTATGCTGGGAACGGGAATCGAAGCTATGATTCTTGCTTGAAAAGTGCTTGTTTTTCTCGTAACAGAATATGTGAATTTCGCTCTCGTTCGTGAATGCGAAGCATGTGAGGGGAGTGGGTTGTGTGTGTGTGTTTTATAATAGCTTGCCTGATTTTAGTTTATTTTTTTACTACCGGTATAAATGTCAATTTCAGTCCCGTTGATGGAGAACGATACTGTTTTTCTACAAATTACGATACCTGGTAATTTTGTCAAATTGTCTAAGTTTTTATTCAATGTTTATGAGTTAAAAACCATTAATTGAAACTTTAAATTACAACGGGCTTGGCATACCTGCACCGTTTGGATATTTTTTCATGTTTGTTAGGTTTATAAATTATTATGGAAATTTTGTTTATTGTAATGTTTTGTCGTGAATTAATACTTGGAAATAAAACATTCATATGTAACATATGTATCGTCAGTGAAATGAAATTGGATCATGTGTCGCTTTTTATCGAATAAATGGTAATTTAAACTTTTTTCTCTTTGCAGGTGAGTATTGGATTACGACCTATTCATTTCAATTCAGTTTCAACATGTTTGGTGAGTTCTTTCTAATTTTCACTGTTTACTCCTTTTCAACTCAGTTTCTGGACGAGAAATACTCAATTCACTTCATGCTCAACATTGATATATTGTGTATATATATATATATATATATATATATATATATATATATATATATATATATATATATATATCTTTGAGTTGTATTTGTAGATTCAGTTGGAAAATGTTTGGAAGGGAATGTTTAAGATAAGCTACATGTACATTAATCCCATTTCATAAATTGTTTTCGAGACTTTTTTTCAAGAGTAAACTTTCTTGCTAATCATAATTATTTTTAAATTATTTACTTTACCTCTGCTTGTTGATGAATGTGGATTTTAAAATGAAATTCAACTCACTGCACTAGTCCAATGCTATTACAGGTTATTTGATGTGATTGATTACGTAATTTCGATACCATTGTGTGAATAGCAAAGAAGGGAGTTGGCATTCCAAAGTGATTGTATTAGTCAAATAATTGCGCGCCACAATCAGCAGTTTCATGTCGGTGTTCGTGTGCAACGTGAGGGAAAAGCAGATACGTCATACGGACTCCCCGCGCACGGTGGTGCGTCGGGCGCCAGTGCCGGGGGCGCCATCTGAGTCAGGTCTGAGGGGCGGGCGCGGCGCCTGATGGTGGGCAGGGAGGGGGGAAGCAGGGCGAACGCGATGAGTTCCCGGCCGCGTCGTGTTCGGCAGGTCGGGTGGACGTTTCCTTTTATTTCCACCGTCACCGGAGCCTCGCTGCATCTCGTTCCTTTCCGTCTCGCCACGACCCGTCCTGACTCACCAGTCTCGCGTTCGTCCTTCGCACCGAATTCCCGACCACGAACTTGCGCAGTCACTTCCTTTCCCTCTCTCTCTCTCTCTCTCTCTCTCTCTCTCTCTCGCAGCGAGATCCCTAGCAAACCGTTCCAGTCCACCTCGCCGTCACCCTGAGACTGTTACGCACCGCTCCCATTCGGAGTTCTTCTCTGGTTATCCTTCCACCTTCCTCGCTCCGGAGTCCGAAGGCAGCCCTGTAGAGCCCGGAGGAAGCTGTTCTTGAGTCAAGGCGGCTGCCGAATAACTCAGAAACCTATCGCAAGCAAACTTCGGTGTTGGGCGGAACGCGAGCGTGCCATGGGGGCGGCGACGGCGGCAGCAGCAGCAGCAGCACCGGTCGCGGATTGCGAAGAGCTGCAAGGCCATGGGGCGGAGGCGCCTGGCGACGCCACTGGCGCCGTGAAGGCCCCCGGAAGCGCGCTGCACTCAGTGCCTGCGGGTTCCTGTTTCCTTTTATTTGCGGGGCGGCGGCGCCGCGAGCTGGCCCGGGCGAAGCTTCCTGCCGTGGTGCGGCGGCGGCCCTGTCTGATTAAAGTCTCTCCACCCCACCGCACCGCCCCTCCCCGGGCGACGCCTTTCATTCCCATGCCCTCGCGCGTGTTCGCTCCGTCTCTGCTGCCGCTCGCCCCGCGCCGCTGACTAAATGTATGCGGCCTCATTCGTCGAGCGCCATAGGGGCGGCTTTTTCCTCAGCCAGCCTTTGCGTGTGAAATTGCTGGAACACTATTGTTTCTTCCGCACCAAGAAGGATATTTGCGATCTGTGTTCCTAAATTTCATTACTCAGAATGCGTATGAATTTCTTTTCGGAAGGGAAGAATTACGTAGTCTGTCTATGCCATCCATAATTGCAATTCAATGTCTTTGATCGTTGCAAAGCGCTTTCTCCTTGCGTCGCGTCGTACTTGTGCATGACTACTCAAAGCAAACTTTTTCTGTTTCTTCCACTCTCTTTCTCACATACCGTGTAATTTATTGTATTTTAGCAGGTTTTATTATTTCTTGTATCTTGCTGTTAATATGGCAAGATTCAAATTGCTGAGTTCTATTTTCGTCGTCTTCAGAGGCGACCTTGCCAGTTGTACAGAAACAATTCCACCTTTTGTATGAATATCCCTGCTGTGTCAAGACGTTCTCTTCTCCCTGGCCATATTCATGACTACTGACTCGTCAGCTTTTATTTTATTTTCTCCCTTCCTTACTCATTTGCTCTAAACGCATTTGTGCCAATTCTGGAATTCTATGAAGCTCGATCATCAAAACTATGTTCCAATTTTCATTGTGCCTGCCGTCCTAGCATCATACAGTTCTTTCATCTTTTTTCTCCCCCTGCCCCCTCAGCTTGCCCATCCGTGATGTCCTCGCGTTCTTCTCGTTCCTCCCCGACGAGCTCAACTTTTCTGCTGTTCCGCACCGAACCCCGCCCGCGTATTGCCGTCCCCACGCGCGCCCCTCCGCACCCTGTGGCCGCACTCCACATGAGAGCTTCCGCCGTCACCCGAGCCCCTATTTGTCCGTCCCGTGTTCCGGCCGAGTGCAAACGACGGGGGTCGGCGGGTGGAGCGGAGACGCTGATACGCATTGTAAATGAGCGTTTGGAATTCGTTTCCCCGAGTTCGCGCCGTCCGCAAAGAGCGGTCGACGAAGCTTAAGATAAGTTTATATACGCGAGCGGACGTATTAATTATTCCAAGTCACGTGAGTCCGCCTGCCCGCTCTCTGGGGAGCAGCGAGCTCTGCTGCAAAGGTTTCTATGTCCCCCGGGGGTGGCGCTTCGCAACGTGGTGCAGCGCAGAGCGGAGCGGAGTGGGGTGGGGACGGGGCGGGGGGAGGCGGCACTGCGGAGCCGTTGACCGAGGTCGTTAAAATGTATATGGAAGGCTGCTCGCGCGCCACTCGTATTGCGCTGCGCGCACGCTGCGTGCTCGCTGCGTGCTCGCTGCGTGCTGTCTGTTGAAGCGCGCCGAATATTGAATTTTTTCGTCTCTCCGGTACCTTCGCGAACGAAATTGGTTAAGTATTGATACTCTCGAAACAAGGTTCAAACAAAACTTTTTGTGGCGTTTCTTGCGTGCACTAACCTGGGGGTGTATCCCTCTCTCTCAGTAGTCCCTGCTTAAGGTTAGTTTAACCAATATAATTTTTGTTTCGGAATTAATGTTCTTTCAATTCTCTCGATCTAAACTCCCTTAGGGCTTTCGTTCCTATAATCCGCGAGGGTTGATCTTGTGGTATGGAGGAAAAAGGGGAACAGGGCGCATTATCCGCGTGAGTTGGCGTCTCCGAACCTTTGGCTCTGCCTGTGTCTCTTCCATCGGCTGCAGCCCTTGCCCTCGGCGCCTGCCCATCAGCGATGCCCTTCCTTCGTCCTCCCCCGCCCCCATATCCCCCCTCCCTGGCGTTCCAGGCTCCACGTGCCTTGCCTTTCCCGCCGCCTCCGTTACGAAACCTTCGACCTCCCGCGCGCCGCAGCCGCCTCCGCCTGCCGCAGCCGCCCTTCACTTCCACGGAGTTACGGTCCCCTGGCGCCGGCGGGGGCGGTCGCCATGGCCTCAGCCCGCCGCGCCAGCCCGCGCCTCGTTCCGCAAGGTAGGTTGCGGGTAATGTATTCACGCGCAGAGCCTCGTCGCCGCCGCCAGACGCCCTCGTCTTCTAACTACTCTCGCGCGCCGCCTCCGCTGCGTTACTTCGCCCTTCTCCTTGGCAGGAATGTGTCACCGCCTGCGGGCGTCAATGCATCCTCCCCGGTTGGATACATCACAGATGCTATCGACATCTTTTCCCTACTGGCAACCAACTTGTTGCAGTCGCCAATTTGTCAGCATTCGTCTTGAATATTTTTCACCTTGCTTCACCACTTTTTGTAACTGGAGACTTCTGAAATTGTGAATGCCCTTATTGTAGTTCACACAGACTTACTCCCCAAAACTGTGTACCCATGGTTACACATGGTCTATGTACAATAATATCACTCCTTGGCAAATTCTACTGCAACGTTAGTCATTCATTACTCATCATTATTATCAGTCAAGGACCTTGTTGACTCTTGAATACCACCAGGGTGCCACCAGGGACGGGCGCGGTCGTCGGTGGCTGTCTCCGCTCGCACACCCCCGCGCGTGGGGGCGCCGCCGCCGCCCCTGCTATCGCTTCACGCGGCCAAGTTCCCCTCCGCGTCGCGAGGGGAGGGCCTTCATAAACGTTATAATTGCACGCGTCCCGCAAATGGCTCCGATAACGCGCAGACGGCGTCGACGCACGCGTCCGCCGCTCCGCCGCGCAGTGCAAATCCTCTTTCGGAGATACGCGCTCCTGCCCGCCGCTCCGCTGCAGCTCCACGAAGCTATACCATTCAGACGGCCTCGCACCCCCCCTCCACCGTTCGGTGATTTTCCGCGCACTTGCTTGGGTAATGTTGCTAATTCATTATGTAGTTTGGCGAAAATTGTAATGAAAGGGAAGATAACTTTTGAAAGATGTTTTTCGTTGTTTCTGAACCATCTTGTCTCTTAACTTCGCGCTTGGATTTATTTTCGTTTAACAATATAATTTTCTTAACTGCCTCATAATTTTCATCATTACGATGAACGATAATATGGTTTCAATGAATGTGTGCACTCCCCACTCACACGGTCTTTTTTGGCCCCAACTAGCCTACGCAGCGGTGCGGTAGTATTGAGTGGCGAACATCGGAAGCTAATTAATTTGTGAAGATAAAACGACCTCTGAGCTCGCGCGAGAGGCGAAAAGCGCGCCACAGTGCATCGCTCCTCTTCGTGCGCGGAGCGGCCTGTGTGTCCAGAGGGGCCCCGTCCTACCACTACACGTTCCCAGGTCGCTCCGCCTCGACCTGACCCAGCCCACCCCACCCCACCCCGTTGCAACCGCTGCCGGGCGCCCCGCTCCGTTCCCCTGGCGACGGCCCCGTCAAGGGCTGGGGGTTGTATTCATGTGGGATGCTCCGCTATAGTCCAGCGTTGACCTTTCAGAAATTAATTAAACGGTACTAAAGTTGACACTAATGAAGCACTGTGTTGCCAACATATGGTTCTGTAATAGGCCACCCGTGCGGAGAGGGGGCGATATTTATTCTATGCCTCGCGTTCGTTTTGTGCCAGCGCGGGTGCAAGGGGTGAGCGGATGGAGCGCCGTGGTGCTGATGCATCCCTGTGTGCCCCGGAGCGGCCGGACCATTCAGTGCTCTCTGACACGCCATAGTCCCGCCGTATGTCCTTCGGGTGTTCCATCCACCGGCCTCTCCAACCCCTCGTCTCCCATCGGAAATCCCAACTTCGCTGGCGCGGTTTCATCCCATTCTCTGGTCTCTGCGCCCTCTGCTCGTCGCCGGAATGCGTATTGCAATTAGAGTGCTGTTTTGTTTAGCCATTCAGTCTTTATTATTTGAAAAGTGACTTGTTTGGTAGAATACCCTCTACTCGTCATTGGTTGCCGATGGAATCATAGTTGCACAAGATATCGTATGCACATTTGGAGAACCCTACCGCTAAGTGGATATTGCCATATATTTGCCATTATTGTTGCGTGACATTGTGTGTATATGTGAACTACGCCATTGACTACACAAATTAATTTCTGATACGTCATTTATATCTTCCTGGTTCTCAGCTCTGAGACGATGCTTTTACGTTCAATAACCCGCAAACAACCTCGCTAGCGTCTCGATCGGCACTCATTAGGCGTTGTTATTCGCGATACTTGGTTGCGTTCATTCGTTATCCGACATGCCAACTAATTAGCAGTTGCTAACGTTCTCCTAACAACTGATTAATTGATCTGCGCCTGCCTAGCTGCTCCCCGCTTCCACCAGGCCTCCCGCCTGGCGCGTCTGCCGCCCGCTGAGCTCCCTCCCCCCGCCTTCGCCGTTCGCCGCTCCTGGTGCTCTCCTCGCCTCGCCTCGCCTCGCTCGCGGGGTTAACCGTTGTTCTACCGAAGCGCTCGTTCAACGTCGTTACCTGTTCTTCACTTCACCTTGTTGATTTGCACTTTTTCCCCGTGAATACTTGTAACTCTGTGTTGAACTTCAGCCTCAAATGTACTCAGCTGTCTCCCGTATTCAC
This sequence comes from Teleogryllus occipitalis, assembly GCA_011170035.1. NCBI lineage: Eukaryota > Metazoa > Arthropoda > Insecta > Orthoptera > Gryllidae > Teleogryllus > Teleogryllus occipitalis. Next base: position 359,288 of record BLKR01000127.1, on the reverse strand, counting down.
GTCATTACTACTTTATTATTTAGGACCCTCTGTGGCCTTTTCTACTTTCGCATGTAAGCAGTCTGCTCCAACGCTGAGCGAAGCGAACGGGCTCTACGAACCTTCTTGTGTAAAGAACTCATAACCTGAGCTTTTTAGCAATATGGAAGTTTTAATTGTCGCTACTCGAGCGTGACGCCGGGCCATTTGAACTACGGTGAAACGGCGGCGTCCTGACTCTTAACTGTATTACGCTTTTCCGAGAGGCCCGTGCAGAAGAGGCCGCGCCCCGCGCTTTATGTTAATGCCTCTTGTTGATTTTGTTTTATTTAACCTCTTCCGACGTCCGATCTCCCCGCAGTAGGAGAGGGCGGTGCCTCGTTCGGTGTCATAGCCAGCGTCGCGGATCGCCCTTCCGTCTACCCTTTCAGCAATCCAATTACTCGCCTATTTGTTCACTTGATTGTTCGTTCACGGGTGTAGCCTTTCGTTTCTTTTTTATACGACCCTGCCCTTCCGTTCGTTTGTTGACCGTCTGTCTTACGGACCGTTGCTTTCTGTTCGCGTCTCCCAGGAAATTTGACATTTTTGTTTATTCGTCAGCTTGTCTCCTTGATAACTCGTTTATCTATTTTTCTTTCTACCTCTTTTATTTATCTTGCCTGTCCCTCTGTTTTGTTCCTCTACATGCTCACCCTGGTTTCGGTTCTCCATTCGCCTTTGCCTTCCCTCCTCCCTCCATTGTGTTTTCTCCTTCTCTTTTTTTCTCTTTGCTAATCCTCCAGTTTCATTCCATCTTTCCTCATTACTTCGCCCTTCATTTTCTACTCTCATTTTCAAACGAGTGCATGCTTATATTTTACATCCCTGTGTGATTTCTTTTTGCTCCTTCTCCTCCATTTCCTTTCTGGCGCTTATCTTGCCAGTCTTCTGGATCTATCTCTCCCCTTTCCGCTGCACCAGTCTGTCCACGGCGCTGGCGAGTGTGCTGCGGGCGGCCGAGGTTTGCAATGATTCTCGTGTTGATTCAGCGCGCTTGATTCCCCGTCGGATGCGTGCGCACCGCCCAGCTGGTGAGATCGCCGCGTAGAATCTCGTTTCCATAACGGCGCGGGGAAAATGCGATTACTCGAGTGCGTCGATTGCGACTCGTGCGTCGTGCGGCGCTCCGTGCCGCTCTTGTCCCGGGACATCCGCGTGCCACGCGCGTAGAGCAAAATGTAATGAGCTTTCGAAGAAACGGCAAAGATTGGCGGACGCGCAAAGGAAAATGTGTTGCTTGTTTGCTCCCAGCAAAGAAGAAACTCTTTACTGTAAGTTTATAGTCCATCCTATTGCTTCATAACTATTTCTGATTTCTTGCGTTACAATTGTCAAGTGTGTAGGGCTGTGAGTGCTTTACACATGTAGCTCATTGTTTTCACTTTACGCTCTTACTAACGGTTTTTCTTTGCTGTACAGTAAACAAATTTGTGAACGGTTGAATTTATTGACGTTTTCTGTTTGAGAATTGTATTGAACAAAACTATTATGAAAGTGAGTCGTTAAATTTAGTCCTATCTGTTCCCTTTCCAATATAAAGCTCGGAAAATGTGTGGTAGTTAATCATTTCATGTGGTTTATTTTGGAGTGTTTTTGCAGTGTGCAGTGGTTTGTCGTTTAACTCTTTTCTCTTCTAAGCTCCGTATATGCAACAGTTGCGTGATTTATGCTCGTGAATTCGGAGCCTTGCCCGATGTAATCGCCTCCAGCTCACCTCTCGCATAATAAATTCACTTAACACGAGAATATAATGCAGTAAACGTTCCACTTTCCACGTGGCGTAAGAGCTCCCGCTATCTAGAACCTGTCGGTATTGTTCTCATCGCTGTGAATATCGGGAAACGATGAGCCTCGCCCCGCCCCTCCTATCCAACCCCATCTCTTTCGCCCTCTCCTTTCCCTCTGCTTCACCCATTCCTCCCCACCAACTCTTTTCGACCACACCCGCAACTCCCAAGGGATGTTTAGAAAGATGTTTAGCGAGAGAATAGGCAGCCTAAAACTAGCGATAATTAGTTTATGCTTATTCACGGCGAGACCCTCGCGTTCATTACCGCTAGCAATCGCGTTTGAGCCCCTCCCATCTTTCTGCCTCCTGCTTCCGTTCGCGAGTCTTCGCACCTCTCTACATTGGCGCCTTATTTCGCTGCAGTCTGCACGAGCGTCAAAATCTAATGCTTGGTCGCGAGTTTGTTCATGTCCATGTGTGTTGTACTTGTATTTTCTGCTATCTGCCCCTGGTTCTCATCATTCTCATATATATATATATATATATGTGTGTGTGTGTGTGTGTGTGTGTGTGTGTGTGTGTGTGTGTGTGTATAACTCTTTCATTTTACTAATGAAGACATTGTCGTTCCCTCCCACGTCTTTATTACGTGATTCTCTCATTTTACTTCCTGGCAAGTTATTTCGATAATTAAAAAGTTTATTCTTTGCTTTCCAATAACGTTATTAAATGGTCGGCTCTCGACATTTCAGTTATCAAAACACATATGCTATGCATTTCATCTCTTCGGAGAAACTTCTTTCACCCTTGTATTCCGTCACTATTAATTAATTTATTGTGTTCCTCCGTCGTGGAATGAATTGTAAATTTGTTGTGTTCTCTCTTCCTCTTGAATCTTCCGCTGCTGTTTATCTTTCAAATATCACTACTTTCACTCGTCGCTTTTTTGTTACGTTATCCTCTTATGCCTTCTGCCCTCTCTTTTCGCCAGGAGTTCATTCCACTGTCCCATCCTTCTGCTTCCCCGCGCCACCGGCACGCGTGCGTTCGCTTGTGGCAGGCGCCGTCTGTTTCCGCCGAGGCTCCCTCGCCCGCGCCCTCGCCCGCGTTCTATTTTTACGCGCGCACGTGCTCCAGAATGCGGCGGCCGCTGCAGCAACGGTGGCAGCCACTCGGCGTATCGTAATCCGCGCCTTCGATGCGCGTCCATGCAGATGCGGCTTATTGCGATTCCGAGAGACGAGCGCGCTCATGAATTTTGTTTGAAACACACAGGGTCCTCGAGACCTCATAATTGCTTGTGCATAATCAATTTAGAAAAATTGTCTCAGTTTAGAAGTTAGGGTATTTTATTATTGGATGTGAACGATTCACAGAGAAATGATTTGCAAATTTTTACATTATCGTTTCGATTTGTACTGCCCCTGTGTTTTGAAGAATCATGTGTTTGCGATTTATTATTATTATTATTATTATTATTATTATTATTATTATTATTATTATTATCATTATTATCATTATCATCATCATTATCATTTACCGTATGGCTCTCACATGGTGTCTTGTACGTTAAAAATTTTTAATACTTCAAGAACTTTAAAGATATCAAATTATACAATAAACACAAAGGAACATTGTTGCAACAAAAGTTAGTAATAAATAAGTACTTGTGTAATTTATTGACCCGGACCACACAAGAGGTTTCTTTATGGGTTTCAAGAAACTATACCAGCTTGCGGTGTAGGCACAAAGTTGACATTCACCGACCAGATGGTAGATCTTCTGGGGAGAGGCATCGTAGTCACATTTCGCATATTCAGCTTATTGTAATGCTTTTGTATTCGATTGATACGAAGCCGTTTTGAAATATCTCGATCGATATTGCATCGTAGGAAGTTTCCCGTGAAGTGGGAGTTCGACAAACAATTGGAAAGATGTACGACCGGAATTCTTGCGAACACATCCTAAAAGCTGCTACAACGTCCGTCGGCGCATTAGGGTGTCGACTGCGCGGGTGGTGCGCTCGGCGGGCGGCGGCGCCCACGCAGCGGCGCTCGTTAATTGCACTCCGAAGGGCAATCTCGAGAATTACGCTCGGGACCGCCGCCCGGCCGCCCCTCCTCGCCTGCCGAAGCTGCACTTGCCGCCCTCGCCCACGCGCTCGGCCTCCCGACCAGGCACATGGCCCACCGACCACGCACCCTCTCGCTCGCCCGTACCGCCTCGCCTGTTCCCTCCAGCTCCCCTCACGTTCTTCCATGCCTCAGGCGTTTATCATCCTCTCCACACCACTTTACTCTCCTTTCTCCTCCTGCCATTAACCCTCTCGGAATATTCTCTCTCTTCATCTTCCCTTTCCCCTGAATTCCACAGGCGTTACATCGCGAACCGAATCTTCTGATCGCCTTCAGTTTTTTTTAGTGTCATAACGTGTTTTATACGGTCTCTACCACCTATCGGTACGTGCTGCCTTTCTTACCCAACCTGGCTGCTTACTTTCATCTCCGGCACAACCACAAAACCTCGGCTTGCGTCGTTCCTCCCAGCCCAACGCCTCACTCCTCCCTCTAGGGGAGCCCGTCGACCTTGCGGTCACGCCGCCGCCCTCGCCACCCACATAGCAGCGGTCCGCACGTCTCCCGGCCCCCGGTTCCCCGCCTTGCGCCCTCGCCCCGACGCTCTCTCTCCCAGTCCGCCGCCTGCGTGTTCTCCCGCGCCCTCCGCTCGCCCACTCTCCGTCGCCCGCGCCCCGCCCCGCCCCGCCCCGCATCGCCCTGCCCGCGGGCAGCCGGTCTCGTCGGATCCGCAAAGTTTGTAATGTATCACTTGTAGTTACCGGGCACGCCCGCGGCAAATCTCTTTGCCAGCGTTTAGGATATCCTCGGCGGGCGTAAATTATCCTGCTTCGTGTAACTCTCGTAATATGTTGAATTTTGGGCGCGTTGCCTCCTCCCGGTATTCCCCACCTCACCCTACCCACCCCTGCCCCGCCCGGTTCCTGTGTCTCCGGATTGGATGCCACTGTTGTCTGTTGCCAAGACGATGGTGCTGCGGGGAGCAGGGGATGGGTGAAGGTGATTTTAATGTTCTCCCCTAGTTCATTAGCGAGTCGCTGATTTCACGCTGACTCAACTAGTGCGAGAACAATGATTGCGGGAAGTGACTTGTGCATGTTTCTGCATGGCTTCTTCCTGGATGTACATCGGTTGTACCCTTTGAAGCAACATAATATATTTTTGGCGTATATGTTGGAAGAAATTATTAGCTAAATTGATAGGATTCAACCCAGGTTATTTCGTCTACTTGCCTCTAAGATGAGAGTTTCGAAGAAATTGCTAGACGTGTCAGGAACCAACCACAGGAGTCGTACACAGTACCACAATGCATAATTTGCAATATTCCCATTTACGTTGTTTGGGAGTTCTGTAAATCCGCAGAGCCATTCCATACTTCTCCGAGAACAGAAACAGTATGAAAACATCAGAATAACAGAGCTGAAATTTGTATTAGTATTAACGGCACCGACACTATTGCGGAGAGATGGGAGAGGCCGCGAAAGCCACCTTCCTCAAAAGCGACGGTTGCGAGGGCTCCTACAGGAAATATTGCACGTTCAATTTCAAATCACGTCCGATGTAATTTTATACTAAAAATACTATCAAAACATTAACATATGTTGTATCATTGCATGCCTCTTTTTATGATCTATTTATTACTATTGAGAAAAATATATAGTTTCATGTAAAAATCAAAGATTAAATTTCTCGAAAACTAAAAATATTTGAAACAATATCTCTACACCATATTACTTGACTCATATATATATATATATATATATATATATATATATATATATATATATATATATATGGAGTCTACACATACATACATACACATTGCAGATGTATCTTCGTGTTTTTTTCTTTCCTGTCACTGAACTTTGGCGTTAAAAGTTAGTCCTTCTTTAATGCACACTTCGAGAATTTTTTTTGCATTCATTCAGCTTCATTCCCCTTAAGTTTCCTTTTTGTGAATAATTATTACAGAACTGACGCTTTTAAATTTTAAATAACGTTAGAAACTTGGTAAATCAGACCCCTCGTCGTAGCTTTTGAACGTTATTCTCCTTTGTTTTTAATATTACTTTTAATTACCATTTAACGGCTTCTTGCTAGCACTTCATTTCGGTTTCTAAAATTAATTATCACGAATAGGAAAAAATAGAGGCTAAATAAAGTTATACATTTTTCTATGTTTACTTGCCCTGAGAATGAATTCCTTCTATATTAATGTTATTTGTTCAGCTTCAACATTGATTTACATTGTAAAATGTAGATTATTATAAATGTAAGAAACTACTAAATTTTTGTGAATAATATTTAAAACATGATGTTTGAAATATCAAAACATTACTGTCCATATCTAAAATAACTTTTCTTACGGTATTTTTCTATGTAAGGAAGAAGTAATACAGATTATGCTACGCGTGTACTACTGAGAAGTCTGTCGTTCTCATGCGCTCTCAGGGCAAGCTTCGTACTGGCATTGCGTGGCGACTGGTTGCCCATCGCCTCCTCTGCCCTGCTGTGCCGCGTCTCGCACACTGACCGCATTCTCCTGCTCCAGGGCAGAAGCGGCCACGACAGGGCGCGACAAGCGGTCACTGTGTACCTTGGCGGCTACTAGAGGGTTTGCTCCGTTAACTGTCGTCGTTGCTTCCTCCGTATTGCCATCCTCTGTGAACCTCCAACTGCTTTCCATCACGCTATCAAGTATTACTCGTATTCGCCACTACATCTCAATTTGGTTCCATGTCGCCACCATTATCGCAGTCTTCATCTCCCTTTCTCCACTAGCGGCATCGCCTGAATTGATGTTCACACTACTCACTCATAATTCACTGCTCATCTATCGCCGCTCTCATTGAAATTACTTCAAGGACATTCCTCGTCTCTCCCTCATTGGTGATAGGATACATTATCCTTAGACTCAAGTATTTTATAGCGATTCTATGGCTTCTTTTACGTAGTTCTTGCTATACCCTGATGGCTTTCCGCTCTCGATGCTTCCAACCTGCTCCCCATCACTACCTTCCCGTCTCTTTCTTTATTTCCGTTACCATTTATACTTATTTCTTTTACCCCGACCTCTCACCGGGAGAGCCTCAGAGCATCAACTAATATCACAGCAGTGCCTCTCACTGGGAGGTCCTAGGTTCGAGTTCCAACGGTGGGAGATTTTCGACATTAGTTACACAGATCGAATACAGAAGCTTCAGTTACCTATCTTTCTTCTTTGGTCATTCTAGAAATTACTAAATCAGAAAAAGCTATTTGGTTCGTAAGGATACAATCCATTCTGTATTTAACCATATCCATTTTGACTGTTTTCTTTAATACCATTTTACTGTTGCAATGTTACTGTGAAACTTAATGTACAAGGTACATCAAGTTTCATGTACAATCGTACATTAAATCTACATTGATTTTAATCTACGCATTAAATTTAATGTACAAGTACATTAATCATCCTTTAATGTGCAAGGTACATTGATATGTACAGGCGTATATTAAATATACATTAAATTTAATGTAATTTCTGACAGTGTACGTCGGCGCCGGATCTCCTTAGCCGGGGGTGAATAAAGATTACCACCACCTCCCGCGATACGAACATGTACTACACTTACGAAACTAATGACCTTAGCAGTTGGAGCGCCCGGAATCACTGATCAATCGAACGAGCGTCTCCGCCGACATACGGAATGTCCCCTCCGGCGTGACTGCTGCCCTTGCTTCCTCCTGTAGCGTCCATCTAACATTCTAACGACCACCGTCGCCACTGCCTCCATGCGGCTGACGCCCCGGGCGTCTAATGTATCTGCGTGTCAGCCATCTGCTGATTGCCACGCGCTCGTCCCACCCCTACCACCCGCATAGTCTCCCCCTGACTGTTGGCGCCCGCTTCGCTTGGGCGTACGGTCTTATCGACTGTGCGCGAGTGTCAAAAGGGAGGCGTTGCACAGCGAGGCTCGCGAGAGAAATGTTTTGTGCGTAAAGCGACGTACACTTCTCGGTTGATAGCAAGCGACCGGGATGTGAACTGCCCCATATCAAACGTATCACTATCCAGATGCAGCGATTGCGCAGGATTTTTAATAAAAACGCCCTACTTGCTGGGATTACATTTTACTTCCGTGCTGCCTGTTGGCGTGTCCCTCTCCCTAGGGATGTTCACTGTGCATTGACCATATTGCATCTCGATTTTATGTGATACGCAATCTTAATTTTATTTTCTGTCAGACCTTTCCGCTTGTCACTTCGCTTTTTTCATTAGAATTCAAATGAATTTACGTTGGGCAAACTAAATTCTTTCGCTTTCATAAATGTGTGTTGAATTATTAGTTTTCATTTTTTTGTTAGGTTCTTGTTTTCGATAATTTTCCTTACATTGAGAACGTAATGAAAAATTTACCGATAATTACAGTGATTCAGCAATCATATATCTAGCATACAATTCATAATTGATAATACCAATTTCAATGCCTATTTTGTGCTTCATTTTCGTGTCTATACCGTTTCATTAAAGTGATGTAATTTAGAACGCATACGTGCGGGAGTGTTGTTCTGAAGGATATCTTTGGACTTTTAGTAAATGCGAATATGTGTCTGCGAATATACATCTTACTTAAAGGACCCTTAGTAAAATGTATTTCTTTTGCTAATTAATGTTTCCCTAGCGGAAAAGGAGCCCAATCGTCTGAGGAAGTAACATCATATTAGGTCGCTTGAAGTTCATTCATTCAGCCCTCAAATTGATTCTTCAGGGCAGCTTCGCCGCGGTTTCCCCAGCTCTCTTTCTCTCTTAAGCGACCGCTGCCGCGGGCGCGCTTCGGCAACTCATCACCCGCTGGGGGGTTCGTATCGTTCGGATAGCTCTGGTTGATCTCCGGCGCTGAAGCTCTATAACCGCAAAGAACAGTCGGAAACTCAATTGCCGTTTTTTCCGGAAACTGGTTACAGTCATGGCCAAGCGCTTTTTCTTCTCTTTTTCCTCGCCTTTTTCAGAGAAGGACATTGCTTTTAGTGCTTCCGTAGAGAGCGAGTGGGTTTCTTTAACTCGCTACCGAGTTTTTGGAATCGGAAATTATGTCGTTTCAGACATCATCCATGAAAAGATGTAATATGCAATCTTCTAGGAGAGATTCCATTTAATATTCTCGGAAATCACAGCATATACAAGCAATAAGGCATCAAAGGTTATTTCAATGGAAAGCGGAAGGTTGGAAAAGGAACACCGAGAGATGAATCGTGAAAATCATTCTCAGAGAGAAATACCTAACAGTCACGGATGCAGTTTTGTCTATTCAAAACAGATGTGTTCTTTTACTTGGAAAACGGAGGATGTCAAAACGAGACGTCCCTCGCGCCCGCCTGCCGACGTTGAAATTGCGCATCCAGTCTGACACAAAGTAATTGCGGCTAAATGTGTGATTTAGGTGGCGTTTAATGTTTCTGTAATTGTTTCCAACGAGACAGCGTACTTCGTTGTTTGCAGGCATGCTCTCCGGTTGAGGCTGCGTGTTCGTAACGTTGTTGGATTTAAAATGCAAATGGTAATCGGTTAGGCTGGGGGAGCTGGTTCGGAGCGGAGGGATTTCCAACGAGAAGAAGATAAAATTAAGCGAAATAAAGAATCGCGTGCGGCGCCCTTCCCATCGCTTCCCGGACCGTCCGCGCGCTTTCCCCCCCCCCCCCTCCGCTCCGGTTCCCCCTGGAGATTCACCACTACCCTCCTCACCCCGCTCCTCCGCTCCACGCCCCACCCTTCCCCACTCGGTAAGTGGTGAGCGCTGGTAAATTCGAGAAATGTTGAAAGAAGGATTGGGCTTTATGTCTATGTACAATAAATATAATTTAACTTTTGATAATGCTGTTATAATTACTCATAAATAAAAATTCAGAACTTAATGTTCTTGGCCTTAATATATCTGCGTTACTAAAATTAATGTAAAAACTGTACATAAAAATTAAAAAAAAATCTTAAGGCGTTGACTTTGATAATATAACCGAGCTGACAAATGTGACATTATCGATCTTGAAATTTATTTGTTTTCAAGAAACACTGAATACATTTGTTTGGTGCGAACTGTGACGCGACTAATTTTCGTGAACCGTAGTGCTTTGAACTCTTAAGTTGATTCATAAAATGCTGTTGTTAGCTTTCGTTGAGAATGTCCATATATTAAGACGCCAAAACACTGAAATTGAATGCATATTGTTTTACGTCAAGTTAGTCTATCATTTGAAAGCTCTGGAAACGATTATCAGGGCATTATTTCTATATATGATAAGGTTCACTCATTCGCGTGGAGAATTGTTGAGGACTGTCGTTCGAGATGACAAAGCATCTAGGAAATGTTATTTTGCGAGGAGATGTGGTCATCCCTCTCTTTAACTCCCGTATGTTCGCGCCTCCCCTGCGTTCTCAGAACAAACACTAACGTGCAGGTGGTTTCGCGCAGGTCGCTTAACAGCGCCGAGTGCTCGGAGCGCGCTGGGCACCGACCGCTGCGCTCCGCCCGACAGTGGGCGGGGCTGGCGCGCGCCCGTGGGAGCGGGGCAGCCGGCTCGGCGCGCACGGGCGAAGCGGGCCAGTGCTCGTGCGCGCGGCGCACAGTGGGCTGACAGTGGGCTTGTTGCGGGCTACAGATATTTAATTTAAGATATAAAATAACTATTTTTTGTAAAAAAATGACAGATGCACCACTCTAATTTTTAATACTTATTTTCGTGCTGTTTTGACGGAGATTCGAAAGGCACACAGGCATAATCGAAAGACGTAGGTGAACATTATAGGAATGTATACTATTGAGTTTTAGGGAAATCTAATGTCGAATTTGTTATCAAATTGGAAAATAAAAATGACGAATCCAATACAGGAAATATACAAGTATTTCTGAAAATGTCAATTTCAATTTTTAAATCTTAGATTTCTTCTGAACATTTAGGAAGCTGATGAAATGGAACTAGTCTTGAATATTTAATAAAATAAAAGCAAAACTTTAGAGTTCTTGAATACATATCCCTTGATGGCCTTTACTTCATTTTATGATGCAAATTAATTTTAGAGCTTGTTTGGTGTTGGTACTCTTCAATTTTTCCTATGTTGAATTGTTGAATAAACTTAATTCTTTATAATTTCATTTCTTCTTTCTTATTCTTATTTAAGTAATTATTCAAGTTGAATATCAAATGGATATAATGTTTGATGGTATATGAATAGGAACAATAAGAAACATGACTTTTGTAATAACAATTAATATTTTCTTACAAGAGTTAGAACAACTTTGTAGCTTTTTAGAACAAAAACATTACAGCAGTTTTAAGAACTGTTTCAAGAATTATGCATGATCAGTTTAATTGAAAGCAATTTTATTGACTATATGACAATCATAACACTTTAATTATAACAGTTTCTATGCCTATGTGAATAATTTCTCTGAGATCAAGTGGCAAAAGCAAAAAATAAAAGGAGATCACAATTGAAACAATATCATGTATAAAAATATATAATATTGATAACCACATGCAGTATTAATACACTTATTACAAAATTTCAGTATCAGGCACAACATGATATACCACTTAAACATATAAATTATAGTACATTGAAATAATAGAAAGGTAACATTACACTAGGACAGTGAGAAAAGGCATATTCAAGGGGTAATTGTGTGATCTCTTGCACAATTGTGAATAAGATATACAAAAGTCAAAATGATAAGCAAATTAACAATAATTTTCCACATTATTATAATTGTTCAAATTTTCCTTATTTTCTCCACATTAACTCTAACATTGATTTAAAAATATATTAGAATTTAATTTTTTTCATAAAGAAACTCTTTTTTCCTTCTGTCTCTGAAATAATTTTGATGTGAATCAATGTCTGCATTTCAGCCTTTTTTGAAAGTGAAAGATATCCCATTTTACCCTGGCAAATATTGGCATTGTCAATGCAGGAGCTGAAATTCTGAAAGCTCTAATTGTTTCCCCATTTTACTTCATAATTCCAAATGTAGCTGACAGAGTGAAAGATATCTCAACACAAAGTAAATGAGAATCCATAAAGGAAATAGAAGAAATATATTTTTTGCAACTGTTATTTTCTAAAAGTTATTAATGATAAAATAATTCTTCCATATGCACTGTATCAAATTGTAATTCCACCATTTATATTAATGTACCTTACGGATTCATGTCTATAAACAAACAAATGTTATATCTTAAATAATATTAATAATAATAATAACGATATTTTCAGAAGCTATAAATATTTTTCAATTAAAATAACTACCAATCTTGCAAGATCATCTCATCACTGGGATTAAAACTCATCACTGGGATTAAAATTTACAGGAGAAAAAAAATACACTTTAAATGTCATTGTAAAATTGTAAAAAGGCATTGAAATTTTAAAATGTGTTTGAAAATTCTCTGTAAACATTTTGGTACCATCCAATACTTCAAAAAAAGATTTTCATTAAATTAAGAAAATATTAATAATATTTAATTATTACTGTTCCGTTGTAAAAAAGGACTTGCTAATAAGGTATGACTTTCACGTGAATCCTTCGTAAAGATTTTGTGGGTTTAGTGTTTGATGGCCTTCAGTTCAAGACAATTTTTGGGGAGTTTTCAGCTCAATTTTACAAATGCTTTGAATAGATAACAATATGGTAGACCTGATCATGTTTTCATTCCAACATTTCTGAACTGTTTTTAAGCCCTAATGTTGGTCTAAAAACAAACTGAAGAAACTCTTAACAAATAAATTATATTGTGATATACCAAAATGGCGAATCATTTTTATTATGGAAATGTCATTTTATTTGACATAGAGTACAGGGATGTCAATAGACGATCGCGAGGGGGTCGCTATGTGACAAATAAACAACCGGCGTTAAGGATCACTTTCGTAAGGTTGAAATGACAGGCGGAATAAGCATTGTTTTGAGAGATAAAAGAAAAAGATATAAAATTCGGATGCTTCCGAGTTTTTAGAACAACATTCATTCGCTAGAGCAACGCGGTGATGAGCGGGTCGGCTCTTGATATATTTTACTAGATCGAGGAAAGACTGTAATTGACAGTTGTATAAAGTTAAATATCGTTTCTTATATTAGGATAGAGCGTTCTTGTAAGAAGAAAAATATGTATCTAGGCCTCCACCCGAGACGCAAGTGAAGGAAGTCACGGATTATAATAGTGTCGCCGGGAGAATTTCGAACCAGATCACGGACATTAGGCGAGGACTTTATCCGGAAGCAAGATTCTGCTGCGTCGACGGAGAAGGTTCTACGGGGCGCCATCGAACGAAGAAGTGAAGAGCGCGCGAAGACCCAGGAATGAATAAGAAGGTTTTATAACTATTGTAATATAGAGAAAACTGGTCATGACCAAAGATGAATTCATTTTGATTATCAATATAATACATTCCATTTGTTAAGTTGAAAGAAAGCTCATTATCATTGTTCGTTACGTGCAGTCCAGGATTTTAATAAGATTTTCAGATTCCTCGCCACTTCGTATGGATGGCAGATTGAATAATTGGTTGCAGAGTAAATAGCAACAATTATAAATTTCGAACCCCAATTAACTGAGCTATCACAACCTAATTTTGGAATGAGAGATGTTTAAATTACGTAGGAATCATTAGGTTTCAAGTGTAACCATTTCCTGGCGCCCAAATTACATTTATCAGTAATAATTATGTTTCAAAATGTCGCTCCCAGTGGGGCTTGTTTTTAAATAGAAAGACGGGGCTTGTTTCAAATTGGCACCAGTCAACGTCGGGCATGTTTCAATATTTATACCGAATGGATGGTTGAGGAGGATAATTCATTGTTTTTTTCTCTAAGTTTCTCCATGACTTTTTTGGGATGACCAGTTGATCTTATTTCTTAAAAATTGTATCTGTCCAATAAAACAGCAATCTGCAAAACACTTTCATTTAACAAGAATCTTACTAACTACCCTTAAAGATAATAAACATGACAAGTGACAAAGTAATGTTATCATTGGTTTTGTATGATTCACAAAACAATGAGAATTAAAATTCAACTTACTTTTTCAAATGGGAAAGGCTGGTTTAATAAGCTCTACTTTTGCCTTCTCTTCACACCATAGGTTGTTTTCAGTTGCAATAGGTTTGCAGTAACTTGGCACATGTTATTTCCAGAAAACATCTAATTGCATTTTTTAGGTTATGTGATGTAATGCATGAACTCTTAACAAAGTTACATAATTGTATAATTGCAATGCATATCACATTCGCGGCGGCGATGGTGTAACGGTTAGCGTATCGGACTGTTATACCCAAGTTTGCGGGTTCGAACCCGATCGAAGCCGTGGATTTTTAAGGGCGAAAAAATCCTTCGGAGGGGAAGTAAAGCCGGCTGTCCCATGTTAGTAGATTTACTGCATGTAAAAGATCCTCAAGCCTAAATGATGCCTCTGAGCTAAATTCAAATCGCCTGTATCGTCGCCCAAGAAATACCCTCTTTCTTCCATGGTTGGTGAAAGGAGCGTAGCGGAATTTGCGTGGTCAGGCGGAAGAGCAGGCCTCATGGCCTGAGTCTCGCCACGTAAAATAAGGCACATTCAATTCAATTCAATTCAATTCTACTCGTAATGTATGATATAAAACAAGATAATACGATCAAAATACATTCAATCAATTCAACCAAAAGTAGCTGCTTTATCTTACCGTAGACAAAATTTAATAAAACCCTCAGTCAGTTTTTATAATTTTGGTGTACAAACTAAAATAAACTGTACATATCCCTTTTTAAACATTTTTCAAAACACTCCCATCTTCACGGACGCGGGTGGACGCAGCTACATTTAATCCTGGAATATAGATGTTTAAATGAGTTACTTTTCTTATAAATCCTTCTCGGGCCCTCTGGGGCCCAACAAAGTTACAGCCTTTTAAAGTGAGACTTCATTTCCCATTTAAATAACATGATTCATTTTGTTGAGAAAAATGCTTCGTTTTGAATGCCTTTTTCTTATAAATTTCGCAATCAAAATAACATTTAAAACTTGAAATCAGATTCAGGACCTCATAAATAGCATAAATGGTCACATTAATTTCCGTTTCTGATAATTTTATTTTTTCTTCCAATGCGTGCATTTTGGCCCATTTCTGCCCACTGTGTGACGGCTGGAACGCACGCCGCCCGTGCCGTCTAGGCCACACGCCCGCATCTCGCAGGCCTCACCCCCACCCCACCCTCCCACCCCCACAACCGATCGTCGACCGCCTTCATTTCCTCTCCCCTCCTCTCTCCCTCTCTGCGCAATTGTTAAAGCCATCTTAAAAGAACGAGCAAACAATCGCAACAGAGCAAACACTCGCGAAATGATGGGTCCACTTCAGTTTTTCCAGTAAAAGTGGGAGGGGGGATAGCACAAATTTTAAATTTAACAACACTTCTATCTAAAAGAATTGAATACTTGATTGTATGTATATTAAGTCTTCTCAAAAGAGTCTTGGAAATCAATTATGCCTTTCCTGCAAAAAACGTTTTGTACAAAAATAACAATTAATCTCAATGTTTGCCAAGTGCACACGTCATATTTTCAATGATTGCTGCTCTTGCACTCCTACCAAATCAACGATCTCCTTCCGTTTTAATGAATTGTATACCTTTTTACCAGATTCATGCCTTCATATTCTTCTTCCGTATTTCTGTGTACCTGTTTCCATCTAAACTGTGCAACTATAAATCCGGTGCTCCATGGTGTTAACGTGTTCGTGCACCATGCTGTCGAGAATGCTGTCCTGAATGTTTTCACCCACTCACCATATTTTGTGTGGTATCCTCATGCATGAATGCGTTATTTCCCCGAGCCGTTTTTGCCTACCGTGTTATTATCTCTTGCTCACATGACTAAGCGTGGCTTCGTTCCTGACATCTTTCCCACGCATGCATTCACTTACGTGATTTTCGTTGATTTCTGCTTATTCTATTTTCTCTTCGCTCATATCTTTCGTCTCTAATAGTGCGAATTCTTCTCGCCTACGTGTCACGCTTCTCCATCCATTCGCTTTCGACCGTCCTTTGTCCGCGCTTCTCCGCCGTCCTGACCGCGTCTGTCTTTGCTTTCCACCCCCGCTATCGCCCCCGTCTGCGCCATCCGCGCCGCGCCGCTCGCGCCGCGCCGCACCGCGCCGAGCCGAGCCATTTGGGGTTGCGCGTGCCTCACTTTGATCTACGACGGCAATAATGAGAACACGGCGTCCCGACGTCCTCCCTGGAGCGCCATCTGGAGGGAGCGCGCACGCGGAACCTCCGCTGCGACAGCGACAGCAACGGCGGCAGAGCCTGCAGTGATATTAGCATAGCGCCGAGGTGGCGCCGCCGTCCCCGCGCCTTCGCATAGCGCCGCGCCGTCGTTTCGATTGCGACGAAATCGCAGGGGAGAGGAGAAAGAGGCGGCGTTTCCCTCTCTTCCTCGAGGGAGGGAGGGACTGGGCGCGGCGGCGGCGGCGGCGGCGGCGGTTCTCGCTGCTTCCGCGCGCACTGTTTGCTTTGATTTGTTGTCCCGCGTTAAGCGGCGCCCCGGGCCGCCCCGCCTCTCCCCGCGGTGACGCCTCGGCTTATTCCTCCTAAGATTACACGCGGCGCCAGCCAGGACGAGGCGACCTCCCCCATGTCCTCTCGTTGGGTAGGTCACGGGTTGCATTGACCGAGTTAAATTGATGGTTTTGTCTGCGATGCGGTCGATGGAAAATCGATAAGTTTTTAGAAATTAATTCCATTGCCCAGTATTTTCCTTAATTCTTTTCAACACATTCCCTTTTATATTCTCGCTACCGCTTACGCAGTAGAAAGAAATTTATGTGTTGCTGCGGGGGAAAAGGATGAATTTTCGGCAGAAAAATCCTTATTGCCGGGTCCTGGTAACGAAAAAGTAGATAAATCCAGTTGCTAAATTTAGAAAAGAATCCTCTAACATGTGTTGTAGCCAAAATCCATAATTTGTGGATTCTGAATACAGAAAAGTCGATTGACTGCAAAACGTCTACCGTCTGTGAACAACGCTAGTGGCTAATCCGTTCAGTCGATTTTCTCCAAATTTGATATTCCTTAAACGATCTGGCTCATGTCGCGGCCCCTTGAATTTGACACATATTTTAATTTTACATCAAGCCTCTGGGACATTTTAAACATTTTCAAAACAATAGCTCCAAACTTTTTAATTAAAAATTGTTGTTCGACGCTTAAGAGAATGGTGAAGCTCTCATATTCGTTTAAAAGTTAAATTTTTGAAAATTGCAAAAATTCAATATATTTTCGGCGTCTTCCTTTAACTACAATTATGAAGATAATATTTTGTGTGGAAGAACATGATTTCACGCAAACATTTGTTTGAAGTGCAAAGTAATATGGAGGAGGTAAATTTGGAGTATTTATTGCTGGAAAGGCAGGGCCCTTTTCCTCGCGCCTCCCTTTCCATGGGTTGCGTCGCGGCGTAAAACCTCGCAGAGCCGCTAGGGAGTGCTGCGCCTAATGCACCTTGCCGCCACACCCTCCCACTGCCCCGCCCACTGGCGCTGCTGGGCGCTCGCACTCACAGATTCCGCAGCCCAAGTGGGCGGGGCAGGGCTCCCGCCGAACAAAAACTAATGACCGCGAGGTATGTATCGACGTAATTGCGCTATTTGAATTCCGGCGGCGATGGCCTGCTGTCGGTTCGCCGGCAGTCCCGGGGTTGTTGCAGGCGCCCTTTCCTGGGCTTGCCCACTGCCTCAGGGAGACATTCTTTTATTCTGCTGTTATCAATTGCCACTCGCCATCTCGATTTCATTCGGCATTGCTGCAGTTCCCCATAGTAACTGTCAATGCTACTGTGATGTTTTGTACTCGCTTAAATCGCTCATGCTCTGATTTAATTACTTCAACTACTCTTCCTTTTGCAAATATCCAACCATTTTCTATTTCCTGAAACTCTTTTTTCATCATCTCTAAAGATTCAACTTCACCTTCCTCCAACCTGACATTGCTGTATTCATGGTGCTCCTCTTCTGTCCATTGTCTTCGGCCCCTTTCTGAACTTTCTTTTACACATTTACCTCTGTATTATTGTTAACCGTGTACACTCCTCTCCTCCCATTCCTCTGCCTCCCTGTTTCGTACTTCACAGTTGCCTCTCGTTCTGAACTCCCGTCGCCAATGGTTTCGCCGTTTCGTTCCGCGTGTGCTTCCCTGGCCGACCGCCGACCCCGCTCCGCCACGGGGGCCCTCGCTCCGGAGCGGAACGGGCTTCCGCCGCCACGGTCACCGAACGCCGCGCTCGCAATAATTTTTTATTCCTCCACTACACCGCCATTAATTAAAATGCAGTGCGGACAATCGGAATTTTTACGTAGCGACATGATATAGCGGCGGAACTGGGAGCGGGTACGGCGACGCAGTGTGTTTTTTAAATCAAGAGGAGGTTTTCTGAATGCAGCGTGCGCGTGACATCCGGCGGGAGGTTGCGCAGGCCGAGACGCGTGCAGTCGTGCGTTGGGAGTTTGTGGGCGCGTTCCGCAGCCCCGACGACCTCCTGTGGGTGGAGGAAACAGTCTACCGGTCGAGTTGGCTGAAGCGAATTGCTTTGTGATGTGTTTTCGAACTTGCAAATTACGAAGATGTTCGCACATTTTCTTTGAGACTTGTTTGTGCGATATTCTCGCATTTCCTTATCGCACCTTTAGGACTTTGAGGATGCTAATGTTTAGATTTGGTACAGGAACACTACTACCTAAATGTAGATCAGACAGGAGTGTTGAAGGGATGGGGGGGAAGTAATTGCTTTCTCCAGCAGTCTCTGAAATAGTTCACCCCATATTTTACTAATTCAAGACCTGTATTACAATATGTAATGTTTGTTCCGTTGCACTCCGATCTACAGTGCTTCAGGTTGTCTCGACTTGTTCCATGTTGTCGGGCACTTCCCCCATCTTGCGTATTAACTTAGTCGAGCTGTTTACTTCGAAGCTACAGAAACTAATTGTCTGCAAACATGATAGAACGCCTTAGTACATAAATAAATTTCAGTGTGCATCTTTAAGTCACGTTATCAAATCCGTGTTTACAGCAAAATAATGCTTGAAATTATGATAGAACACACTTCGAACTTTGAAAGTGGTAGGAGTAGTTACATAAACTGGAAGTTATAATAACTAAATGTTAATTAAGTGTTTTATTGTAAGTACAAATCCACAGACAGTTATTCAACTTCTTTTGAAATCATTAATTACGGAAATGTGCTACCGAATTCACGAAGCACGGCCTCTGCGCATTAATCTTGGAGAAGCAGACACGCAGACAAGTGTGGCCGAACTGGTTTTCTCGTCGTGAGTCACACATGACGCACGTATTGACGCTGACCGGAAAACGGGAGGTGAAGGTCTTAGCGATGATGAGGGTGAGCCGAATATGGAGATGGCTCAAGACTAACGGTCGTGCACTCTTTGCGCGTCATTCCAAATCGGGAAGAAGTTGAGCAGACTATTACATTTCTTGCATTTCGAGTAGTGGGTCTCAACTATGAACCGAGACCCATAAAAAAATTGCTGTCAGCGGCGAAACGATACTTATGTGATACATTTAAAAAAATAAAGTGTATGTAGAATTTTTTCAATAAAAAGATATTTAACATTTTCATCACGAGGGAAATTTAAAAGAACATTTACACACTTCTTTCTGTTTAGTGGTTCATATCAAAATACCTATTAAAGACTAGGAAATGAAATTTTACAAATAGTATTTTTTCAATAAACCAGAACAAACCAACGTTCACTTTCGTTCAATTTTGAGTAATTTATTATTCCTTGGTTGTTTCCACGAGGACCAGTTAAACTACACATCTAGCGGATGAAGTTCATTATAACATTCCGAGTATCAAAACTGTAACCCAACAAAATCAGATGAAAATTTCACATTTGTGAATTTCCATTCATTAAATTCGTCGTCCTTGAGAATATGAGGGCGTGTGGAAGACAAGGAAGGTAAGTGTTCCTTTATGAAATCCCGCCTCTCATAAACTTGTAGCGAAAGCATACCGAACCATGTCTGGCCTGAGCGTCATATGAAACTACGCCCGAAACAATTTCTTTCTGCCCAGCAAGTTCCCAGCGCCATTATTCCGGCACGTTTCCGGCCAGCTGCGATCCACCACCTCCATTCCGGGACTCGCCCACGTCCCTATCTCCGCCGGCGCCCGCTCCTGTCCATTTCGGCCTCGCCCTCGCCCCAGCCCCGCCCGTTCCATCCCTTCCCCGCCATCGAACTCACCGCTGCTACCTCCGCTCGGTCCCGTTCCGCCCTCGTATCCTCCATAGCTTCCACCGTTTTCCATCGGGTCCCATCTGGGTTTCCAGCCTTTTCCCCCGCTTCCATCCCCGCCGCCGCCCCCGCTGTCCATGTTAATAGCGCGATGGGCGGCCGCAACATGCGGTATCGCAAGCGCGCGGCGGCACAAAGGGCCTGGCGAAGAGCGCGGCCGCGGACACGCCTGTTCGGCGTTGGCGCGCGCGCCCTCGCCCCCGCCCTCCCGCTCTCACCCTTCGCAGGCCCTGCCTTCCTTCTCTCCGTTCATCATTCTCACTCCCCCTTGCACACTACATTTCATCTTCGCTGTTATTTGTGCAAGCGCAGTCCGGCACGCGTTTTTATCCGTTCCTCGTCTCGTGTGCTAACGCTCTTTTCTCATTCTCTTTGTGAACGATTTACTTGACGGGGTTCGTGTCAGAAAGTAATCGTCTTTGGTTGACTCCGGACTTTCCTTGTTAATTTTCTCTTAACCTGCTTATTCATTTTAGTAGTCATTCACGGAAACTAGTACTTCCGTTCGTTGTTAATTAATTGGTAAGTAATACACTTTGCGGGACATCACGGCAAAGTGACATGTTGCGAGTCATGTACCGTAAAGCAAACGAAACTCTGGAGCCAATATAAATTGGTATAGCTGCCGGCTCGCATTTTGTAAACGATCCCCTGGCTCCATAATTTTAAATTTCCACGGATGTGTACTAAAAATAATATTCGCAACTTGCACGAAAGTATCTATGCCAAAGCTATTTAAGAAAACAAACTGGGCTCCTATCAGTACTGTACTAGTAACGTAAATAACTATTGAACAACCATTGAATTCTTTTTGCCGTAGTAGTCCTACGCCTTGCTTTTGCCTTGCTTTCTTGTTTATTTTCTTATCTTTCTCTGATAATCATATGTCCCAGTAAATGTGTACGCTAAATAAATCGCCAGCTTAAAACTTTCCCCTTCGTTATGTATTTCTTCTCGAATCTCTACTTTATTCTGTTAATATTATTCTCGCGAAATAGACTTAATTTTCTATATGTTGTATTCCGTTGAATGGTTCGAACATTTATTCCCCCTTCTCTTTTCCTTTGTCCTCCCTCTCCTGTCCTCCTCCCGCGTCGTCTCTTCTCCTGCCAAAGCGCGAGCTCGCTCACATTTTTGCTTTGGAGCCTCCTGTGTTGACTCCCGTTCTGCCGCTGCGTGCACCCTACCCAAGTTCTGGCCACCTCCTGCCCGCCCAGTGCCTCCCCCCCCCCCGCACGACCACACGCGGCCGCCGTTGCACGGCGTTACTCGTCAAGTGCCTCGGAGTTGCCACTTCAAATTATCCCCCTCGACGATTATAATTTTCCGCGGACAAAGCTGCCGATGATGCGTTGGGTGTGTGGAGTGTACCAGCACTTGGGTAGGCTGCAACACAAAGCCACTTCCCGATGCACGTAAACAATGTTGCTCTTTCCGTTCGCTTCTAATGAACGACATATGTAGTGAGAAAATGTTCTGTTAGTTTCCTCTTATAGTAAACATATGTGCATGATATGCTCTTGGTCGTAGGGGGAAGAATGATTTGGGATCGTTGTTCCTAGAATGCCAAGAGTGCTATAATGAAACGGCGACGAGACTGCTGTAACCTTCTTAGCAAGTTCTTTGCTTTGTTGAGGAAGCAAGTTAAGGGAGATGTCAATGGTTACATTGTGCTTTCTGAGTAGTGTTTCTTAGAAAACATAAGAAAGTTATGGTACCTTTGCAATTTAACAAAAGCAGTGATATAAAATTAGTTGATTAAATTAATAGATACCAAGTACATTCTGCAGTGTGAGGTTATAAACTTTCTAATTATTACTAGATAATTTATTGTTTGTTTGCTGTTGGAAATTACTGTAACTTTTTAAAATCTTCTTTATCAAGTTTAAATTTATAATGCTGCTTAAAATATCGTGTTATCGATCTATATTTCCACCAACGAGATGCTTGGCTGCCGAATTTGCGTTGTAGTGAAAATTATGGAAATGCGAAATTTCTCGTTTTGTTGAATGTTTTGAAAATATTTAGACAGATGTTACTGCTAATTTTCGAAATAGTGTTAATGAATGTTGAATTTCTCTTCCTGTGATATTAATCGCACTGTGCGAAATGAATATTTGGAAATAATAAAAAAAAAGCAAAGTTTGCAGACCAGAGCTTGTTCTGGCTGGAGCGGTGACCCGCTGGTGGGAGATACCTAGGTGAGAGAAAAGCCCTCAAACCATAAAGAACACCAACATATCCCGTGATAAAACTGCTTACGGGACTAGTGATAACAGCAGTTGACACGCCCGGAAATACGAAATAAACCGAAGAGAGGATGAAGGGAGGAGTTGCTCGTCAAGCGAACCTCAAAGTTGCGGGCGTGGGAGTGTATCTCGTGTTGTCTGCACGCTCCGCACGGAAAACTTGGTATCCCGATCTTTGCCCTCCCGGGGCAGGCATTTATCAGGTATTTATCAAATGTTCCTGTGCTTACCTTTTCTTCCTTTCTTTTCAATTCGAAGGTAATAATGGAGATGGGGTGCCTGTAGGCGGAAGCGAGGGCGGTTTGCTGAAGATAAGATGTTGAACGTGGTGGCGGTAGCGGCTGAGCTTTCTGAGGGTGCGGTAGGCGGGGTCGCGGTGTTGTACTCTCGACAGTATAAATACCAAGCTTATACAGGTCGCTGCCTCCTCGAGGGCACAGTCTGTCTTATTTAAAAGTTACAGCGGGTCCCTGCGCTGCGGGGCTCGGACGCTGGCCCGGGCTCCGCGCCGCGCCATCCCAACCTACCCCACCCCAAATCACGACACTTCACACCACTCGCCCCATCCCACTCCACACCACTGCACCCCACCTCATACCACTCCTACACCTCTCAACCGCTCCCCATCCCGTCCAACCGCACATTACGTCACATCCCATCCCATCACATCACATCACATCACATCCCATCCCATCACATCACATCACATCACATCACATCACATCACATCACATCACATCACATCACATCACATCACATCACATCACATCACATCACATCACATCACATCACACCACGCCACGCCACACCACACCACACCACACCACACCACACCACACCACACCACACCACACCACACCACACCATCCCATCTCATCTCACACCACACTAATCCCATTACACCACACCATACCACACTAAGCCAATCAAACTTCTTACCAAACCACACAACACCACACGCCACGACACACTGCACAGCAGAGCAGAGCGGTGCAGAGGGATCGGGCCGTGCGACCGCCGCACCAGGGTGCACCACCCTCGGTGCTCTGCGTCCGCGTTGTCGCTTCGCAGAAATCGGTGCGAACCTGAATGTCGGAGCGTGATCTAACGCGTATTTGTTGTTAAACAATAGTGCCTGAACTCTGGACTAAGGCTTTTCTGTAGAATTATCATCGTATCAAAGGCATGCCACTACGGGAAAGAGAAATGTGATGCTTTAAAAAATAATTGTATGAATACAAGGATACATGAGTTTTCTTATGCATGAATGGTCTGTGAAATGCCTGCTGCAGCGAAGTCCAAAATAATGCACATTCAAACACAATTGTGACAAACCGTACTTCGGATGTTTATTCAAAACCTCAATTATTGTCTCATAGCTTGTGCGAAATGGTGTGGTGAACGTGAACAGTTTCTAGGAATTCAATTATTGGTACTTACGTGGTTGATTAAATGTCCACATGATTATTAAATTTATACTTCGGCTTATTCTAATAGGAATTTCCCGTGTGTGACCTTCACATGCCTCTTTATCGAAATCTCTGTGTTTGGACATCAGGACATCACGCATTACATATTGAATGTAAGTTTTTCGTTGCAAAGTTTGTCCATTTCTTTTTCTGGTCTTCAGCAATTGTTTTGGAATATTATGTGATATTGTGTCATTTTCTGATGTGTATGTATATGATGACATTCCCTGATAAAATCCTAATTTTAGTAATGAGGGTAGGTACTTCTCAGGTGATATCTCCATTAGGTGATGATTCCAATCCAGAAGAAACCACACTGTTATCGTACAAAGAAAAATGACCATTCATCAGCAATGCGTAGATACATCAGCATTATCTTAAAATAATTGTTTTACTATTTCAGCTTTATTTTGAAAATCATGCGTGTGTACTTCATCAGTTTTTGTTCCTAACCACCATTGTGGTCTACGTTTTAAAAGTCATGAATGTACATGCTGAAATTTTTGCGTAGTCATAAATTTAGAATTCGTCTGAAGTAGGCAAAAAAGTGTACTTAATGTATCAGTTTGTGCAGCGCTCACATTTTTAGTTTCCATAGAATGGTTTTAACAGCCACTGCACTCGAGAAGCCAGATTTAACGTTTGACCTTTGGATGCCTTTCTTGGGCAATTTCCTTTTCGTTGTTGTTCTGTGGTAGCTTGCGAAATATCGTTAATTCTGGTCGTTAAAATCCGCCAAGCACGCGAAATTCGCTATTGATTGATCAGCCATGTTCGCCACGAAGCGTAGCCGCTCTTCGCTGGAATGCGAGTTCGCCCTAACGAAACTGCTAAATGATTCGGAACCGCCAGACGGCCGCTCGCCCATGCCTCCCATTTGCCTATCGTCCTTCGCTCTGCTCTCTCTTATAACCATTGAGTCCTGTGCATATCTTTCATCTCCGCCCTCTCTTGTCAGTTCTCTTATATTATTCCTGTCCACTCTTCGCTCGTCTCACTTGAACGTCCTGAGTACTCGGTTTCTTAATCTAACGTATTCACTGTATCGGATTTTTTCGTTGCGCGATTTAAGTCGCCCTTTCATCTTTCCATTGTTCGTTTTCCATCCTCCCAAGTATTCGCCCATTGTTCGTTTTCTCATCTTCCATTTTTTTTCTTTCATGTATTACCCTTCAACTTTAGGTTCGACTTTTAACTCCTAAGCAGGCCTTTTCGTATTTTCCTTCTTATCTCCTTCGTTTTTCGTTTCTCTCTCTCTCTCTCTCTCTTTCTCTCTCTCTCTGTCTATCGATCTATCTACCTCTATCTCTCGCTCGCGCGCGCGCGCGCGCGCGCTTTGCTCCTTTGTATTTCCTTTACATTTTCCTTCCTTCTGTTCATAACCTATCGCCAGTCCCGTATTCGCTCTGCCGACCAGCCCTTATTGACCCTTGGCTAGACAGATGCGTTCCTTTGGCCTCAGGCACTCTCTCAGTCTATACCTACCTCGTGCTATTTATTTCCACCGACCAAGTTTGCATCATCTGTAGAAGCTGCAACGCGCGATGGAATTTTTAAGTTTCCTGGGCGGCTGCGGTCGCGGGCTCGGAAGCTTGACGGGCGGGGGCTGAGCTCTGCGCGAAGGCAGGTGGGTTCGCCTTGCCTGGAGCGAGTACCTAGGCCGTTAAGGCTTTACCAAGCTGTCAAGGCAAGGTAGCTCGACGCAGAGGGGAGCGAAGACTCCCGAAAGCGGCCGGACTTCCAAAAACGGGCGGGGGCTGACAATAACGCGATTAGTCGGCGGGCAGGTGCGCATCAGACCTGTGGTTGAAATCTGGATCACGGTGTATTGCTTGCTATCACGCCACGTTACTGTTCATTCGTCACCTCTGCATTAACAGTAATTACGCGGGAGTTATGCATCTTGTGTGGCGATGGGCAGAGAGCGGGAAGGGAGGGGGAGGGGGAGAGCCGCCCTTGGGGCCTTAGGCCTCGAGCTCGGTGCGGTCCCCTGCGGCGCCTCGTGAAGGGCCCTGGGCCCCACCGCGAGCTCCCCACGCGTCGCCCCGCCCGCTCGCCTGGAATTGCCCGGATCTGCTCTCCCCGCGGATGCGCGGCCCGCTGCCCCGCAGCAGCACGTGCCTCTGCGGAGGCGCCAATGAATTCCTGATTGCAGAGTACGAAGTGCTTTACACATGCATTACATTCAGTCGCACAGAACAGCATCATCAATAATAAAACACAGTCTGTGCCATCCTGTAGCACCACTTTCTCGTACTAGGTTTCATTTCCTTGGTCTGACTTTGCTTTTCATAGTTGCCCCGTTCTCCTGCCAGCTGCCAACCATCGCCGCCCAAAGTACGTTTTCCTAAATGTTCTCAATTTTTCGATTTTCTAATTGTAGAATCGAAATATTACTTTAAGAAATTTATTGAAGAGTAAAGCCTTGTCCCAGATGGAAATTTTTAGAGGATTATTAAATAATTAACTTACTAAATATTTATACTTCGAATTACTAGGTATACCGGCGGCATACGCGGTGTATCGGAGAATTCGCCACTGACGGAAGTATAACATTACTACTACAATTATAACAGGCTACTGTAAGACCGTATTTGAACAAAGATAAGCATGAAAGAACTGAAGTAGTAAAGAAATATTCAACACATGAAAATACTTTTAAACAGTTTACAGCGTTGGCGACGCCACATTCAAGTAGTTTGTAAAGTAAGTGAAATGGGACCTGTGACAAGTTCACTATAATGGAGAGTTCACTGTATTCGAGTTCAATGTAACCGGAGTTAACCGTGTTTACATTTTTTCAGTGAAAATAGCGATAGTGTTTTTTTAAAATTATTTTTCCCGACTTCCTGGGTTCCTAACAAATTCTTAGACACCCCTGAAAATGTCAAAGGCTGCGCAGTTTTCTTTCAATTTCTACGCGCATTGGAGGTTATGATTCTTTATCCTTCACTTATCACATATATTGAACTTACATTTCGTTTTATGTAATACATATGTGCATATGTTGGTAATGGGATTCGAATGTATTTCCATGCTCATGATTAAAACTATTTCAATTTTGAAAACAGTGTTTTACATTAACGAGAACAGTAATGAAATACAGACATTACGCAATTAGCTGCTCACACGACGAACAGCAGAGCGAGTGGACAGGTGACGCCGCAGACCACCGTATATACGCGCCCCACATCCCTGCCGACTGCCAGGCCGACGCAACCCACTTGTCGGTTGCGGCGACCGGCGCTGCGCCACCGCCTTTTTGGTTACGCTAGGCTCACTGTAATTCTCTTCGACATAAAGAAAATTACATTATTCCTGAGAATGAAAAGGATACTGTAAAACTTACTCTTCCCTTTGTGGCTATTTCATATGTTTTAGTAATTTCCCCAAATTCAGTTTTCTAATTCACACGTTTGTGTGAATGAGATGCAGACAGGAAGTCTAGAAGAACCGGAAAATGACAAATATTAAAACACTTATTTGTAATTGGGAGAACTTCTGACTAAAATGATAGGAAACTTACCTGAGATTTGGCTGTTAAAGGAAGGGCACTTAGGGAGTTGTAAAATAACCGAATACAGATGTCATATAATTATTCTGAAGCAGGAATACATTACGCAATATTGAACAGTATCTCCTTGATGTTAGTCACGAGATGTATGTGTTTGCGCGCACTTGCCACGTAAAAGGCTTTGCCAATGTCCACACGCACATTCGCACGAATTGCGTCTTGTCACGGAATTAACAATGAGTGCAGGCGGAAGCTATTCCTAGATTGGCTGCGGGAGCACCTGACACTATTCACATGCTGGCGATACGAATGTCACTTTCTACTGTGCACGCTCTCCCCGCTAGCCGCTGTCCTCTGCTCATCTCACCATTCTCTACTCACGGTACGCTGTACCCGCTGCGCCCTCAACTCATCACCTCCCCCCCCCCCCAAGCGCAGTTTCTGCCCGCCGCACTCCCCGCGCGCCACTGTCACCACTCCCACCACTGAAACGCGCGCCAACATCGAACTGTGCGGTAGCGCGGTTTTTGTTTTGCACACCGCCGATGTTATCTTCGGTCGCGCCGCGCGTTGTGCGTAGCCCTGTTTGCAGCGCTGACATTAGCCGGCAGCGGTCTTTTTACGGGCGCGCTTTTATTGTATTGAGATTTTGCGCGCGGGTCCTGGGGCGCAGGAGTGGGCGGGTCGTTGTTGTGCCGCGTGTCGCTAGAGGCGGTGCTCGCCGACCCGGAATGCACCGCTGGCTCCACCCTCTGCCGCACCCTGAAACCGATGCATTGCCTACGGTACTAGAGCTTTTGATACCGTCAGTCAGCACACCGCTGCCTTTGCCACGAACACTACTGTTCGCACCTCAACCAAGCGCAGTGCTGTCGAAACTTCGTAATGCCACGCTTGTGTCCCTGACGAGGGGTTAGGTGCTGTTTGGGTGTCAGCGTTACAAAAGCTTTTTGTTGTTTGTCATATGTGTTGTAAAATGAATGTCGGTAGTTCCGCACTGTTATCCAAATCCATGAAAATGTATTGCTGTGGGGTCGAAGTAAATTGTTGCTAACAGTGCTTCATAGATTTGAGTTCATCTGGAATAGGGGACTTTTTCTTTGAGTAACAACTCTGTCACACGCAATCTTACATTCACCTTTCACAGATACGTAAGCAGAATCGCTCTATTTTGCCGCGAGTGTCTTTCAGTTGCAATGTCACCGCCTGCCAACCGCCACCTACTCCTTTCGCTTTCACTTCTTGCAATTGCCATCTCCGACTCAAGGCAACCCTAGTCGAATTTTGTCTGCTCTGACGGGCACGCGCTACCCGGCTTCTTTGCGCCTTTCCCAGTCGTTGCCGCCCCGTTCCCAGACTCGTATAACGTTGCGAAGAAATAAAAGAGGTCATCTTCGTCAACATAGTATACTATGTTGACGAAGATAACCTCTTTTATTTCTTCGCATAAGAACGTCAACAACACCGAATCAGAATTCCCACAATTCGTATAACGTTGCTTTACCGTGTGCCTCGTTCTGCCATGTGCGCTTCGTCTTGCGCTTGTTTACACTGTCGCCTCGATTGCTGATGTTTCGCGCCCTCGCTCAAGTAAAGATGGTGTTATTTGTTGTTGTTTTTTTTACCTTCTGGTGTTTTTTATATATTTTCATATTCATGTCTTTCTGAAATTTCATAGCGTCGGAATTTATTTCCCCACTTTTTGTAACAGCTTTTGATGTGTTTTTTTTTGTGTCTTTTCTTACCACGTTTGTGCCTATGAATTTTTATCTCGTATAGTTTGCAATGTTACTGTGTACATCTCCCTTCCGGCTACTGTTTCAATGTGCCCTATTCTGTAATGTCGTGGTTTTACTTCCAGTTTCATGTCCTCAAAGCAATTATTTTTTATTTTGCTTCTCTGTCTGCTGCAAATGTTCTGTTGGGTACCTCCTGTAATGAAGTCTATGTAACTTCGGAAACCGTGGCGGAAATGTCCTTTCTTACGGCTTCTGCGAATTGTTGCCAACATCTCTGTGTACAATTTTCTTTTTTGAGTGTGTTCGCTGACCTATGTACATTGTGAGTTTTCGAGGTGTCATGAACAGTGTTCATGAACGATGGAGTGAGAACGAACATCTTCAAAGAATGTCTTTTTTCTTATTCATTTCAGAGCGTACTTGAGTCAGTTAAGTGGGTTAACTTCAAAATTGATACTGTGTGCCAATCTTTTTTGAATGATAGAAGTACATCTGTTTATTCGTAAAGTGCCGAGAGAGAGAGGGGGGGAGATATAGGAACAAGGTTGGAGCTAATGTAATCGACAGTTGACCGTCTCCATCCTGATACCTGACATGCTGCCTTTCCTCGCTCTTCTTCTCAAAACGTAACTTACTCGTGTCGTAAGCCGACGTAAAGTCACGGCTGCCAGAAGTATAGAGAGCCACGCCGAGATCTTTCGTGTTTTCTAATATATTTTCGGGCATGCATTGTGGAAGGGAAAGCGCACTGAGCGACCGAAAGGAAAAGGACAAAGCTCTTCTTGAAGGGTTGGTTTTATAGCCTTATAATTTCTGGCCGCTGGTGAAGAATGTTGAGGGAACAGGCGTTTGCGTATAGCGGCTCGTCACAGCATCTTGCGCATCTCATTCGTCCACTACGCAACTCAACTATGTCCGGGCACTGATGCTCGGTGCGCAGAGGCCAGCTCCGCCCAGCGCCGCCACCCAGTGAAAGCGCCTGCGAGCTCATGTGTAGGCAGTTGGCTTCCAACCTTGCCCAGGTAAACGCTGGCCCTAGCGATTAAACCATTTAGTGTCGCTCTCTGTTATTTTGTTTATCTGTCCCGAGGGCACCGTATTTCCCCCGTCGTCCCGGCGCGCATGCGCAGTAAAAATCTCCATGGTGCCATTTACACATTTTTGCGACACTATTCCCCTTCTTTTCGCCGGAGGGCATTATGATATTAATCATCGAGCGAGAGTGGAGGGCGCGGGCGAGGGGCTGGGCGCGCGAATGTTCTGGTCGCATCGGGGAATTGGTGGCGCCGCCGCGCTGCTGGGGGCGAATTGGAATCGCAGCCGACGCTCAAACTGCAGAGTCGCGCATTTGTCGGGCGGCGCTGCTTGGGAAGTTTACGGTTACACCTCGAGCTTTTTCAATGCCGTTCGGTGGCCGTTTTACCGCAAACATCGAAGAGTTAAAAATAATCGCCGTGGGGGAGGCGATAGCAGGCGGCGTGGGAGCATCGGCGATGGGTGTGGGTGCGAGCGTAAGCGTGAGCGTTCCGTGCCGCAAAGTGAATGCGGAACCCGCTCTCCCATAGTGAGCGAGCACGCGGACGTTTGCGTGTGTCATACTGCCGGCGATGGTTTTTCCACGGGTCTCCACGCGCTGCTACGTTACTGGCTAAATATCTAACCAATAGTTTGCTTCGTTACCGCGGCGTAAATTCGAAAGTGACATTCACGCACTGCAGGACTGATGACAAAAAAATCGAAATATACGTTCGTTGTCAACTGTATCTTTAAAAAATAATGAAATGTAAAGTAAAATAGTATTTTGGTAAACATTGGTAATTAAATTTTAGTAAATAAATAATTTTCTTAGTGCCAAATAATTATATTTATTTAATTCCGTAGTTTGTAGCGATAATAAATTAAATTATAAAGGAGAATAATACATAGTTTTCAGGAGTTAATTTCATAATTCTTTGCTGTCAGTCCTGTAGCGCGAAAACGTCGCTCTCGAATATACTAGTAGAAACTAAGCTACTACTATTGGTTAGATGTTTTGCGAGTAACGTAACACCGCATGGGTATTAAAAACATATTCTAGTTTTATAAAAAGAGAATTTATTTTATTCGGTTAATTCCTCTTTATATACAATGGTCGCAAGTAAGTAAATATGGTCCACCGCTTTTCCAATACTGTGTGTGTATGTTTGGCGCCGCGGGGCTTCACGTGCGCGTTCGCAATTCAGTCGTCGCGTGTTCAGCAATATGGAAAGGAGTAGTTAAGAGGATGCACGACGCGGCGGAGGTTAAATTAGTAACATGCCGTTGGGTAATTAGCGACGGTGTTTTGAGAAGACGCGTAGTTAATTGCCTGTTCGCTCGTTTTATTAGAGGACAAAAGCACTAAAAAGCGTGAAACTTGTAAATTTACTATGCGGCTGACGGCGAGTTGATTTACTTTTGCTCGAGCGCCGAGACATCGTGTGCCGATCAGGGGTAGGACGTGACCGCGGTGCGTGGACCGTTTGGAGGAGGGGCATCATCGGCGGGGCCGTTGTGTGACCCACCTCTCGCGGTCGTGCCTGTGTGCACATCCGTTGCCGCCGTCGTCGTTGCTGCCAGTTGGGAAGTGCTCGCGAAGAAGTCGGTTATCCCGCCCCTCTTTCTCCTCCCCCGCACTTGCTTGCCCAGCCGCTGGCGCCGCGGGTGGGGGAGACGTGCGCGTGACGACGCGGCCTTAATCATCAATCAAAAGCCGCGACTCCCGGACGTGACGTCGCTCGAGGCAGTAAATCCGAAGAGGAACCCGCCCTGCCCCGCCCTCCGGCCCGCCCGCTTCAGCCTCCCAGCTCCGCCCTATACTGCCCAGCTTCATCCAACCCGCCCGCCGCGCGTTCAACTGCAGCGGCCGTCCCTCCCCATGCTCCCTGCGCCCACTCCGTGCTCCACTGCCTATGTTGCCTCGCCTCTTCCACCTTTCTCGGTTATTTCGACGCTGGGGCCTTCTTTTTTGACTTTCCTTTTTCTTCGGAAGTTCTATATCTTGTTTCTATCCTGTTTTCTCTCTTGACGTTTTGTTTTTCTTGCAAGTATGCAATGGCATTTTGCATGAGTTCAAACACTTTTGTTTTGTTAAAAGATGGTGCTAGAATTACTGTGTTGAGATTTTTATTGTAATATATGCTAGTAGTTAATTTTTATGTGACCGAGGTACATTAACGTGGAGTCGTTTGAAATATTTTTCTTACTTACCTTAATTTACTTTGTAGGCAGTCTTCCGAAACGTTTTCCTAAGTTCTAAGTGGTTCCTCTTTCCTTCGTTTTGTTTATGGATGATCCTCATCATCACTCAACGCTGACACTGAGCGGGTCGTGGCCCACGAGAGAGACAGGCCTGGGCGCGAGGTGCCGTTTACAGCGTGACGTCAGCAAAGTTGTGTTGTGTTCTGCGAACGAGCCCACGCCGCCGCCAAGCTGCTTCGGTCTATAGTTTCATGCCACGCCGCGGCGTCTCCTCGTGCAGCTGTGTGTATGAGTGTTTTGTGAAGTACTGAGTGTTTTTTTATCGCGTCGTTGTTTGTATATTGCTTTTAGCTTGTAGTGTGTGTTCGTGGATGACGTGATTTCGTTTAGTTGTGTTGATCTATATATTTAAAAAAATAAGGTATTCTGCCATGGCTTCGTTTAGAGATTCTACTGAACCGATTGTTGCATTTTTTCTTTTAAATGAAAGAATATAATCCCTAGATGTGTTATCAGATATTCTTTGTGTTGATTCACCAACATTTACGGTGTAAATTAATTAATTAAATCATTCTTTAATAGTATGCTTATCAATAGTCAATTGTTTTCTTTAAAAGGGTGGCAGTTTCAAAATCGATATACATGAGTCCATAGATGTGAGTCCATGCTGCTTGATGTTTTGTTTTGATTGTTGAGATTTGTTAACAATTCGTCAAGGTTTTGTTTCAGTGTAATAATTGCAGTGTGGTGTTGACAGTTTGCATGTATTTGCTTCTGTGGTGTATTTTGTAGAGAACATTCGCACAGTGGGGTTTGCTCGGTTGTACTGAAGTAGTGAAGTTGTCTACAGGTTATATCGAATTCCGAATCGTCCACGCGCTCCAAAAGACGCAAACGTATATTAACTGGGCGCAGGGAAAGAGAAAGTCAGCGTAGGTATCGTAATAGTGATGCCATTTCGTTTTCTATTGGGTCATTGTCTATGAAATGTCAGTTTTGTTCTGCTTTGTACTTTCCATGTGAGGGAAATTCTGCAAACGATTTACTGTGTGTTGCTTAAATGTGAAAATAAGTATACCTTCGAGCAATATGCCAGAAGATATCAAGCAGTTGTTTATAGGAGATGATGACACATCAAAAAACTTTAGAAATAATATCCTTCAGTATAATAGTGCTATATCTTTTGCGCCGATATTGCTTTGCCACCTGATCATGGGCCATACGTGTTCAAAATTTTGGGAACTCATCACAGAATATCTTCATTATACCCTCAAGATCCAAACAATGCAATATATTGTGAACATTAGTCTGAGTACAGTATTTTACATTTATCTCAGATCTCACCGTCAAATTTTGACGGGTTCTTACTAGTTTTATTATATAATATTGGACATGTCAGAAACCGTGAAACTTGTGTTTAATGCAATATATACATTAGAATAAAATTAGAAATAAAAATGAATATAATACCGGTATGCAAATCCATTTTCCAGTGGCAGAAGCAGAGTATTATAGTAGAAGTAAAAAATTGAAATTAATTAGTCTGGTCCGGGTATATCATAAACTTAAATCAGAGACATATACCGCCGTGTTCAAAAGGTCGGAAATTAAATTAATCCGAATATTCCGAATAACTATATCAAAGATGCAGTAAGAAATAATTTCCCGTAACATAATACTAGTGTCAGACTAATGAATATATAGCCTACAGAGTTCATTTCGCGTCACTTGACTCAAGGGGCCGTGGCGGGACCGGCCAGCATTGCCGACCAGCGCTGGCACAACTTTGCTGACGTCACAGAAACGCGCCCAGGCCTGTCTCTCTCGTGGGCCACGTGAGCGGGTTTGCACCGGCATATCAGGGGCAGTCCTGGCAACCCGCCATGCGCAGGTGTTTGAAGAGTTGCCGTAGTACCACACGTCACAGCGCTCGTGTTGAGCATCGCACCTTAGAGAAATTTGCTGAATCTTCCGCCCGCTTTCCAAGGCACACCATCGCTGGGTTGGGAGTTACAATTATAATTTATTCTAGAGTAAAAGGGGATGTGAAAGCGCAACGCGTAACATTTCGAAAAATCTGTCGTTAAGTTTCTGTGTAAAAATAATGAGTTGTGGTTTGATTATATTTGCAGATTGTTTTGCCATTTACTCGCAATATGTAGATAAACAAATATTTATATAATTAGGTTCTCGTAACTTGCATTGTGCATATCTCATACATTTTTTGCACTTCAGAACACCGTTATAAGAGATAAACCGCTGTCTCAGAATGACTATTTTAATTTTTTGGCGAAATTGGTGTTTTGATTGAATGTTTAGTGATTCTGGGCGCGTCAACTACTATGGTCATTAGTCCCGTAAGTGTAGTGCGTCTTTTTGCTGGGGGTGTGGCGGTGGTCTTCCCCCGCT
Organism: Teleogryllus occipitalis; assembly: GCA_011170035.1. Taxonomy (NCBI): domain Eukaryota; kingdom Metazoa; phylum Arthropoda; class Insecta; order Orthoptera; family Gryllidae; genus Teleogryllus; species Teleogryllus occipitalis. The sequence goes on along the minus strand of BLKR01000127.1, from coordinate 324,533 downwards.
GGATGACCAGATCCGGCACCGTCCTACCGTCGGCTAACGGGGTTTTCCCCAACCAGCGGGGCACCGCCCCAGCCGGGCAACAAGTTCTACGTTCCCGACCGGTCTCCCGGCAAGTGTGGTAGTGTAGTGCATGTTAGTGTACGTGTGTAAGGGGTGAGGATAGGACAAGGAAGAACAAGGAAAGAACGCGCGCGGTCCGTGGCCGTTTGTTAGGGTACTGCTCCGGCATTCGCCTGGTGTTGATCGGAGAAACCACGGAAAACTCCCTATCAGAGCAGCTGGCCGCTAGAATTTTCCTCCAGGCAGTTATTGAATTCGATATAGCTGAAAAGGTAGTGTCGAAAATGCTGTCACCGTCGGGACTGGAACGTAGGGCCTCCCGGTCAGAGGCGCTGCAGAGACTTCAGTTTATAGGTAGATAGATAGATAGATATTATTCTGCAGGTAGGTGCAACCTGGTGGCAGAACACTACAATTTACATGTTACAAATATTAACTTTAAATTACTTATCAGTGTAACTTTAAATTATTTAAAGACATAATAATAATAATAATAATAATAATAATAATAATAATAATAATAATAATAATAATAATAATAATAATATGCTAACAATAATAGCATTAACTACATTTTATGGCTGACCTGCACAGTTATTTTAAACTGTCAAATACAAGACTACACGACTTTTTAAATTCACTTCACTTCACTTCTCTTTCTACTTCTATACTGCACTACACTGCACAACACGTCACTACACTTCAATACAATACTACTTTGAATATAATTATATATTTAATACAGGAACGCATTTAATAGTAATTAAACAATAATAATAGCAATAAAAATAACAATAATCAAATAATAACTGATATAATAATCCCACTTACTAAATTAATAAAATTTACAAATACCATTTGTTAATTTATTATAATCTTTGAAGATAAATCTTTGAACACCTAGAGGAAAGAGTTCCAAGGCTGTCGCAGGTAACTTATTCCAGTCCGTTATTGTTGTATTTGTAAAAGAAAAATTTCCAACATCTGTTCTCTGTGGCCTAAACTGAATTTTGTTCTTGTGATTCCCCCTACTAAAGTACGAAGGTCTACCCAATCGGATGTAGATATCTTTCCAAGCTGGATAACCGGCATACGCTTTGTACAGGGCACAGCGTCTTGCCTTAACTCTCCTAATTTCTAGAGACTCCCATTCTACATTCTTCCTATTCCTTCGGAAAGTAAATGTATACACTCTTCTCTGTACTCTATTCAAATATTCCTTTTGGGAATTTCTATAAGGGTCCCAACAAACAGCCCCGTTTTCCATTAATGGACGAACTAGAGATAAATAAGCTAATTCTCTCGCTTTCGCAGTACTCTTTTTTAGTATTCGCATAGTAAAATGCAAGGACCTCCAGGCTTTCCCTACGACACAGTTTACCTGATTTTCCCAACTCAATTTGCTATCAAAAATTTTCCCCAGGTACTTACAAGACAAGACTCTTGGAATATTTTCATTGCCTAAACGGTATTGAGTTTCATTTTATTTCTGGTCCTTACCAAACGTGATGGTTTTGCCTTTCGAACTATTTATTGTCATATCACTTTTTTCCGCCCAAAAATGTAATCTGTCTAGATCACCCTGCAAAATATCCTCGTCTACATTTGTTTGAACAACTCGATATATTATACAGTCATCTGCAAATAGCCGAACCTTTGAATATAAATTGTTTGACAGGTCATTCACAAACGTGAGAATGTACTGAGCCACCGCTCCCGGTGGATATTTTGACATGTACAAGTATATCCGAAATTTCTAATGTCATATCTACAACGTATTTAAACAGTTTCCAAATCTAATATTTAGAAATAATTCTATGAACAAAATGGCAACCTTTTGCTCCTACTTGTGAGACATCTCCACACTTTCAAAATGCTGTCCTGCAAAACATCCTCAAATTGGCTAGAACTTTGTTCTTGTAAGTCTGTAATATGCTTACATATTTTTATTGTTCTCGACGTGACCTATGGTGTCAATTTTTTTAGATTGGCAATACCTTTTATTTGGAGGCTTTAGAATTAAAAGTTTCAACAAAGAAAGTTCTATATTAAGATATCGCCCTCCACGCAATCTGTGCACTGTTCTCCAGAACATCATCAGTTGGTGAAAAGCTCAATACATACTACACAAACCCTTAAAATGAACCTTACCTTAAGCCTTGTTCAATTACTCGCATTGTTCCCGCTCACAATACGATCAGGATTTTAGGCTGAATGATATTTCGTTGGAGGCCACATGTCTTACAGCCTTTCACAAAACAATACATAGAGAAAATTCAAGCAAATTTGTACTTTTTGACTGATGAGCAGTTTTATTTCTGGAAGGATATTTCCGCATAAGGGAATCTCTTCCAATTCTCTTCTAAAGATTTTGTCAAGGGTGCGAGAAAAAAATGCAACAAGGCTCAGTGTGGGCGAAAATTTGTAGTTTCGTCTTCTGAATCGCTGGGTGGAAATTCCTAAGAAATGAGTATATTGTTTACTATAGGCGGGAAACATTTGTTAGACGGGTCTCTGATATACGGAAAGAAAACGCAAATAATTTTGATAATGGGACACAGGACCATATCGTCTCATATAAGTGGGATCTCTTCTAATGGAGTTCTACTATAATTTTTGTCGGGGTTTGATTTCGAGACTAAGATGTGTATGAGAAATAATGTAACTATAATGTTTGGAAGTTTTTTTAAGCAAGCGTGACGTTTACAATTATATTACTTTCATATTTTCCGTTTCGTTAACAGTACCTATATCGAGTGTCAAAGGACTTTCATGCTGAAACAGCGGTCGCTCCCAATTACTCGTATTGTGATCAAAACTATGACATAAACGTCGAACAATTCTCAATGCACTATTTAATAGTATGTAAATTACATTTTAATTTCACCTACTTTTACAAACGCTAACTTTACTTCTTTCGGATAAATAAATTCAATATTGAGGAAACAGTTTGCGTCATACTTTCTATCCAAAACTACGTTATCATAGATAAAACTGCTGTAGAATATTCATGAAATTCAACTCGTTATGAAAAATTGGAGGATATTTTGTCGGTCGACGATGGCACCTCATACATTGCTGTAAGTTAGAATGTTACTTCTGAAGCTGTCTTATTTGTGCTTGTAACACGACACACATTAGCCGACTGAATGTAGTAATATTCGATTTATTTGGAGCAGACCAAAAACATTTAATGTGATTAAGTTGAGTCGATTGACGGAATGGTCCTGGTACTTAATTTATTCGTACATTTAACGATCCTGCTTTTCGCGCGAAAGACAGGATATATGAAAATATTACAACATTGGCTGTATTGTACCTTGTACCATGAAGAAATTATGGATTGTTAGCATTTAACTTTGAGTACTTGCTTTTTTCCACGGGTGTTCGGTATAAATACAGAGGGTGTCATTTCAGGTATAATCAACACGCACATCACCATCTTCTCCCCATTTAAATGAAACAAGTTTGTCAATTTGTTGAGAAACGTTTCGTTACTGCACATTAGTTTGTCTATAATTTCTTGTTCTATAATTCAGAAAGTTGTGCTGAAGGTAAGTCGAAGCTTTAAGCATACCTGTGAAACGATAGACAGCTTATTAATTGAATGTATTTGCTGGTAAAATTTCGTCATTCATTCGTCTTGCCCTTATCTTCTATATAGTACAATAGTATCCATCGAATTATATATACATATATATATATATATATATATATATATATATATATATATATATATATATATATATCAAAGAAGCGAATTGGACTTTGGGAACAAAATATTCCTATGCTTTGTTAATTAGTAACTGGAACAAATTTGATTGGATTCTAAAACCGTTCCGCCAGAGCCGATTTGACGATTTAACATGTAATGACTCAAGTGCTATATTATGTGGAATACACTAGTGTTATATCTGAAATGACTCGCGGAATATGTTGTAACTAGTGTATTCGTGCGAGAACTCTCGAATGTTAAACCGCACCCTCTTCTTTATTTTTCCATTTCCATATTAAGCCTGTAATATATATTTTTTCTTCAAGACCCTATTATTACCCTCGTCACTTGTTCTACATGTCTCCTTGTAATTGATAACAATACAAGGCAACCTTCTCAATACAACTATTCTTATTTAACGTTATTACCGAACAGACACGTACCGCCGTGTAATTAAATCGCGTCGAATATCAAATAATAAGTTTAATTTCATATACAGTTGCAGTTTCTGTAGGCTCTGAACAGGTGGGGTAGAATCGAGAAGCGTCGAACCAGTAAAAAGTATTAGAACATCCTGTAGATTATGGTATGATGAATGTTTCTTTGTGGCTTTTGGCGTCAAAATTTGATTTTTTTAATGCCGTAGAACGCTTGGTTTAGGAGTTGTTTAACAATATAGGTTAAAAATGTGGCTGTTTGCGGGTTGCATTTGACGTGAATATTTAGATGCGTTTTTTAAACAAATCCTTCTTATTTGTTAAGTGCAATTCGTCACTTCTCCGTGAAATTCTCTTCCTTCAGAGATCTCATTTATAAAGATGTGAGGTGAGTCGCAAAAGGTATGAACTGTACCACTGAAACAATTTAGGAGACGGTTCGATTTCCGTGAACATTTTATAGAATTTTACATTTCTGTAAAAAAAAAGCATGTATTGATAGTTAATTTTGTATACCTTCAGCCAGCCTATTGCTTTTTGAAGAATCGCAAGATAAATATGTCTGTTTCTGGAGCTCAGAAAAAAGTGTCTTTCTGTTTTGTGCTTGTTTACGTCCTTGAAATGGGTACCGTTATTTTCATCGTTTTCCTTTCAAACTTTCAAACGATCGTCGAGATCAGGATTAGAGACAGAGTTTGGCGGAGATCTTTCCATGTAATAACAAGCGAAAGTAATGATTATCCATCTTTTTCGAGAATAATAAAGAAGCAAATTCTGTGATATTGCATCCAAGTTGTGGACTTCCTCTGACTAATGACGTTTTAAGTGCTCAGATTACAAATTAAAGAACCTTCTCTCTTGTCCGCCGCATTGGACGTGCCTCATTCTTTAATAAGTCCTCGTCGCAGTTCGACCTAGCGTGTTAAAATTGAATTGTGGGGTGTGATTAATTTTTTGAGAATATCACAGTGAAGCACAACCCTTCAATATCTATGACTGAAGTAGAGAAGAGAGTAAATCTGAAGTCTTAATACTTAGACCAGAAAACTTTAAAGGATGTACTCTAAGTTGATTGCTCTGTTGTCTCAAGTTTTCCACTTTCGAACAGTACTCGGGGCTTGATTACATCTCCGCTCGCTCTTTCTTCTCGGCGCATCCGCACGTCCTCAGGCGCTTCCTCTCGCCCCGCGCTTGCCCTCTTTCCATTCTCGCTCCGGGCTCTTTGTCCTCGATTTGTTCTTTTATTCCTGGTTCCTCTGTCTCCCGCCCCTCCTGCCACACGCCGCCGCCACCCACTGCGCGCGGAGCGGGGCGCTCCTTCATTTTTTCTTCCCCTTGTGCCGCGGACTTCATGTGGAAACGAGAGACAACTGTTGGGCTCTCTGCTTTAAAGGGGAGCTAAACTCGGGCGTGTTGACTGAGGGGTGGCGGCGAAGGCGGTTCGTCCGCGCGACCACCGTCGGCTGCCGCCTCGGGGATCGCCCGCCGCGCCGCTTCAGCATCCCCCCCCCCCCCGGCCCGACTGCGCGCGGTCGCTGTTTGTACGCGCGGGTTTCGACGCGCGATCGCTTTCCGATATTCGAAGGCCCTTCGTCATTCCGAGCCCGTGCGCGGTGCGGCGCGCCAATCGCCGAGGCGTGCCACGCCTGCGTGCGCGGGAGAGGGGGTCAGGCAGTCTGGTGCGTGCGTGCATGCGCTCGTCAGTTTTGGCCACCGCGAGCGCGATATCGCGTGTTTTCTTTTGGGCTGAAAAATGTGCGGCATTCTCCTAGCCCGCTCGTCTGCCCTGCGCCCGTCGACGCGATCGCGTCGCCCGCGGTCGTTTCGGGCCGTCTCATTCCGCAGATGCGTCCCGGTGTTTAATCTTTCTTCAAAGGAATCGTCGTTCTCATGCATCTTGGGGATAATTAATTGAGAGAGTCTGTTTGCGAGTTTTCTTCTAGTGTTTCTTTCTTTTGACGATTTCCAGTTTACTCACGACATTGACAAGAACGTTCCTGGGCACGATCTAGAAGTTTAGACGAAGTGAAATAAGACAAAGTGAGAGTTGTTTGCTATAAAACCGAGTTCCACGAATAGTGATATTATGTTTTTGGAATGTGGCGAAATTAAGGCAAATTTTGTCCTCAGGAAGACCTTTAGTTAAATGTAGCAATGTATTAAAATGCCTTCTTAATCTCTATCACCTACCTATCACATAGAACCATTTTATGCATTTTTGTTTCTATTTCTTCTTTAAGTCCGTATTTTTCAAGGAATTTCTCAAGTGATATTTGAGGCATGGTTCCCATTCTTCCCAAATATATCGTGAGCTTTCCAAATAAGGCTTTTCGATTTTTGAGCTATACCACCGAAGATGAGTACGTAGTTTCCTCCCCGGCCAATGCATAAAAATTCTCATTGTCGTTCCCTTTCATCTGTTTATCGATTGATGTCACGGCAGGTGGGGATGCGTGCTGCTTCTCCATAAAGACGGAAGGGCTGAAAGCTCAGAGACGCTTTTGAAAGCTGATTTTCAACCAAGGCGTTCATAATCTTTCTCGGATATACATGTGTGCGTGGCCTTCCCTCACAACTTTTGATCAGGTCGACGTATTATTTGTTTGCGCCGTATTTCCTCGCTCATGAAAGAAGCTCACCCACACAATAAATTTCGCATCGCGTGGAGTGCACCATAGCTCTCCCGAGGTCCCACGTTCCAGCTCCATCCCTCCCGCGTCGCGTCTCCCCTCCTTGCCGTCCCTGCTAAACATCGTGTGATCCGGGACGCGTACAAATTCCGCATCAAAGCTGGACGAGTTTGATTACAGCATTGACTATGAATGAAGTTTGGTCGCGGACGAGAAAATTGAAAGGCGTCTGTGTTTTGGTGAATTGTTCTGAGCGTGGGAGGGAATTTTTGCTCTTCCCCCTTCTTTTCCCGCGCATGCGGTTCTATTTCCGGCGTCGAGATAGCACCGCCGCGGAGAACGGGTCCGCCGGGAAATACAGGAGTGACTCGAAAGATCAGCGGTAGTGTGTGGAATTCGGTGCGAGGTGTGAAGGCAGAGTTGGAAGTAGCTGTAGGTGGTTTCGTGAGAAGGGATGTAGGAATAGCTGTCTTTATCTTCTCAGCGGCTAACTTCTTACTTGGTTCCAGGGCCAAGTGCTGCACGTTCTGGGGATATTCACTAAAGAACGCAATGCTAATTTTTAGAAAGAATTAATTCTTAATCTCATTCAATGGAAAATGGAGCAAATGTAATTTTACATAATTATAATTTATACTATCACTTGCATGATGCAAATGGACGCTGTGGGAGATCAAGTAAAACAAATTAGTGGGTAAGATGGAAAATGTTACTGGTTTGGAAGTGTGTTTTTGTAACTATAATTGGCTCGTTCATTTCTTCACAACTTGATGACGTTCCTGGCGTTACTCGAATATTTCTTAATCACAGTAGTCTGTTTCTTTTTCTTGTTCAATTTGTGGTGGGTATAGCGATTTCTCGATAGGTTTTCTCGAGGTCCTCTAGTTTCTTCTACCTCTCAATCCACGATTTATTCATTACTCATTATATCATCACCAGAGGATACGAATGGCTTTAGCTGTTTAAAGGTCCTTAAACCCGAATAAATAAATAAATACATTGACTCGAAAAGAAATTACTCATAACTAAAGCTTAAAATGGGAGAAACACCTCACCCTGCCCTGCCGCGTCCGGTGCCGCCCCCAAAACAATCAGTTCTTGCCGTTCGTCGTAGTTACAACTTACATTCCAAATTTCACTTTTGTAGTTTCAGTACTTGTGGTTCTACATTTTTTCAGTCTGTTTCTTATTTTTACAGATATAAAAGATACACATACATTTTATATATTCTGTATTATTATTTAATATCTTTTGTGTTTCATCTTCATTGTAAATAGATGCGTCCAAAACAGCATTGTAAACGTGAAAACGAGCCACTTGTAGTGAAATAAATTGTAATTTGCGATGTCTGCCGTAATTTGCCACCTCATTTCATTTCGCCTCTTGTTAGTCACCCAGCGTAGACCCCCCCTAACGGTTCGTTCTCTTTACCGCTTTTTTCCACCTGTCCACATTTGCCTTCTGCCGCCCCTCCCTTTTCCTCTTTCCCGTGCCGTTCCGCTTATCTTCCTTCCCCGCTTCTTTCTCCCCTCTCTCCTCTATCTCTTCTTCCCCTCCGTTCCAACTATTTCCCGACTCCCTCTTCTCTCTTTCCGTCTCTTCCTTCCTCCTCCTCTTTTCTCAACCCTCTCTCCCTTCCTTACGTCACCCTACCCCACCTCCAACACTCAACACCGTCGAAATGCGTCCCGTCGGGCCGGATCATCTTTTCGATGAGGCCGCCGCCCTTGTTTCGTGTGCGTTCTCACTAATGCCCCGCCGAGAGGTTAAGGCACTCGCATTTATGTTTCCAAATCGCCCACAACTTTCAATATCAGCCTTATGGGAACAGATCTCAGGTATAAAGAGAACGACCGTCCATGTTTTTATGATTGCTTGGGGATGGATGTTTTTCTGGGCTACTTTAGGGTGAAATCTTTGTCTCTAGCATGGAAGTACGATATTATCCGTACATGTTCTGTCTGTAGACGTCGTGCTCAAAGATGAAGATAGCTTTAAACTTACCATGTGCTTTGTTCGTTTGCTTATTGCATTGTGTTCAGGCTAATGGTGAATAACATATAAGATAGTTTTCGCAAATATGCATGTATAGCAATATCTGAAATTCTTCATACTTTTATTACGATCCAATATACCGTACATAATACAACGTTCTCGTTATGTGTTGAACGACTTACAATTGACCTAATCATTTGAAAAAGAATAAGAGTTTTTACTGGGTTAAAATAAATTTGTGATAGATTGCTTAATAATAAGGTTTGGTGGTTTGTTTCAGTTACTAGTGTCACGTTTTTTTTACATTTAACCTTAACGTAAATAATCGGTAACTTCATACAACTGAGACATAGGATGTCTGACGAGACGATTTTGATCAGAACTCCCTGCTGACAAGTTCCTGCTCTTCCAAGCAAGGAATTCAGTAGCGTTAGCGATAGCCTGCATCTCTGTTCTGTTGCTGAAAAAGGTCGCATGGACTGTCCGAACCGGGCATGCTGGTCGTGCACCAGCGTGAAAATCGCTCCGCGAACTCAGACTTTTCTCTGCCTTTCTAAAGGGCGCTTTCTGTCACGTCTCAGCGCGAAATTACCTTCATATCTTCTGCAACAGGCGCCAACGTGTATTCCCCTCTCTAAGAAAGATGAAGGCTAGGGAAACGGGCTAATAATAGGTTGTTTATAAACCGAGACCTTCGTCGTTGAAGTCATATCGTAGAAGTCTAGTGCATTTGTTTTTGTTGTTTTTTTCGTCGCTGTAACTGGAAAAAAGAGTCTGTTACTGCAAAATTTCGTATTCAGGTCGTCTATTAAAATCGAAGCTATTGCGAAGAATCTTCACGTACTTAACGTTTTTATGAAGTACTAATTTTTTTTATATTATCATTTTATTCATTATATATCATTATATTCTCATACTAAAGCAGAACAAGTTAGTAATCTCCCTTCGAATGCGCAGGTGTGAGGAGGGGTGACTCCCACCATCAACCGTTACTTCCCCTGAAAATATCGCTCTCATCCGCTCTGCGCGCCAACAGGGGGCGTCGGTGGAGGGAAGCGGAGTCTGAACGGACTGTTGTTCCTGGCCCAACGCGCGGTACAAATGTCAGCTACCCAAATCAAAACAATTTCAGCTGTCTATGCACAAACGCTGACTTTTAATATACGTTCAGTAAAAGAAACATGTATAGGTAGCATCGCCCCATCCTCAGTCCTATTCCATTCGTCTTTGAGTGCTATGCAGTGTGGGGTCTTAGCATAGGTCTAATTTCAAGTCAAGTTCACGGGCGCGACATTGTGCTTATTTGTTTCTAAGACAATCTTCCGTAGGTAATGTAGCCTCAACATCAAACTCCCTTCTTACCACCCCGATCTCAATCCCATCGAAATATGTGTTACATTAAGAATCGTATTGCTAAACAAAGCATCGATATCCCACTGCGAGTTAAAGAAACTGTAAGCCGAACATTTATTTTCTGAATATTGTCCATATCAGTGGAAGAAGTGTTGTGAACACGTGAAAAAAATCGAAGAAGAATATATGAAATCAGACATGATCATGGACGAAGAAGTGAACAAAATTATTGTTTCTTTATGGGACAGTTCTTCTTAAAACAATGGCGAAAGGGACAGGGAAGGCTGCAATGACATTCATGAATAATATCTCCTCCTTGCTGGGGGAGAGCGACGAATCGCCTGCGTGCAGTAGGCCAAGAAATCTGCTACTATAGCAGCGGTGAGGGAAGCCCGCGAAAATAAGCTCCTCCCAAAAGATTTCAAACTTGTGCTACTATAGCAGAATACCCGGCATTGTTCCGACTATTTATTATCCAATTGTTTGGAGGGAAGAAAAGGATCAATTTTATGTAACTAAAATGTTATTTTTTATGTAACTTTAATGTTATTTTATTAAAGATTTGATTCACATTTTAATAAAATGTGTACTATCATTTTGTTTGGCTTAATTATTCAATACACTGTTATCAAAGTCTGCCCAGCATCAAACTCTTTTCTTAAAGCAGTATTTGTAAATTTCCATACTTTTACATCATTTGAAAATTAAGTTAAAATTTGAAAGTTATACTTAAAATTTGAAATATACATAGTATTTTTATATACATAAAATACATGAATTTACGTACTTGTTATATTCATACTAATGCTATATGTATTATTATCAATAATGGAAAATTCCATGCAAGAGGAAACTAAATTCTTCAGGAAAAAATTGAGACAAAACCATTGGTTTTTGTCGTTTTCATGTGTTAATTTAATTGTGAATTGAAGCAATTTTTATTATATAATTCTGTTGCCATCATAATTTCATTTTCACTTCAATACGTCAGAGGAAAGAAACACGATGTGACACTGTAACAAAAACGTATGAAAAGACATTACATTTTGCCAACACATTATCACAGTGATTCGAACTATCAGTAAAATCGTTACTGAATACAAAATAAAATTCAAAATATAAAACACAATTGGAGATTTACGTTAGAATTATATTTTATACCACTTTCAAAACATTTTAAAACTCAAAGATAATTTGACTATATTGACTTTTGGCCAAGAACTCTAGAGACCACCAATGCTGTAATAAATTAATTCACGTTAAAAGTACTATATTTTTAAAAAATCAATATAATCTGTAGTTGAAGATGCAAATGTTAGGAATGTTCAGTATGTCAAAAGCCAAAAAGAAAATTCTCTTAGTGAACATTCAAATTTAAATTTTCTGTGTTGTAACATAATTTATGAAACCTAATTATAAAGGTAAAGGTAATTATGTTTGGTGAAACGCAATTGCCGGTTTTTACAATTATTTTAAATACGACAGAAACATGTTTAAAGACCTATATACAAGTAACATGTAATATATAACTGATGTTTTTAGTTAAATTTATTCATCATGCCATTGAAACATTAGAACAATACTGATCCTCCAACATGTACAATGGATGAACACAATGATTTAACAATGCGCTGAACTACTTACTACAAAACAATGCTACATTATTTGATCTGATGTGCTAGACACTATTTGCTTGAAATGCGAGTATTACTAAGGACTTCCAGAATATTTTATTTGCCTTGACAGCACTTTTTTTTTGAGAAATTCATTTTCTCCATAGGAAGAAAATGGATGAATTCATGGATTGGTACAATTGGTAAGCAAAACAAGAGCATAGACTAGGCTTTTATTTATTTAGTAAAAAACTGTATGTGACGTATGGGGGAGAAAATCATCTGCGCACGCTTTCTTGAGTTTCAGAATCCTTTCCCAACAATTTAACTATTAATAGTTGAAAGATGAAAAATAATAATAATAATAATAATAGTAATAAATTTAAAACAAGTGAGAGATTAACATTTCAAAAACTAGATATTTTCGTTGCCGAATTATAGAAAACTTATTTTTAACGCTAAAGGAACGAACAGATTTGATTTTATTAACAATATTTATTATATTTTGTTAACAATACAGAAGTATTGTTAACAAAATAGAAACTCACCCTAAGCTCTACTACCACTACAAGCAAAGGAAAGTTCAACAAAACGTGCGCATAGTGAAGCTACATTTACGTCCAGAAGCAAATCTAGGGGCCATCTCAGCATTTGCTCAATGGATCAGGGAAACTGGACAAAAACCCGATCGAGATGGGGGTCATTGACCCGGAAGCTGAAGTACATTATTTGGTACAGGCATATTGGGTCTTTTTTTAAATAATACAATGCAAATGTAAACTAATTCATTATACTATATCTTGGTTTTGTTAAAGTGAACATTATTTTTCGTTTTGACGATCAGTATAGTCTCTAACTGTATAGAAACAGTTTTGCAGCACAAAATATTTTACTTTTAACTCAAATTTGTGTACCAATTTTAATTGTTTAATTTCACCTGGCAATGCATTGTAAAGTAGCGTACATGTATTGTATGTGGATTTCTTGTAGTGAACTGTTGATACTGACACTTGATGAACATGATTTCGACGTCGAGTATTGTAACTATAAATATTAGTATTACATGAAAATAAGTTCCCACCGTTAAGTAAGTCAGTTTTGACAAATACTACAGACTCGTAAATAAATAGGCAAGGCAAAGGTAAGATTCCAAGCTCAATGAAAAGAGGCTTGCACGGATCACGTGGATGGGATTTTTTCATTATTGGGATAATTTTCTTTTGCAATCTAAATGTCTGGGCACAAAAGGATGAGCTTCTCCAGAATATTATGCCATATCTCAGGCGGGAATGTACATTTGCAAAATACACATTCCATTTGAGGTTTGATTGAATTGAGAGACCTAGAAATTTTGTTACCTTAACATCAGCTAATTGCATATTGTTCATTTTCAATGGAGCATACGATTGCCGATTCGAAACCTGAAATTGCTTTGAGACCGTTTTTCCTTCGTTAACTATTAATTTGTCATTACAAAACCAATTTGAAACTTCTGAAATTGAACTATTTATTGTTTCTTTTTTGCGAAGAACATTCGTGTCATTGGCAAACAGAACTGTTCTTCCATTTTTAATAGATGAGGGCATATCGTTTACGTACAACAGAAAGAGGATAGGACCTAAGATCGAACCTTGTGGGACCCCATGTTCAATTGGCAAAGAATTGGAAAGATAAGTAAATAATGTCCTTTCGTGCCAGTACGGTATTTCTACTCTTTGAGATCGATGTTTAAGGTACGAGGTTATCCAATCTAGGGCAGTACCACGAATTTCATAAGAAGGTAATTTTGAGAGCAAGATGTTATGGTTAATAACGTCAAAAACTTTCGAAAGATCTAATAATATCCCAATGGGTTCTTCATTTTGATCCATTGATGAAGCAACATCTTTAAGGAAAGAAAAAAAATGGCCGTTTCCGTAGATTTTGATTTCCTGAAACCGCGTTGCGAGTCTGAAAACGCTTCGTTTTTCCTGAGAAAAATAACTTAATGTTTAAATGACATACAAAGAGTACATACATAACATTCTGTAAAAGAAGAGGTTGTTTTTGTTTTTTTTTAGAAAATACAACATGCTAATATTCCATTATATACATAAGTACTGTGACATTCTACACTTTTCACTATCAGCCTACCTTGATTTTTAAATACTCTCAAACTCTCAATGTTTTCATTCCCAAACTGTACACACATAACATTCATGTACAACGGTAAGGTATCTTCATTGACTTTCATTTCGGGGTTTTTGGTTAATATTTCCACCAACGTTCAGGAATAAAAATAACAAAAAACAAAACAGAAACGGACATGTACATTCAAAGCCTGATTCAGAGCCCAGTACATTTCGTGATTCTGGACATTGATAAGTCTGGACATTCATTTGTAGATCTAAGTCATTGCCATTCTCTGGTGGCGCCAAGGCTAAACTACTGCACATTGATACACTCTTGAATCTGTTATATAATGCTAGACGAATTATTTTGTAAAAATATTAAGGTTTCTGGTTGTAAACCATAGCCTGTAGTAATTATGACCTTCAAAAGAAGCCAGCATAAAAGTTTCATCGATATTAATTCAGTACATTCAGAGATTATCGTGCTGTAACCCAACGCCGTTGTCTCTTTATATATTAGTACAGATATAGGTAGATATAGGTATGACTGCAGGTCGTTGCCCAATGATAGTCGTTCCAACACAGCATCATTATGGTACAGGTGTTTGGCTAATCGCAGATAATCTTAGTTAAGAGGTCATCGTTCTCTTACACGTTTCGTTGGATTTTGTATATAACTGTGTCGAGACAAACCGTCAGAAGATGACAGTTAAACGTACATGACCTCCCCGGTATTCAAAACTCAGAATACTTAATCACCCTGTGAGGACTTTATTATTTATTAAGCTGGTAAATAAAAATAGAGAACTGAACGTTGATGACATTTCCTTCATAAATTGAGTCCTACTTGACTTGTGTACTGCTCTTTTGAAATCAGGCTGTGCTTATTATATTTAACCTTGTTACCGCTCATATGTCGGTTACATTGATTTTTAAGAAGCACCCGAGAACGTCAAGACACGACAAGTTGCAATTGTAGTGTTAACGAATTGCAAGAGATCGCGCCAGCAGTAAAGGGAATCCTTTGCGAGAATTTACTAAAAGTTTCTGAACGCACTCGCGTACAAGAGATCGACAACCAATCAAAATCACCCTTGAAAATATCGGCCCTAACGCAAAGCATCGCTATGAGGAGCTCTCTCTTTCGCTGCCGATCGTCGATCTGGACAGACCGCAATTGTTCGTGCTGGACGGAGAGCAGAATTCGCCGTATTCCGACGAGTAGAAACTTGAAAAAAGTAATTCGTCTCATCATGTTAAAATAACTATGCCATGTATGAGAGAATTTAGAACTTTAAATCACGAATATTCTGATAAATTCACGTGAACGCATTACGCAGAAATATACTATTTTTCTAACAACGAAGAAGAAATATATTTGAACGTTCAAGAACGTGTACTGAAATAGAAAGCATGTGCTATAGAAAATGTTTCTATTTCCAGCTTTTTTTTGTTTTCGTCTTTCAACTTGGCTTACCACGTAAGAACGGAGCACGTGTTCGCCGCTCCAAGCTGTGGAAATATTTCTTCGTGACGTTTTGTGAGTCAGAAAATTCACTAGAAATTCTCATAAAGAGAACTGTTTAAAGAAGCGAGAATTATGCTACAGAGACAGAATTCACCTCACAGACGTAGATAGTTGAGTTAAATTCATTAAAATCATTTAAACATTATCTTATATAATATTGCAGTCGTAAAAGGAAGCCAGATAACTAATTCCTGTAAAAAAAATTGTAAAAACCTATTTATTTCATTTTTCTATTATTGATAATATTTGTTCTTTTAGTGTGTTTTCAGTTTATTGTTTAATAGTTTTCAAATTGTTCAAAACTAATAATTAGTAAAAGAATTATTATTGATTTTATGTTCATTGTATAACTATTATTTTTGCTGGCTAAATTGTATAAGTAATAATTTATGTGAAAGTGAAACTACGTCTTGTATATATTTCATTCACTATTCATGTGACAATTTCTTTGAAAGTGGATGCAAAGGGTATTTCGGAATGTGATTCTTCTTCAGTATTTTGTGTTTCCATGTGTTATAGTCTGATGTACGGTTATTTTATTGTTTTTTTTTGTGAAGTGAAGGGTAATACAATTTTATGTAAAGTGTTTATTCAAGTGTTAAAACATAACTGCAATTGTTAGGTAATCACGTAATTGCTAAAGGTAGAGCAAGTGATAAAATTTTTCAATGCAATGTGTAAATGTTAGATTAGAATTGTATTTCAATATTTAAACAATATATTCAGAACGCTGTTTATAGTTAGAAGATTAACTTGCCTATGTTTCTTTTATTACAAAAGCAGGATAAAAGACGAACCCACTCCTATAGGACAGTTAGGACATATGAAACTATTCCTAATTTTTGGTGTGACATTGTCATAACAAGTCACAGATCAAGTAATACTACAAGGTTACTTGAGTGACCCGCTGTAGGCTTTTTAGAGAATAGTGGAAAGGTAGAGCGATCACAACCTGTGCCACTTTAGAGACCTAAGTGAATGACAGCTAGGTGACATTGGCTGAACACTGTGCCCCAGCTGCCACATCAGCTGTCAATGAAAAATTTAACTTACTTTAGCTAACAATAGTCGTAGTTAGTAGACATAGTCGTAGTGCTGTATGAAACTCGATGGGTATTAACACAAGAGTGTGAAGTAATATCACGATACGAATAAGTATCGTAAACTTCATACGAGTGTATTATACCATCATTAAATTCATTTTCCCATAATGTACTATTTCTGAACCGTGTGACATGGCATTAGTTTCGATTCCGCAAGTGAAACGTGGAAGATCAGAAGAAGTTCGAATCCGGACGGTGACGGGATTGTGAACATCAGCTAAGTAGCTGAGTCGAGGCTTGTATTATCTGGGAGAGTTCTAGAGCTCTCCCAGAGGTAATATCCGTGGTTTCTTCGTATTAATTCCTTGCTGATGGGTAATTCCCAGGCAGTACTGGAACAAAGGACTCCGCGCGATTTTCTCATTCCTTTCCGGTCTTTTCCCATTCTTATTGCCTGTATCATTCAGTCTCATCCCCCTAACACCTATTTCTATACGTTAGAAGGAACTACTGTAGAGCTGCGTATACGTGGATGTCAGAATAAAGATAAAAACGCTTGAGAACGAGGAATTAATTTCCATGCAGTAGTTAAACAATCACGAGTAATAGTTCGATTACATTGAGTAACCATTGGATTTTATCGTTTGTGATGTTTGAGAACTGATGAGCCGGGTCTTCATTAATATTATTTTCATGCGGACGCTATTATTAATCATCATTAATATTGTACTGGATTAGATTGCTCAATATTTTTTTAAAAATTTACTTATATATATATATATATATATATATATATATATATATATATATATATATATATAACATTGTAGCAATTGTAATACCAAAACTCATGAATTTCAACAAAATCTTTACATACGGACGCTATTCCTTCATTTTTTCGATAAATAATATTTTGCGTTCTTATAGAATAAAGGCTGCCCTACTTGTAGCTCCATGTTCTACTTGGGTCGTTGCCAATTCCGAAGGAAATTTTACCTCAGAGCCGAAGCCAACAGAAGGATCCGGTTTCAAGTCGAACTCTACATCTCTCGTAAAGGTTCTAAGTAGAATCCCTTCGCTCGTTATAACCTTTTGCAACCTGCTTCATTTCCGACCCATTACGTGCATTAGTTTTGCACTTGCTTATGACCTCAAAGAGTTTCTTTCTTTTGTTGTATTTTCTCTTTCTTATCTAATCTTATACACCTAAAACTTCTTACCTGTTATCCAGGCGAGTCACAGTCTTGATTAACCTCGTCGCCAATATGTCACGTCTCATCCAACCTCTCTTTGGCCCCTTGTCCTCGTTCTCGGTCTCGCTATTGTTCTCGTGGGTGTGTGCGTTCCTCTTCGCTGTGCTTTCGCCTTCGCATGCACCCGCTTTTCCTTCATCCCCGACTTCCCACAGGACGAGGCCGGCGCGACAGCCGCGTCCAGGGCGTGGCGCGGTACCGCGCGTGTTCCAAGCGCGGATAATCACCGAGCACCGTTTAGCTATTTCACGCCCACCGAATGCGATTCACTGCCTGAATAATTTATTAAGGCAGTTCTCTGCCCCCTCCCTCGTTCACCCAGCCTCCCACTCCCACGCGCTTCGCCATTCACACGGCGGACTTCGTCTTCCGCCCGCTGCCCCGCGGCGATGTTTCACCCCCGACCCAACGGCGCAGGGACGGGCGCGACCATAGTTACTGTCGTGTTTCCAATGTTAATGGTTCACCTGTCATGCTGTATTACCGCTCCGGTCGTTCGCTTCCTACTGCGAAAGCCATGCCTTGTTCACTGTCAATAAATACTGCAGCTGTGCCCTTGCATACAACAGCAAAGTGATGTGCTAAAAGAGGTTGTATGGGAAAGTTAACTCGAAGGAGAAATTTGAGTACTTTGGACTTCCTATTGCACTTCGTGTTTCAACGCTAGGATTTTTGAGATGCCTGAACGACTTTTGCCTGCGAATCGCACGCAGTTGGTAAATAGCGCAGACAGCGCGCCGCCGGCAAATCGCAAGCTTGACGTTCTGAGGAGGCAACAGCGACATTTGTGCGCTAGGAGTTCTTAGCAGCGGTGGAGCTGCGCGTTGTTTCGTTTATTGCCGAGGCATCTGTATGCGCCGTCTCTGCCGCGTCTGCGCGGGCCTCCGCGCGTGGTGACGCGACCCAGCCGCCCGCACCAGTTCGCGCACTTCGCGCCACCTCTCCCCGTCAGTACTTCCTTCTCCAGCCCCATGGTCTCTCGAGACGCGCAACGCTATGTCTTGCACTGTCAATCACTCTACCCATCTAAGTTCTCCTTTGCGATTACCACGACCGTGACAATGACACTCCTTTGCTCCCATCACCTCTCTTCTTGTAGTTTCCCGATGCCATGCACACCCGTTTTTGTGGTGTGCTTCTTTCAGCATTTTCTGCTTGACTTGTGACCCTTTCTCTCCCATTTTTTGACTGACTTCTTAATACACTTCTTTCTCTTTCGTTCTACTCTCGTCTGCACTTCACCGCAATCATCCCCTACCGTCTTCCTACCCGAGGCACTTTGCTCTCCACCCATCCTTCCGTCGCGCTCCGCTCTCCCACCCTCCTCGCGATTTACAGGACGCGGTCCTCTCTCACAAGCCACCCCGCGCCGCTGCCGCCCTTTGTCGAGGTTCTTTGTTCGCTCGGAGCTGTCGTGCAGAAGTGTTTCAAATCCCTCCCATTCACGACCACGGCCGCGCCTCAGATTCTCTGCTCGTTCGGCTCCGCGGCGCGTCTTGCTGCCCCGCGCCGACCGGGCTCGACGGCCGGCGGCGCGTACTCGCCCGGTCGGATCTCCTCCCTCACCCCCTCTGCGCGCCCCCGCGGGTAAGCCAGCGCCGGTGCCCGACACGTGGAACGTCGCTCTAACTCACCCCCGGCCGCACTCCGCGGCGGCCGCACCCTCCCTCGGCGCCTCCGCCGGGCCGCAACCCCTTGAGGGGGCGCGGCACAGCTGGGGCGCAGGCGCGGGCGCCGCCGCCCCCGCCGCGCCCCGCCGCGCCCCGCCGCTCCCCGCCGCGCCCCGCCGCGCCCCGCCGCGCCCCGCCGCGCCCCGCCGCGCCCCGCCGCGCCCCGCCGCGCCCCGCCGCGCCCCGCCGCGCCCCGCCGTGCCCCGCCGTGCCCCGCCGCGCCCCGCCGCGCCCCGCCGCCCCCGCCGCGCCCCGCCGCGCCCCGCCGCGCCCTGCCGCGCCCCGCCGCGCCGTCTTCGTCTCTGTTCTCTCCTCTCCGCCACTGTCACTTCTCCTGCCCCTTTGCCCGTCCCACTGCTCCTGCTTCGTTCCGCTCAGACCACCACGCCCCATTCCTCTCCACTCCGCCTCGCCCCGCTCCGCTCCATCCGGCACGTTCTGTCTCTCGTGCCTTTGCCACCTCCTCATTCGGCGCTCCATCCCCTTCTCCTCATGCCTCTTCCCGTTCGGCCTTTGATCCCGCCACTTTCATAGCCTACAGGCCCACTACCTGAACTTTCCTAGGAAAAAGATCGTCCCTCGACTGAGTGAATGTAGTACTCGATAAATTAATTATGGAAAGCATTAAAAAGTGCGTGAAGCGTAAAGTAAAGAGAGCTGATCTCCTGTCTACAACGTAGCTATCACACACAAATTGTAGTACCTTCTTGTACACCCTTCCCTTCGTAAAGGACGCTCTTCCTCGCGCTCTTACCGCTCTGTTTCTCGAGTTTTTATTTTCTCTTAACACTCGCCACCCATTTCTGCGTGCTTAAGTGCGCAGACTGTTGATACTTTATTCCATTCAGATGCCTTGCTGCCTGAAATGAATTCAGCTCAGCTTACATCTTGGGAATATATACTATAGAATGTTCTCTCTTGCTGCTTCAGCTCTTATTACTCCTTTACACTTCTCTCGATTTCATTTCTGAGGTCCTTCTATTGTTTCGATTTTCTTCCCTTCAGTCTCTGCCTCTTGCACTAACCCTAGTTTCCTTCACTCACTTCATTGTTATATGTTTGCTTTCGCCGTCAGTTGTATCAATTCCTTAGCCTGTACTTCTTTAAAAGTTTTGTATTTCGTCTTCATGATGCAGTTTTCTCTCGCTGGCATCACCATCCCCATCCTTGTTTTCTCCTCTGTATTCCTACTCCTCGTTTCCTCTCGCCGTCACATATTTCCCCTTAGTCCTGATCCTACTTTCTCCGCCGCCGAGGAGACGTAATAGTTTCGCTCGCACTTCCTCCAGCTGATGTTCGTTACGAAATGTAAACACTCCCCCAGCAGTTCGACGTTTTCATAAGCACGTGTTCGCATAGGCTGGCGAAGGCACTCGTCGGCGCCTGAATGCGGGCGCAAATACTGCAGCGACGGGGGTGGAAAGGTCCCTGGGTTGAGAAAGGGTTGCTGCTGCAGCAAGAGGCAGCGTTTAGGCAGGGCAAGTGTTTATGCAAGAACCACTTACGTTGTGACATACGGGGGTGGTAATGCTGATGGGAATCCCTGAAGACGTGAGTACTCAAAGGATTATCGGACAAGATCGTTTGTATTGAAGTTTTGCTAGTTCGGTGGCAAATCAAGTGAAAAAAGGAAATACGATACTCATAGTGTAGCGATTTCTGATAGTAGACTTGACAATGATTTCCTAGATACTGAGACTTCAGAAATGAGTAGGAGGAGCTTTTGGGGAAGTGATGTTTCGTGCTCCTTTATTGGGCCAGGAGGTGACTGAGCAATGGACTAGTGGTTGAAACGATAGCGATGGCAGTGGTAGACGCGCATGTAGGTCTGCGGAGAGGGCGTGGGTGGGTGCGGTGAAGTGAAAACCGCGAGAACGGCTGAGTCGGTGTTGGCGGCGGCGGCGGCGAAAAGTTACAGCTTGTCGCGAGACGAACGGCTTCTCCTGAAGGACGAGGTCGCGCTGCGCGAGTCGGGCTGCGCGCTGCTCGTCAATCTCCCGCGCAGTAGGAATTCGGGAAAGATGCTAGCGCGGAGCGGGGCGGGGAGGGGCGGCAGTGAGGGCTGAACGCCAGCGTACGGGTTGCACCGGCGATGATTCATGTGCGCGCTGTCGCCCTCTCCTCTGCTGGAAGTTGTCTGCTGCGGCTGCACCTTGCAAACATGCACATTCATATTCTGAGGTGAACGTTGGGGCTACATGAATGGATTAGAGGTTTCGCACCTGATGTGACTTCACCGTACACATCCCAGTGTTTTAAGTGATTGAGTGTAATTTTGCAAGTAGTTGTGTGTGCATAAATATGTAATCTCTCTCTCTCTCTCTCTCTCTCTCTCTCTCTCTCTCTCTCTCTCTCTCTCTCTCTCTCTCTCTCATTTCACAACGATTCGCAATATATTCCTGTGGTGTCTTCGTAGCAATTGATTTATCTATAAAAATTGATGGCTACATTTTCATGCAGTGAATTTTTAATTTTGAAAAATAACATCACTAATAAAATTAAACTATTATTTTTGTGTTATGAAATATTACACATTAAATACAGAAATTAAGAAAGAGATTAAGTAAAAGAAAGAGAAATGGCGAGCGCGGGTAAATTGTAGAAGAAGAGCAGCTAATCCTGACAAGCTACTCGACGAGTCTGTGGACTTCGCCGCTACTCATTCGCATCTGAAGCCGCACGGTAAATTGTCTTATCTTTGTTAGCAGAAGACGGGAGTGGGACGCGCTGCCCAATGCTGTCGAAACGCGATTTTCGCGAGAAAACTACGCTTGCCTGTAATGGAAATGGAACGCAGCAGCTCGGCGCGGCGGAGCGCTTCTACGCAGTCAAGCAGTCGGTGACGTCTTGCGCGCGACGCGCAGTGTAATGACGCCGTTTGAAGGGTGGCATTGAAAGCGGCGCGGGAAGGGGGGGACGAAAGTGAGATTTAAAGCATTCTCCCCCATTTGCTTTGCGGTTCCGGCCGTAAGAAAACCATTCCGTGAGACCTAATTTAAATTTATGTAACGTCGCGCGCCGCGAAATAGACGGTCTTTTGTGTATATTTATACACTATATTTACGATTTGTCTTTTCGCACGCGTTTGTGTTGTCCTTTCCTTTTCCTCTCGCCCTCGTGTTTGGGAGTTTTGCTCTCTCTTTCTCTTGTGCTCCTTTTGCACGTGCGAGCGCGAGGATTTCTTTTTCTACCGTGTCCTGAGAGCTCACGCGTGCCCGGGTGATGGCCGTGATTGAGATACACGTCCCTCGGCTGCAGTCGTATAATGAATACGTCGCGACGTGGCTTTGCCAAACCCGGTATGCCTTATGTGGCACGAGCCCTTTCGCTCTTTTTATACCGGATGGGTGGGGAGGCTCTGCTGAAGGCAGGTGAAGGAGAAGAATGTGATGCTTTAGCTTGTATGGCAGGCACTCGTAGTGCTTCATCTGCGCTTGACTCATCTTTTCGCGTCGCTGACCGTACACTGGCCGTCTGTCATGACTTCGATCACTCAGTCCTTTTTTCGTCAAGGTCCTGCGTTAACGCAGGGAAGGATTTAATTTGTTGCTTAATGTGTGACTTTCGTTATTCTTTGGACACGCCCCCGTTTTCATTGTTTTACTTCGTGCATTGAAAACCAACGTTTGTCAATTACGAGGAAACGAGGTAAACTGCATTTTGTCTTGATAACTTTTATGATTTTTGAAAGCGTCAAGTCCAAAGCCACCGTTCCATTCTAAACGTAAGATTTAATCGCTGAAATACTAATAGTGTGAATCTGTAATCATGTAGTAAAGAAATAATATTTTTATAATGCGTCTACATTTATAACTTCTGGAATTATTCTATATCATGATGTCAATCCAAACTATATTATAAGGTAATAACAACGGATTTGATACCGAAAAGTTCATCTTTTCTCCTCGTAGTTCGTGTATCTCGGAAATTCTAAACGAAAAGGAACTTACAAGCAAAGCCCTTTTTCTCTACTTGCTTTTTCTTCTCTCGCTTCTCCAAAGCGAAGGCATGCACTCACTCTGCATGTCGCTGTTGCGTGGAGTAAGCCACTCCTCTCCGCAACGCGCCTTATAATCAGGATAGGCATCCCGCTGCACTCAGCTGTGCTCAGGTAGCGAGCGAGGGAGACGTTGAGAAAGCATGCTCTCCAGGATGCCCATTAGGTTGTATTTCTTTTACCCGATCCTCTGAGGAAAGAAGTTTTGCGATGTTTGCGTGTTGAGGTGTATAGTGCCCACAATCGTAAAATTCTATGAACCTGCGAATAGTGTATTTTAAGCCATGACGGTAAATTGAAAAGATATGCGCACTTACATTTGCGTTAAATAAACAGTTAAATAATTCATAATGTTGAATGACAATTAAGGGAAAATTAAGCGCATCGTACATTTTCAGGTGTGTTAATCAGAAAACAGAATTATTTTTGTTCTAGAAAATATCGGTGACATTTTTTCAGTTTTTCGTAATAAAAACTAAATTGATTTGCGAAATGTTTAAAAAGAATAATCATCACTGCATGTTATTTAATTTCTTATATGACTTCTACAGAGTCTTTATGGCTTCTCATTATGCATTGTTAAAGTAATTTATCGCGGCAGCTGGGCTTTTAATTGTAATCTTTGAAACCATTTAAATGAATATCTGGAATCTCCGATCGAACAGTTTACCACTTCTCGATTCGTGCTTTTCATTTAACGTAAAAGCGTTCAGTTGAAACCCCGTGACAACAGGCGCGGGTTGGGCCGGGGTCCGTAATGCACCCATGGGGAACATCTCCTTTTTTATTTGATCTCGTGTGAAGGTGTGGGCCCGCATACGAATGTGCTCAGTTTTCTAGAACGGTCCGACAATTGAACGAGTGATTGTCTTTTGACGTCACATGCACCATTGGGACCTGTCGTTGGTTGCCTCTTTACTTCATGGGAAGCTCCGAGTGTGCATATGCTTTGAGCAGGAGAGCGGGAAGCCGATTCAAAGGTTCAAGCGAAAATGGCATCCTTAACATATCGGTTGATAAATTACTCGCTATTTATTGGTTGTAAAATGTCTGCACATCTTCTGCGTGGTCGGCAAATTATCAAAAGACATGTCAGGCGTTATATTTCCAACGCGCTTTTTGTTTTTATTTTGGTGGGGGGAGGGAATTATCTTGCATTCAAAACTTCTTCGGTCGCTTCTTTGTACTCTATGTCGCTAATCTATTTTGATCCCAGCTAATTTCCAAACTTACAAACTCTCCGAATTACCGACTCTGCAAATATGCCTTTTCTTTGTGTGCGTGTGTGCATGCAATTTGTACGAATTACGTTTCGTATCATTCCTCTTTATTGTCTCTTTCTTATTTTTTGCAAAAATTAGAAAATAGTTGCATATATTAAAAATAGTTGTAGATTGTAATAGAAATAAAGTCTTTAATGACAATTAAGTTACATTTTAGAAAATACAAGGTGAGTCAAAAGTCATTATCCATTGTAGAGTGAATTGAAAATTAGTAGGAAAGATATTAAAATATTTAAAAAACATATTACAGATTGAATTGACACTTTGTAGAATCTACATGTTTATTTATAATATTATTTCTCAAATTGCCTTCCATCATTTTCAATACATTTCCGCAATCGATATGGTCGCTTAGGCATACTTGTTTGTACAATCTTTTATTTGCATCCATTTCCTCAAAAGCATTTTGAATAGCTTCAATAAAGTCAATTGTTTACGATTTTGTATCATTGACTTTATCTTTAACATATTCCCATAAGAAGAAACTGGCGATCTTGCAACATCCCAAGAGAGCCTTTGAGTAGTTATTTAAGACTCTCGATAATCGCTTGTAAAACGTTCAGCTTTGATTTAATACCCGGCCTTGATGGCCTACCTGAAGTTGAACAGTCTGTTGCATTTCCATTAGCCTCAAACGTTTTCGTAAATTCTAGACTGCTTTATGTGATTGCTGAACAGTATTGAACTGGGTAGAAATGCAGTTTGTGATCCGATTCATTTACGCGCGCGGAATTGTGAAGTTTCGCTACACGTGTCCAAGTTGACGAGGCTCGGGTCTTCGGCCTTCACGTTAACATAAATCATACGGTCTGTCCAACGCATAATTACGAAGGCATTTTATGCGAATACTCACCTTAAAAATCATTTGGCGTGTTTATGTTCTTCATGCTCTCCACATATACTCGCATAAGTCCCCTCAAGATCCGTTGTGTCCGTTTGTTTTCAGAGCCGCGTGGGTGAACGAATCGGATCATAAATTTGCATTTCAGCCTTGAAGTGTTTGTACCACTCACTAGTAATTAAATTATAGCCACTTTTGTACCAGATTTTTAAAGCAAAAATTTTCTTCAGTGGTAAAGATTTTCGCAACTTTGAAGCAACAATGGCAAATGAACTTCAGAAGTTTTATTGAATAACATTGCACTGTAGTGTCACATAGAGAAACAAGAAACAATCATAAAACAAAGGTTTAATTTAAAATCCATCGTAACCAAAGTTACTTTAATGTTCACTATGGGTAATGGTTTTTTATCCATCCAGTATAATTGAATATTTTAATAAATAATTTTAATAAACATTACAGAACAGGTTCACTGATTTTCTTTGTTGTGCTAATGATGCTAAGAAAACAATATATAAACCAATACAAACCCAATCGTCAACATGAATAATTTTAAAAAGTTATATTTATGCCACCTACCAAATTTATATTTTGTCTCTACATTTATGATAAAAGTTTATTGTGGGAGGTAAATTATTATTAAAGGTTTTAGTTCGATCCAACTTTTGAATATGTAATACACTAAATTTTTGTTATTATCAGATGTTACCGTTCTATCCGGTATTACTGACGACGCCCCTTTACACGATCTAAATAATTGAGAATGTGAAACGAATATCTGCTAGGGAAACTGTGCTTTTAGGAACATTAAATGGAGATTTTTCGAAATAGAAAACACTTTCACCTTCTAGACAAACAGATTAGAAAAGCGTTCTCCTACAAAATATATTTTCAATTTAATCTTCGTCGTTGCCATCCGACTATACAATATTCATAGCATAGGCGATTGCCAAGCAATATAGAACTATACACCTGTAATAACCTCGCGAGTGAGTTTCAGGGCTCCCACTGCGTCGCGTCAGAGACCGTGACGTTGGCGGTCGGGCTTCGTAGCCCGGTCCGTGCCTCCCGGGGCCGCGCGGCGGCAGTGACGGCTGTCGCGATAACATCTGCGGCCGACCGCGTATCGATCACTGGTGAAACACATGAGGCGCGCGACCCGCCCGCCGCCGCCGCCGCCGCCGCCGCCGCCGCCGACACCGCCACCTCCGTCGTATTCGCGAAATGAAATTGCCCGACTGCTCCTGAATAAACCGGAGTGTGACCGTGTATGACGTCCTCCATACAAGTTTGTACAAGTGATAAAAAGGTGGTTCGGACAAGTTCGTGATTACTCAAAACGGTTCCCAGCGACTGAAAAGCAAACCTTGTATCGAGTGTCTTGTGTGACAACTTTGTTTTCGGGTTCGTAATTTGAGTGGTACTCTCAATAATGTAATGTGATTTCATACTCTTATTCATATGTTTATATATATATATATATATATATATATATATATATATATATATATATATATATATATATATATACATAGGGGTGTTCAGAAAGAAACGGGAATTTTGTTATTGCGAGTGTGGTAATAGTCTGGTTCGCGAGATTGTTTTTTTGTTGTGTTGGTAAACATATCTGGAGTGAATCTGTACACTAGTTCCACTGTTGGATGGTTAGTCTTTCGTCAGTTGCGAAGAAGGTTACATGTGTTTGCCTAGTAGGGTTGATCCGTAGTTTAGGGTGGCACGGTTCCTTTGGTTCCTTTTATGATTCATTATTTCTCGCGATTCCTATGTTTATAGTTGCGCGGTTCACTATAAAACTGAATTGTTTATGTTCAATGTTAAATGAGAAGAAGTCACCTGATAATTTATTGGCGTGGAATTGTGTGTATTTTCGCATTTCAAGTCTTCTTCAAATAGGTTTGTGTGTCTACTGAGATGAAAGGTATGAATTTTCTTAAAAGTGAGTGTTACCTTTAAAATAAATTCTCTTAAAAGTGAGAGGTATATAATACAGCGTGAGCGCCGAAGCGACAGCGGAGGCGCGAACCAGGTCTCGAGAGCGAGGGCCGGAAGGCCCTCGCGAACGTAGCACGTTGGATCCGTCGGGTAGCGACGTGCGATAGCACGTCGCGGACCACTTGGTGAAAAAAATGCGTTGGTTAAAGAATTGTGTAGGTTATAAAATTAAATTTGTAGCGTGAAAAATACGAATAATCAGTTCACTTAATGAGAGTACGTTGCTACGTGGATTTACACGTACAGGGGGCTTTAGAGCAGTGGGGTAGTTATTCTCCCGATCAACCTTTAATTTAAATAATTATATTTATTGCTGTAACATCATGAACTTAACTACACGCGACTACTACGTATAAACAAGGATTCAGTTCATGGAGTCGATTCTCTTCTAATGAACCGAATCAGTGAATCAAAGGAACCGTGCCACCCTATACTTCGGATTTACCGCCTAGTAGTGGCGATTTTTGATTAGTTGAAAAAATGGATCAGAGGATTTGCATTAAATTTTGCTATAAGAACGGAATAAAATGTAACAAAGTTCTAGAAATGTTGAAAACTGCTTTTGGTGAGTCTGCTATGAGCAAAACAAGGGTTTATGAGTGGTACAAACGGTTCCAGGATGGCCGTGAAGACGTGAAAGACGACGAGCGTTCTGGACGCCCCAGCACATCAACAACAGCTGAAAACGTGTAAAAAGTGCAAGAAATAATTATGAACGATCGCCGAATTACAGTAAGAGATGTTGCTGAAGATGTTGGCATATCAATTGGCTCATGTCATGAAATAATTTTGGATGTTTTGGGTATGAAACGTGTGACAGCAAAATTTGTGCCAAAGGTGTTGAATTTCGAACAAAAACAGCGGCGAATGGAAGTTTCTCAGGAGTCGCTAAATGAAATCAGTAATGATGCAGAAGTACTAAAACGTCATAACAGGTGACGAAACATGGGTGTACGGGTATGACGTGGAAACTAAGGTTCAGTCGTCCCAGTGGAGGTCCCGAATTTGTGGCGAAACAATCCATGGCTTTTGCATTACGATAATGCACCTGCGCACACGTTATTGCTTGTTCGTGAATTTTTGGCAAGAAACAACACTGTTATGATGCCTCAGCCTCCATATTCGCCAGATTTGGCCCCGTGCGACTATTTCCTTTTCCCTAAAATAAAAAGAACCTTAAAGGGCCGTCGTTTTGCAAGCATAGATGAGATTAAAAGCGCATCGCTGAAAGAGTTAAATGCTATCCCACAGATCGAGTTCCAGAAGTGTTTCGGCGATTGGAAGAAGCGCTGGCATAAGTGTATATTATCTACTGGTGACTACTTTGAAGGTGACAACATTGCTGTTGACGAATAAATTACAGTGTTTCTAAAAAATTAAAATTCCCGTTTCTTTTTCAACACACCTTGTGTATGTATATATATATATATATATATATATATATATATATATATATATATATATATATATATAAAACAAGTTTCCTTCTATACCTATGTATCTGGTTAAAAAATGAGTTATATGAAGTAAGATGACACGAACTATGACTGTTACATTATAAACTCGCTCTGAACTGCATTATGAAATTGAATTTTGTTCTTAAAAGAAATGCTCTTGATTATTGCAGCTTTTCGTCGTTCCACTTCCCTAATGATCATCGTAAAAGGAAAGTAGTCTGCTTGAATTTGTAGATTAGATGTAATCGCAACATCCAGTTCGAGTTTCAAGAACACGATATTTTATGTTTTTATTTGTGGGGAGTTAAAATGGTCAATCAACTGGCTTTTACATCCTGAAAACAAACTTGAGATAATTTTGTTAACATTTATTTATCTGTATTACCTTCGTGATTGTAATCGTTTGTACTAGTCCACGGCGGAGATTGCCAGAGAAATAAGAGAAAAGAGGAGGAATTGCGTTTGACGAGGAGGCAGACGAACGTTCTTTTGCCGCATGTTGGAAACCTCGTCTCTTTGACTGGCCACGAACGTCGCAGTCTCTCGCATTCCTCGATCTTGCGCCCCCACTCATCTGCGGGGTACGAACCGCCGAACATTTCGTTAAGTCGTTCACCGCTGCAGGATGCTACTGCACTGCTTGTGGTGGCAAGGGGAGGGAGCGAGGTAAGAGAGAGTGCCCGGCGGAACGCACCGCTCGCCTCATCCCGCGCAGTTCAAGTGCAAATTGCATGCGCACACAAAGATGCGGTACAGCGCGAGCCTCCGTGAACGCGTAACTTCTTGAGGATAAAAAGGTGCCCGTGACATGTATGCGCCTGTTCCGTTCCGCGTGATTGTACCTGTTCTTCCTGCCGCGCTGTGGTGTGCCTTGCACCTCCCTCTCCCCCGCCGATCCGCCACTTCTGCGTTTCCTGGTGTCGTTTGCGTTTCTCGCGGAATTAGTACTCGCATTGCCGGCGGAATCGTCGGCTCTTGCTTTTGTGTGGGAGGCATGAAATGCCTTCTATCGTCTACTCCCGTTGTCTTTCCTTTTTCTCTTCGCGACGCTTTTGTTTTTTCTATCCCTCTTCGTGTCGCTTTTTTTTCTCTGCTCCTCCTCGCGGGTTCGTGCGCGCGGCCTCTGCTCTTCCTCCGGCGATCGCCGTAGAACGCGGTGGCTTCAGGTGCCGCGGCAAGCGATGCGCCTTGAAGTGAATTGGCCGCAGATATTCCGTGGCGCCGGCCTTCCTCCGCCTTGCCATGGCACTGGCGGCGAGGGTGCACAGGCAGCTGGACAGGAAGGGAGGGGGGGCACTACCCACACTGGAGCTGACGATGGCGCGCGTGGCAGCGGACGCATCTCTGGAAGAAATCACCAGCCATTGAACGGTTCTGCTCGCGCGTTCACGTCAGACTCGGCACACCTTTCTATTTATTCCACTTCCAAAGGCTGCTCTCAGAGGAAGCACTGAAAATGAGCTCGCTAGTAGTACTCAAATTAATTAAAAGTTTTCTCTTCATCGCCGATCGGAGATGAAACAAAACACCGATACACACACACCCTTCCTCGTCCCGAACTGTTTTGTTGGTGTTTTTTTTTCGGTGGCCTTTGAGAAACGCGTCTCGTTTCTTTGGGGACTCCGTACGCCTGCGAATTTCAATACTTGCGGTGGAAAGGCTTTAGAATGGAATGGCTTACTCGTGGCGGTCACCCGGGTCGCTTCCCATTACATTCGCGTGTCGAAAAAAGTGAAAGAAATTGTGAACAAATGAATCGATGAAAAGTAATTTCCTTGGCATGCAGCCGGCTTGTTACTGGTATGGCAGCAATTGATTCGGAGCACGAAAACTGCAGAGCCATTTCAGAGCTGTGGGATTCTCGATTTTCTGCCTAGACGTTTCCGTAGAGTTGTGAGCTATTCTCAAAATGAGCAGGATTACAAATATTTAAATCGATGTAGCAGTAAGGAAATGAATTGCAATTAACAAATTTCAATCTTATAAAAATGTTTCGAAAATGACTTGCATAGCACAAATTTATCCTTTTATAGCAATCACGTAACCTGCGTCTGATGATAATTAAATCTCATTTTAATGAATTTTTGAGAAAAAAACAACATATGTGTGTATGGGGGGCACGTGAAATCCTTTTGGAGGTGTTTTACTTCCTACGGAAATGATCACATTTGATTGCTCTCAACAAGACGAATCGATATATGTATTTCTTGCCAGATCTTTCCATAATATTCTGAAATAATTCTGAGAAAACAAAATAAGAGGGTTTTAAGGTACCTACAGTGCTGAAACTCTGTGGGTACTGCCTTTCCAGCTTAACATAAATTCTTAGGACATGAATCATTGTATTGATGATCGTTAAATTTACTAACGTAAGACGTCGGAATTTTAGTCACAAAAAAAGTTATAATTTAGACACCTAAAATATGTACCAAAATATGAAATTAGGTCCTATTAGACACGAAAACCGACGTTTTAATAGGTTGCAAACTGATTGAATCTGGCATTTAAAAACATAAGACATGAAAAGTTATGTTTCTGACATCTAAAACTGATCACAAAAAGATTAAATTAGCCCTTTTTTTATTCAGGAAATATTGTATTTTTTACATTTAAGAAAGTGATTACACGCATATTATTTTATTCACTTTCTTAATTAGCATTTAATCAAGATTTTCTCCAAATTTTCTACAGTAAGACTGTTAAAATCATTTTGAAAGCCCAAAAGGACTTTTCCCACTGACACAAAAGGTTATAGGAACAAACGTAAATTTAGTCACATTTCTAATGCCCGTTCTTCTGTAAATTTCCCACCCTCCACCACCAAACATTATACCACACGACCCATATCCAGGATTTTTTATTACGCTCTCCCATGTGTACTTTTTTTTTGTCCCATTTGTTGCTCCCTTAGCAGCTCTAATTTTTATTTCGGCGTGTTACACCACTGGCAATTGATCTGTCAAAGGTTTGCGTTCCAGCTTTGGATATTGTTGAGGGCATGAATGAAAAATTTGTATTTTGCTGGGTTGTATTTTTTAAGCCTCGCCTTTCAGTCAGAAGGCTTTTGCCTAACCTGTCTTTCCTCTCCTAGATTGCGTAGACGATGCGCCGCGGCGATAAGCCTCAACCTTGACAACTGTGTAGCCGCACCAGGAACGAGTGCAGTTGGCTAAGAAGTGCGAGGTGATCGGTGACGAGCGTGAAACATCCTCTTTATATAGACTTGCAGAGCTTACGGATGTTCGGTTGTTGGGTGAAAGATTTCGGAGCGCAGTCGATTGTGTATTCGATGAGGGAATAATCGCAGTTCTTCAAAATTACTTGGTTTAGGCAGTTTTAGCCCCCCCCCCCCCCCCCGACATCAATCACATTTTTAGGACATTTTAGGTACTATTAGATTCTTTCAGTCGATTTTTACTTTCTCGTATACATACGTATATACGGAGTAATATACGTAGTATAAAGTTATGTAATGCTGCAGAAAATCGATTTCGAGATTTTACCGGAAATACACGTTTTGGGGTTCCTGATACCGAAAAAGTTTTTTTCTTCTTCTTCTTCTTTTGCTTTCAAAACGTCCGTCCGTCCGTCCGTCCGTTTGTCCGTCCGTCCGTTTGTCCGTCCGTCTGTCTGTGACCACTACTAGCGCCTAAACTAAACCAAACGTACGATCTCTTCCAAATTGAAGAATCCCTTGTTAATCAGGCTCTAGTTGAAATTTTGAAAATCGTTCTTTAAAATTTGGAGGTACTTTGCATGAAGCCACCCGGACATTTTCAAAATTTTCTCAAAAACAGCTCCAAATTTTTTCTTTAAATTTCGTGTAAGAATAGAGTAAAATACACTTATAAATGTGGCATATGTCCCATTTTCACGGTTAACTCTGAATTTTCGAAAATTGCAAAAGTTTGAATTTTGTTCGGTGTCTTCCTACAACTACAAAATTAAAGACAGAGATTTTTCCGTCAACTGAAGTTTGTTGTGCATAAATAGTGCCCTGTGCCTGAAGCGCCTGTAGTTTTTTCTTGATTCGTAAAAATGTACAATTGAAGACTTGAAATCAAAAAGGATGTAATAAAAAACACCTAAAGAAACTAGATAAGTATTTCTCTCAACCGCTTTAGTGGCTAGAGAAAGTTATATAATGCTGCATGAAAAAAAACGGCGAATTTTCGGCAGAAGAACTATTACAGGGCCTTGGCAACGGAAAAATCGATAAATGTAGAAAAAAATCCTCTAACATATGGTGTAGCCAGAAACCATGTTTTATGGGTTCTTGATACCGAAAAGTCGATTGACGGCAAAACGTCTGCCTTCCCGTCTATTCGTCTGCGAAGAACGCTAGCGGCTGAAGCGTTCAGCCGATTTTCTCCAAACTTTTCTCCAATTGATTCTGGCTGATGTCGCGACCCCTTGAATTTGAAACCAATATTTTAAATTTTGACTAACTGAAATTTAAACTTTATATAAAGCCCATGGAACATTTTCAAAATAAAAAAAAATTCTATCGTTTTTTCACTAAACTTTGTTATTGGATAGTGAGAAGGACGTTTAAGAGAATGGTTTAGATCGCATGTTCGTTGAAAACTCCGATTTTTCGAAAACTGCAAAAGATCAATTTTTTCGGGGTCTTCCTAAAACTAAAATATTAAAGATGGAGTTTTTTCCTCTTAGTGAAATCTGTTCCTTAAATATAGATTTTGAAAAAAGGTCATGAACAATTTTTCGAAATCATGAGTATTGTTTGGAAATTTTGTGTCAAACATACGCAATTTTTTTCTTAATAACGGCACATTTAAAAAAAATTAAATTTAGACCTTAGGTTTCGTAAAGGACCCTTAAGAGAATGATGCAGGTCTCATGTTCGTTGAAATAACCTGATTTTACGAAAATTTAAAAAAATTAAAAATTTGTCGGCGTCTTCCTACGATTACAATTGTGAAGATACATTTGTTTCTTATTAAAATGTGTTCATAAAAAACATCTTCGGATCAGATCTTGAATTTTTTGAAAATAGTATTTTTGTGTAATTTGGCTACAAACAAATTAACCCGCTCCGAATTTACTGCGCTTCGTGAACGTAATTTTAAGTGTTTTGGATATAAGTCAGAACGTGAATATTATTTCATATTTCTTTGTCCGTTTCTTACATTGGAGCTTTTGTTACAAGTTTCCAAATTAATCTTTTAGAAATTCTTTAAAATCTATTTGAAATATACGAAATAAATATTGCTAGCCTTCAGGGAATATCAGATTGGAATGCAACAATGTCATTCCACGTCGCGCTAGCAAATTTCTGTGAATTGCATCTCATTGTTGTGACATGATTTAGCTATATTTTATTTTACGTCAAAAAAAAAAAACAGTTAAAAACTGCGTATGACGTGCTATGGGGAAAAGTGAATTGTGTGCACATTTTCAAAATTCTGTGATCCCTACACTAAGTCATATACTACTTAAATTTTTAATTTTTGAAAGGGAGAAAAAAAACAAAAAACTCCCATGTAATAAAATCTATTTTCAAGGATAAACAAGCAATAAATTTTGAATTTTGAAAGGGAGAAAAAAAAAACAAAAAAACTCCCATGTAATAAAATCTATTTTCAAAGATAAATAAGCAATACATTTTGGCTCTTATTACTTCCTGCCGCGACAACGTGGAAACGATAATTTGAATAATTGTATTTCCCACTGAATTCTAGAAGACGTGCACAGAAAATGAAGTTACATTTATGTCCAGAAGCAAAACAAGGGCCATCTCAGCATTTGCTCAATGGATCAGGGAAACTGGACGAAGAACCTGATCGAGATGGGGGTCATTGACCCGGAAGCTGTAGTACAATAGTTGTTGCAGGTTGTTTATACTCATTTATACAGTCCAAGTGGTAAATAATGCATTATGTATCATTGTTAAAATTAATGTTACTTTTCTTGTGATGCTCAGTATAGTCTCTAATTGTATAGAAACAGTTATGCAGCAGAAACGATTTCACTTGGGATTTAAACTTTTCTATCGAATTTAATCGTTTAATGTCATTTGGCAAAGTGTTGTAAAATAATGTACATGTATTGTATGTGAATTTTTTGTAATGAGCTGTTGATACTGTCACCTGATGAATATAATTTCTACGTCGAGTGTTATAGTAATAGACTTCGGCATTTTCTGAAAATATATTCCCGCCCTTAAGCAAGTCATTTTTTACAAAAACCACTGATTCGTAAATAAAAGACACGGTAATGGTAGAATTCCTAGATTAATGAAGATAGGCTTACAAGAATCACGTGGGTGGGATTTGGTTATTATTCGTACAATTCGTTTTTGTAATCTAAAAGTCTGGGAGCTATAAGATGTATTTCCCCAGAATATTATGCCATATCTCAGGCGGGAATGAACATTAGCGAAGTATACACAACGAGCAGTATGAAGGCTGACTGAATTTGCAAGAATTCTGAACGCGTAGCATAATTAACTTAATTTTGTGTTCAATTCATTTAAATGGACGTTCCATTTAAGGTTTGACTGAATTGAGAGACCTAAAATTTTGTTGCCTTAACATCAGTCAATGGTACACTGTTCATTTTCAATGGAGCACAGAATTGTTTATTTGAAATGGAAAACTGCATTAAAACCGTTTTCTTTTCGTTTACTATTAATTTGTTATTTCGGAACCAATTTGAAACATCCGATATTGTACTATTTACGGTTTCTTTATTGCAAAGGATGTTCGTATCATCCGCAAAGAGAACTGTTCTTCCGTTTCGAATCGTCGAGGGCATATCGTTTACGTAAAGTAGGAACAGAATAGGGCCTAAAATCGATCCTTGAGGAACTCCACATGCAATGGGCAAAGAGTCGAAAAGGTGCGTACGTAATGTTCCATCATTCCAGTAAGGTATTTCAACTCTCTGAGATCGTTGTTTAAGGTACGAACATAACCAATCTAGAGCAATACCACGAATTCCATATGAAGGTAATTTGAAAGTAAAATGTCATGATCAATGACGTCAAAAGCTTTTGAGAGATCTAAAAATAATCCAATAGGTGCCTCGTTTTGATCCAATGATGAGGCGACATCTTTAAGAAAAGAAAATATAGCTGTTTCCGTTGATTTTGATTTTCTAAATCCATGTTGGCAATCTGAAAGCGCGTCGTGTTTAGTGAGAAAGGTTTCCATTCGTACGTAAAAAAGTCTCTCTAATATTTTTGAAAAAACTGATAGAAGAGAAATGGGCCGATAATTTTGAATTTCATTTTTGTTGCCTTTTTTGAAAAGCGGCTTAATTTTAGCTGTTTTGAAAATATCTGGAAACGTTCCAGTGCATAAAGATGCATTAAATATGTGAGTTAACGGGTGTATAATGGCATACGCACAAGTCTTTAACAAAGAATCCGGGAATTCATCTAAACCGGACGAATATTTATTTTTTAGTTTAGTTTATATGAAAAGGAGTTATAATTGTAAAATTTGTGTGAACATGTTTAGTTTTCACATCAAATGTCCTACCATTTGCAATGAGTTTTACAAAAAATGACGACTGAGATGTGTGGATTTCTTAGAGAAATTCTGGTATAAATAGTATTACATAACCATTTCTCAATGCAAGTAATACGTGCTGTTTTAGCACCACTAGTTTGAAAAAGTATTTTTATGTATACTTCTTCATGTAACTCTTTTTCTGTGGATATACATGCAAAGCAACTCTATTGTTTTAGAATTTCTTTTTTATGTATTTCCTTTTTTGTTTTTACTTTCATAACACAAATAAAAAGTGTCAACGTGAATTCACCACTGAGATGCCAGGCCAAGCTAGTTTGTTGGTATATTAAATAGGTAGATTTAGTTTTATATTCAGTAATGTGTTGATAGCTAAACTAAATTTATTTAAAGTAGTAGTGGTAGTAGTACTTGTACTAGTACTAGTACTAGTGGTAGTGATAGTGGTAGTGGTCGTGGTGGTGGTGGTGGTGGTGGTTTAATTTTAGTAACTTTAATTTAGTAATTTTAATAACTTTAATTCTAAAATTTTGTTTGAAAATATAAAACAGTAATATTTTTTAGATCATTGTTTGTGAAAGTATTTATTTTGAGAAAAGATTTGTTTTTTAAAATTACAAATCACTATTAATTATATTGCCTAAATTCTTGAATCAGTTTCGTTTTACTCACGGAATATATTGTTCATAGACTGGATCACTGGCACAATT
Organism: Teleogryllus occipitalis; assembly: GCA_011170035.1. Lineage (NCBI taxonomy): Eukaryota > Metazoa > Arthropoda > Insecta > Orthoptera > Gryllidae > Teleogryllus > Teleogryllus occipitalis. The sequence continues at coordinate 287,328 of BLKR01000127.1, read as the reverse complement.
TGAAAAATACAAATTTTGTGCTATGACCGCTATAAAGCAACATTTTATAATAAGTAAAACATGTCTAAGCCGTAATCGTTTGGGTCCAACATTTTCTTGTCTTTACAGGTTTCCGTATTATTGGTACAGGTTTGCAATAAAAACTGTCAATTCCAGAAACGGTCAACGACGGAATAGGTTGTATGAGTAATGTATCTCACTCAAAAAGTACATTTAAGAGAAACGAACACGTCCTGGGAGAGACAATGAAAATGACTTACAGAAACGCAACAGGAAGTCTAATGAAATAGAGAACTCCATTGAAAGTAAAAGAAATATTATTTCCTTCAATATTTGTGGGAACAGATGAGTCATTGAATTAGGCATACGCTATTCGCCTATGTTCTCGTCAATATTGTGACAACACCTACAATTTTTTTAACCACTCATTCTTGATTTTGTCTTTGTTTCTGAGGTGTCATGCGCTAGAGTTTTCCCAACTTTATATTTCTTTATACACCGTGTCAGAACGCTTTGTTTTTCAATTATTCTAATTTTTAGCTCCAAGAGTTAACGTTTTCAATTTGCCGCCTGACATCATAAACATTTGATTAACACAATACCTGCAACTCGTCGAATTGAACAATAGTAAACGTTTAGAACTGTTGGACCCAAAACACGCATTACACGATCTGTGGAAGGATCGCTCTTCGTGTCTCTCCTTCCTCGACACGGACTTGTGAAGGTCGGTGGCATGGTGGAAATAATTATTTCCACCATGGTCGGTGGTATAAATGGTCTAAACGATGGTCGGTGGTCTAAACGGTCTAAACGATGGTCGGTGGTCTCAACGATGACTTTCGCACGAAATGCAACATTCGGACGAGGGTAGCTGAGATAGCGATTTGACGAGCTTAGCTCTTGAGTCTTGCTACGATGTCGCCGCTCGTACAAGTCAATGTTTAATTTTAAAACAGTATTTGTTGTCAGTCTTGGTCAGAATTTTTAATTCTGTCGTACAAAAAAATCCTTTTCATTTTGCGTTAGGCAGGTTTCCGGTTTATCCAGTGTACTTTGCATTGGAAAATAGTCCGTTTTGAGAATATTTTTTTTGGTGGAGGCGGGTTTCCGCCTTTTGCATGTTCCTTCTTAGACATATTTTACTGTAGTTAGTATTTACCAAGGTCGCTAGGATGGCTCATGGGCAGTGTACTAGCTCCCCTTGGAGTGATCCTGGGTTCAAGTCCCGATCAAGGCAATAATAGATGTAGGTTTCCTTTAAAATCGTCACAGTTTCTGTAGCTGTGTGATAAAGAAAAGCTGATGCAAGCAGAATTTGCTAGTTATGGTGAAGGGAATACATAATGTTTGCCACACTCTGGACCCTCTCTCTCTCTCTCTCTCTCTCTCTCTCTCTCCCCCCCCCCCAAGCGTGAGAATTAAACTAGGCCGAGGCATGGAGGACTCAGAAAGCCTAGCCGGCAAAGTCAGACAGTCAATCCAATGCCAAATATATTATTTACCAACTTATCCTAAGCCTTTTAGATATGCCTACCCTCTAATAATCAATTATAAAGAGTGTGATATCTGCATTTCAATCACTGGCAAACACTTTTAACACTCTTACTACCTCAAAACTTAATTTTGCAAGTTGTCCCAGTATTGCACTCTGTGATCAATATATTTTTAAAATTAATTTGCGTAACTGAAATTGAATAAACTATTTTTAAATTAGATTGTGAGTAGAAAGTGAATAATCTCAACATTGCCTTGTGAATTGTATTAATTGATATGATGACTCTCTACTTCAAAATATTTTTTTATTTGTTTCAGCCAAAAGATTGAGTGAATATGTCAGCTATTATGAACAACTCAACTACGACTCCCAAGAAGTTCATCACAAGCACATGCGAGCGAAACGTTCAGTCACACAAGATCATGTGGTCCACTTCAACTTCCATTCTCATAGTCGTCACTTCAATATTCGCCTCAAGAGGGATTTGGAGACTTTCAGTGACAACTTAGTAATACATGGTCCATCTGGGAAAGTGGAGAACCTAGACACATCTCACATATATCATGGCCATCTGGATGGTACACTTTGTTTGAATTATTTTGACTGTAGTTAGTTTTTCAAAATGATTTATTTACTTTCATGCTTTTTCAGAAGAGCCAGGGAGTCATGTATTTGGATCCTTAAGTGATGGAATTTTTGAAGGAAAAATAGTCACAAATAAAGGTAGTTTCTATGTGGAACGAGCATATAGATACTTCCCCAAAGATACAAATACAACTTTTCATTCTGTCATTTATGCAGAAAATGATATTGAGGATCCTTACGAGAAAGTTAGAACAGGTATTTTACTTCTGAAGCTTTTTCTTGGTTTTGTATGGGATCTTAAAACTGAAGTCAGTTATAATATTTTTTTTTCTTTGTAGGTCATGTAGGAGGATGTGGCATCACTGATGAAATCATTCAGTGGATGGATCGAATACAAAACTCAGCTGTAGATGAGGAAGAAGACAAGCCTGTGAAGCACAAACAACACAAACAAGTGAAACAACCAAAGCAACAAAAACATCAGAAACATCAAACACATCAGCAACATGTGTCCCAGCCTGCCACATCAACTTTTCATGGGGGGGATTATTCTTTACATAATAAATACAGTCGTGAAGCCAATGAAGGGGATCACAAGAGAAGCAAAAGAGCCACAAGGCCAAAAAGTGAGAAAAACACTTGCTCTCTGTTTATACAGACTGATCCTCTCATTTGGAGGCATATAACAGAGCAGGTATATTAGAAATACACGTGTTATTTACAGAGAATTGAAGTTCTAATGATATTTGCAAAATGATTAAATTATATTAATCCAATGTTTTAGGTTGGCTATGATGCAGAAAAAACAAGAGAAGAGATTTTATCTTTGATAGCTCATCATGTAACTGCTGTTAATTACATTTACAGAGACACAAAATTTGATGGGCGGGTAGAACATAGAAATATAAAATTTGAAGTGCAAAGGATAAAGGTAATACTAAAATTATGTGGAAAAGGATTAATAATATTAAATATTGATATTTTATAAATAATGTGTTTATTTGTCATAAAATCTATTATTCTGTTTGCTGAAAATAATTTTTATTGATTAAATATTTATCAAGTTGAAATATGGTTTACTTTGAAAATCATTGCACTTAGAATGAATTATATTAGGAAAATGAAAAGACCGTACCATGCTAGAAGGATTCAAGTCCAAACAGAGAACTTGAAGTTTTAGTGTGAATGAAATTGAGTGTTTTTAAGGAAGCTTTGAATTGAAACAATTGAATTGGAATCGGAAAATTATAATTTAATGTAATTTTGATGAACTGTACAAAAGCTGCAATCATTGATAATCAGGCATTTAATTAAACAAATCATACATTTGAATTAAATAAATTTAATTAATGATACATTTTTTTAAATTAAATTTCAAGCATTGGGAAGTGAAGAAGAAAACTTCAAAGTAACCGATAAAAATATGGTAGTACTTAAAGAGCATTTTATTCTTCTGGAAGTATATTATGTTTTATCAAGTTCATTTTCATAATGATTTATGGCAATAAACATAACACAGATAATATTTGGTCCATTTACATGAAATATTTTCTTCAGATTGATGATGATTCGCCATGCCAACAACACTATCCAGGTGAACCAAATCCTTTTTGTATGGAAAATATTGATGTCAGTAACTTCCTCAATTTACACTCCTTGGGAAATCATGAAGACTTCTGCTTGGCCTATGTGTTCACATACAGGGATTTCACTGGAGGTACCTTGGGCTTAGCCTGGGTAGCTTCAGCTTCTGGTGAGTGTCCTTTCTATGATACTATGAAAAGTATGATTTAATTTCTTATCATTGTGATACAAAATCTTTTCTAGTTGAGATTTTTATTTCTGTGGACCTTGAATGCTTTCATGAATAATTTAAGAAAGTAGAATATCATTAATTTGGATTATTTGTTTATAATTGTTCATAATTCACTCTGATGGTTAAATAAGTACAATTTTCTGCTATCAATAGTTTTAGTAAAATTATTAAGTCTTGCCAATGCTTTTAAACAAATACATACAACATACATACATACAATATTCACCTCGTTGAGAATTTTTTGCACCTGAATAAAATCCAAATTTTTGTCCTTCAAATTATTGGTATTCTCCTCTAATTTCATTGATTTTAAATGGGTCTTGATTTTAAGAATGCTGCATTCTCGCTGAGCCTAATTTTTTAAAAACCATATTTATGAGATTCTGTCACAAATACTCATCTTTAGTTTATATATATTTTGAGCTTCTAGTGATGTAGTTGGGGACTTGTAAATTTCTTACTTTGCTTTTAAAACTGTACTTCATCAAAGGTTTTAGATTGAGTGATTGATTGTTATGACACAGTTTAATATAGTTTATCTGAAATTGCATGATAGTCTTTTTATGCTTGCCGTTTTGGTGATTTGTACTTTTAACAACTTATTTAAACAATTTTATTCCTTACACACTTTTAATAATTGTGAATAGTGTCAATATCTAATGTAATATAGATTAAGTAGATTTCTAATTTTGCATGGTTGCATGAACTCGAATGAGCGAACGCGTCAGTGGGCGGGCTGTTTCAGGAGCATCGGGAGGGATATGTGAAAAATACAAAACCTACACTGAAACCATTGGAGGATTGTATCAATCTACTAAACGCAGCCTTAATACAGGAATTATTACATTTGTGAATTACAATAGCAGAGTGCCACCAAAAGTTTCTCAACTTACACTGGCTCATGAGATTGGTCATAATTTTGGATCACCTGTAAGTATCAAAAAGTGCTAAAAAATTATTACTAATGTTTTGTAATACATTTATTTTCATTTAGTGTTGTTGTTATTGTTATTATTATTATTATTATTATTATTATTATTATTATTATTATTATTATTATTATTATTATTATTATTATTATTCTCTTTTTTGGAAGAACATTTTGATTCTTTGCAAATAAATAAGTAAAAAAATAAACTTCACTGCAATCAAACTATCTCTTGCAGCATGATTATCCTCCTGATTGTCGCCCTGGTGGTCTTCATGGGAATTTTATTATGTTTGCATCTGCGACAAGTGGAGATCGGCCTAATAATAGTAAATTTTCAAATTGTAGTATTGGAAATATAAGTAATGTTCTTGATGCTATAGAAGAAAACAAAAAAAGAAATTGCTTCACTGGTATGTAATAAAAAGTAATGTTTCCACTGGAAAACTATTTACCATTTTACAAGTAATTCCATATGGTATTTTTTTTTTCTCAGCATCGGAGGGTGCTTTCTGTGGAAACAAAATTGTTGAAGCAGGGGAAGAGTGTGATTGTGGATATGATGACAATGAATGTAAAGATAAATGCTGTTATCCACGTCAAGTTAGTGATAAAGATCGTGCAGAAAATGAAACTGCCAAAGGATGCTATCGAAGAAAAGGTACTCAGTGCAGGTAAGAAAAAAGTTTCAACAATAATAATATTTAACTCTAAATTCAAAAATGGACTGCTCTTTGAGTATTCTTTTCTTCCATTTGTATATAGTAAAAATATACAAATTGTATGTAATGACAAAAACTTTCTGTGGCTATGCAGCTAATGTGATTTACAAATGCAAATCGCTATAATATGCTTCTAATAACTATATTGTTTGTGTTTACAGTCCGAGTCAAGGACCATGTTGTTCAAGTGAAACATGTCGTTTTGTACCAGAACATTATGGTGTTACCTGTAAACAAGAGTCTGATTGTAGTTGGAGTTCCAAATGTAATGGGCGTTCTCCTGAGTGTCCATCTCCAGATCCTAAAACCAATAAAACTCGATGTAATGAAGGCACCCAAGTATGTATTTGCTGATAAAAGATCTTTACATTTGTATTTTCATTATCTACTTAGTTTTTGTGAACTCTTGATGAAAGAAATGACATCATAGTGTGAGAATTTAACCAGAACATAATTATCATTTTGCAGCTCTGCATAAATGGAGAATGCACTGGATCAATATGTCTGGAGTGGAATATGACAGAGTGTTTTCTTACAAGTCATATAATTCCAAATATAGATAAACGCAAACTTTGTGAATTAGCATGTATGAATGGTACAGATATAAGTACATGCCAGAGTACAAGTGAGTTTGCATGGCGTGTTGGGCTGCCTGAGGGTGGAATCAGTTTGCGCCCTGGCTCTCCATGTGATAATTTTCAGGTACATTTTATTACTAATGTCATATGATGATTTACAGAAATGTTATGAATATTACTTCCTTTTTTGACTTCATTTCTTCTTCAACAGGGCTATTGTGATGTGTTCTACAAATGTCGTGCAGTTGATGCTGAAGGACCTCTTGCACGACTGAAAAATTTGCTCTTCAATAAACAAACCTTATTGACAGTGGCTCAGTGGATTACGGTACATTTTAACTACAAAAATACATGATTAAGAACTTTAGATCACATCATGATTGTTAGATAATATTAGTGATAAATTAAGAAGAGAAGTGGATTTTATAAAATTTTATAACTCTTCAGGGTTAGAATAATAAAATACGACTCTTGTCATCATGAGATGTAAATATGTAGTTCAAGAATCTTTCTTATGTCAAGTGAAATATGTGTGATCCTTGCGTTAACTCTACAATTTTACTAATTTTCATTTCATTATCTGGCAAGGCAAACCCTAGCAACTTCTTTAAATTTATATTGTATGATATTGACCCAAAATTAAATAAATATTATTGATATTAGATAATAGTTTTCATTTGTGTATTATTTTCAGTCCTTATTAACTTCTATTTATATTGTGAAAATTTTCAAGTATATTCTCTTGCCACTTCATGGTTTGTAGATTTGCCATTAATATCTAGATTGCTTATGGTAATCCCTAATGTTATATTTTATACTTTGTTTGACTATGTTTTTTTGGTTTTCCCTCTGCAAATCCTTTGCAAATATGTCTTATTGAAAAACAAAAAGTCCTAATCCCTTTTTATGTAGGTCTTTTTATTTCATTATTTTAGAAATGCATTTTAAAAATTCTTCACTTACTTACTTTTTAACAAGTCTTGCCTTATTTTTTTTAGTATTCACAATTAGTTTTTTTGTTTGGTCTTTCTATTTACAAAACTATAATAGGGGAAAATCTTTGCAGTCTTAACACAATCTCCATATTGGATGTTGCATATTTATATGTAGTATGTATTACATATTTTGCTGATATTTAACAATAATAATTTTTTTTATCCGCCAATTTTCTTCAAGTTTGTGTTGCAAAAAATATTTGATGAATTTTCAAAACTAATTTTTATTATAAAAATCACCAATTTTTTTTCTTCTTAGGCTGTGCAAAAAATTGCAATCTGAGAGCCTGAAAATGTGTCCAGATGCTCTCTGTCTGTTTGGGGTATATATGCCCATCTTCACTTTTCTGTGTCACAAGAAGTGCACAGCAGCAACTAAAAAATCACATTGAGAGCATTATCTTTAAGTATGGAAAGTTTTAGTTAAGTTGTGTTTCTTGATTTTTAACCCCAAGTTTCAAGAAACATTGGTTGGCGCAGACATGTAGCACTTTCATGGAATTTGTACAATGGCTCCAATTACCCAAAGATAAATAAGTATTTGTAAAATTCATTAGATCCAATAGGACAATCAGTTTTTATTTTTTTAATTAATCCAATAAATATTTTAGTAATTTTATTTTTAGATTGGATAAATTAATTTTTAAAATGTTTTATTTATGAGATTTTTTTATTACATATTATATCCATTAATATATATTTGTTACATATTCTTTTTGTTTTCATGACATGTTTATGTACTTATTTTGCTGTTTCATTCTTCCGATTTTTCTGGACTCCATTTTTATAATATTGTTCATTATACAATTAAAGTTTGAAGAAGTTGCTGGTATTCCAAGATTATGTATTGTTTTGTCTGAATGTGTTAGAACTTAATATTCACTAAACAATGCTAATCTCATGTCTTCCCCTCTTTCATTATAACTTTGTAATTAGTTTATAAAAGTCTACAACACTTGTATTTATCTTTATCTGATGATGATGGTGATGATGCTATTGATATTGATGATGGAATGATAAAACCATTTCAACAATTGTAAGGCCAATTTTTGGACAGAAATTTGTTTTAAGTTCATAAAGTAAAAGCATTACAATAATATTAAAGATATATGGTTAATCCTGCTATATATTGAATATCTGTCCAAAAATTGGCCTTAGAATGATTGTAATATTTATAATATAGACAATCATTATCAAACTTAAAACATTTCAAATATGTTAACCCCTTTTTCTTCTTATAATGGAAATTTTTCTTGTGTACAGGAGAACTGGTGGGCTGTATTACTAATTGGCATCGCCTTTATAATCTTCATGGGGCTTTTCATAAAGTGTTGTGCTGTTCATACACCTTCATCAAATCCCAAGAAGCCACCTGCTCGTCGATTCAGTGAAACATTGCGTAGACCAATGAATACACTGAGAATAATGGTACATTTATTTTATTACTTTTTCTGATTTTATATATACTACCTGTGGCAGCTCCTTGAGGTAGTAGGCAAGGTAGGCACTGCCTACCCTGATGACTTTGTATTGCACTAGTTTAATACATACTATAATAATAAAAAATTAAATGACTCTTATAATTTTTATATGGTGTAAGTATTAAATGTATAATGAACATTCCATTATTTTGGCATGAGCCATATTTCCATTTCATGCAGCCGCAGGCCATGCAATCAGTCTCATCTCTTCCTGCAATGACAAGCACCTGTTTGCACCTCTACGGGTAGGCACACTCTGGCACTGCATCACTTCACACTGTATTCTGAGAAAAGGCCTTGTAGTGAGCTTAGGTCAGAAGCTTGCTGTGTCCATACTTGACGCATGCATGTTGTGCGTAGGCCAGTGATATCTCTTGTTGCCTGCCCACATGGAGGACTCCAATTTCCACTCACATACAAGTTGCATAACACATGTATTTACTGTTTTGTTGACAAATTAACAAGCAAAGAATGAATATGATTTAGGATGTATTTATTTTTGATTTTAAATTAGTATGCTACAGATTATTAGTGTTACTTGATTATCTACATGTAAATATGTTTTTACATTAATATTATGTCAGATACAGTGAATGGACCACTATGTACACTGTTTTCTCGTCTTAACGATGTAGAAAAGTTGAGTACAGCTGGCGAGAAAAATGCAAGAAAATTCAAACCTTCGTGGTATGATTCACACTAATAGCTAACAGATAGTGAAGTTAAAGCAAAGCTTTATTGATGGCTATGTCTTTTATTGTCAATTAAGGAGTGTACTTGGAATAGAGATGGACATTTTGACATGAAAAATGTATCTAAAGCTTTACAAAAACATGAAATGTCAAAAGATCACATAGTGATAGTGACACTCATTCAGTGAATCTTAAACGCATGGGAAAAAATTAAATGCGATTTCTAAATTTTTGTCAGAGCAACACAAACTTACAACACTTTTTTAGAATTTTTTATATATATCTTGAAATCACGACTATGCTTGCTTCGTAGAAATAATGCTTTAGAGTGTAATGATTTCAGTGAAACCATTGGTTCCAATACATTCACTAAAATTACAAAAATATTGGATTTAGGTGGGGCATGGCCCTCATGTTCAGTGATCTGATTTGCCTACCCTGAACATTTGTTCATATTATAGTTAATATACTAAGCAATATTTTTCTTTTGGAAGATTAACATGTCAACAATTTTTTGAGCTGATTTATGATGCTTTTATTGTTTCTGATGGGCAATGATTGGAAAGAATATAAAACAGTTCTTCATTTTTTTAAATGTAAGAGAATTTTCTAAGAAAAACACAAGGTAGGCTAAGATGCAGTGGAAATTAGTTACCCCTAGATCTAGAATCCCTGTTTGTAGTTCAATTTGTAGATGATTGCTGATATAATTTTGATTACTGAAATACAACCCTAAACTTGTTATTGTTTTTGTTTATACATAAACAATAAAATCTGCTTAAATAGGGTTATCTGAGAAGAAATTAATGACAAGCGAATTGTATTAATGTTGTATTCACATAATCTGTCTGTCTTACAATTAGTTTTTAATTTAATAATTCTTCTTTTATTTGTTATGGAATTTTATTTGCAAAATTGTACATGACAATGGCAGTACCAGCAGCTGCAACAACAACAACAATAATAATAATAATAACAACAATAACAATAACAACATCAACAACAACAATAATAACAACACCACCTTGCATTGGCTTGCTTCACTTTGAACTTGGACTGCAGATGAACTCATATACTACAGCATGTCCCAAGGCTCAGATAAAGTTCAGGAGATACAGACATGAAAATTGAATGGGAATTTGATCAACAGCTTGCATTGCAGACAAAATTACAAACCACATGGTGAACAAAAGAGCTGGTCGCTTCAAACAAACTGCTGATAAAAAATATTTGTGATTACTCTGTCTATTTACATGAAGTAACCTGTGAATAAATTTGACGATCACTTGAAGAAATAAAAGCAGTGGTTGTTTAACCCTTAAATCATGCCAGAAATTATCCTTGAAGAATGTGATAATTGATCTGAATAATTATTACTGTTATAGAACACAATTCATGTTTGTTTATCATAATCATTTTCGTTTTGCAGAGACAACCTTACAGACCTCCTCCAGGTCACAGTAGTGGCCCATCCCATCCAGGGCCTACCAGAGGACCAGCCCATGGTTATGGGGAGGGACGAGGTCAGTACTACGCCCCAAAAGGTGAGCATTGTTTTAAATGCTCATTGGTAAAATTGCATAGTTTTACTAGTGTACTCATAAACTGGTACAAATCCCCCAATTACTTTCCTTTGGAAGATAATTACCCTTAAATTGAAGTAACTATAGAATTAGGTTGGACTTCTCAGTAAAGTATTAACTGCAAACTGTTTAAATAATGAAACAAGTATATTTTTTTTATATATATCAAACAAGGTTCACCTTTTTAAGCTTTCTTGTTTAATACAATAGAGATGGTTTACTATTCTTTACTGGGCTCTTTGTAATGCTGTATTATTTTTGTTCTTTCAGCATCAGCACCTCCTTCTAGTTATAGTCGGTCAAATCATCCAGAGCTGTATGCAGGTGCTTATGGTGGCCGAAATGCATTTGAAATGCGACACCACAAAGTCTGACAGTGTGGTCAAGATTCTCGTTCAGTCTGTGGCAACTGTAAGCGTGGACCATCAGGAACAAACCGTCTTCAGGCATTGCCTCCTGTGAACATTAAGAATCTACATGTGACTGCAACTGTTGTTCAGAGTGAACTAGTATTTGAAACTGAAAAATATAAAATAAACTCTGGAGCTACTGGTGTTACTTGGATGCAACCAACTATTGTGTTAATGCCAGTTTCTCCTACCTTGGTGACTGCCTGTGTGGCGATATTTTAAATAAGTCCATGTGAATGCAAAGTTATCATGGATAATGTTACCCACTTTAGTCACCCTACATTTGGTAGGCTCAAACACTGATAGAGAAAGTTGTGATTTCCCCCTTTTTCTGTGACTATTAAATACAGTTCTGTAGTGGAAAATGAAAAAGGACTCCATAAAGAAGACATTACTAAGTGATAAATTTTCTACTACAGTGGGAATGTACTGAACGTGTTGTAAAGAAAGTGTGTTCGGTTGGTTTTTGCTTGTTTGCGTGTGCACGCATGAAAGATCGGAGAATTTGAAGAATTCCATTTTTACTAGACTAATGGAATCAAGATGTTTGTTGCTCCTCTCACTTTACCAGGTTTCATGATTATGATCTGTTATAGTTCTTGTATGTTGTGTATGCTGTCAGTGATTTTTTGAAGGCAAATTGTCACATCAGATAGTATTGTATTGTATTCATTTCTGTGATTTTACAGTGGGCAAATGTAGATTTTGATGCAGAAAATTGGAACCATGAGATGCAGAAGTGTATTTGTGAAGGGAATATTTTGTCTATAAGATTGAAACACTCAGCACAAGAGTACAAACTGAAAAATGTATTTTAATGAAGATTTTCATGCTATGCGATTGAACACATCACTTTATTTGTGTATGCAATGATTAATGAACACTCCGTCCACTCAGTGTTTCACATGTGGTTGCTTTTGGGGGTGTTGAGCATACACAACAATATGATCATAATAATTAATGAAGAAAAGAAAAATTACTTCTAGTACTTGCTCATTCCTTTTATTTGTAAATACTAGAAAAATCCTTGCATGAATGAAGACCTAATATTTACACTATTAACTATTAAAAGTTATGTTGATTCATACAACAGAACTTGAAATAAGATGTATATTTCAATTCTTTACAGCAATTAACATTAACACTCTTTACATGTCCAATCTTTCCAAGACACTGCCCTCATTATGTCATGATTTATATTTAAGTGCCTCATTCATAAGGATAAAAGAATAGTGCTCATATGACTTTCCACCTCGTGTGAAATTGTTTGCTGAATAGTCAGGTGTTCTTGTGAACATAAAATCATGCTCAAAATGTTCACTCTATCCTAAAATATTTGTGCTGCTGACTTTTCCTTACTTTCTTGTGCAGAGTGTTTGTTTTTCTTTCTTTTCTCTCTCTGTCTCTTTTTCTTTCTTTCTTTCTTTCTTTCTTTTTTTTTTTTCTTTTTTCTTTTTTTTTTCTTTTCTTTTCCCAGCAAAAATATTTCTCTACTTCGTTTTCATGGTTTTATTTTCTACATAAGGATCTAGAATTTTGCCTTGAGCAGTATGTATGTGTTTTTAGAATTTTTTCAAAATGATTGACTACTGTTACAAGAGTAAGTGTGCTGTAGATTTACATGTATTGTATGAAAATGAAATGTGTGTTCATAGTTATTTCTCTATTCAGTTGACACTGTCTGTTGGTTGTGTGGCAATTGAATTTTATTGTTACCATAGATGTATTACCTGTCTTTTTTAAAAAAATTATTATTATTATTATTATTATTATTATTATTATTATTATTATTATTATTATTATTATTATTATTTCTATTATTACTACTAAGCATGCAAGAATATATTCATAGTATTCGGATGACAAGAATTCAAATTTTCATAGATGTATAGAAAAATAATTTCTGTCCTCCACTGCCACTAGATACTACAACCATGCAACAGTCACTGTTATCTTTTATGTGTTAGTTATAATTTTTACTTCCTTAGAACACGTTTGACCAAGTTCTCTTTTTAAAGTCTTTTTTGTAAATCTTGTATCCATATTATTTAACTCTTGAAATATACAGTATATATTTTATAATTAGCAATACCAAAAATGTATTTCAGACCAAATGAATGAATTATGCTTGATAGTGAACAAATATTTAAAGAGTAACATGTCGTTTTTTATCTCTTTGTTGTGTGAGATGTCTGCCCTTCGGAATAATGGGATTTGACAAAAGATATTATTAAAATGATAATGGATGAATAGTGAATAGGTTCTTCAAATTGTTGTATGATGTTTGACTTCAGTTTTAATTGTGACTGATGCTACCTTGTGTGATCTTGTTTGCTCAGTGAAGTGTGTAACTGAAGTATGGTGCATTGAGAGTGATGTAGAAAACATATATCAAGGTACAATAATACTCTGTGAAGGATTAATGATAACTTTTACTTGTACATACGATACATAATTGTTTTTATAAATACATAGATGATTTCTGTACTATAGAATTTTTCTGTATGTGGTTTTGTAAATGCATTAACTGCCTATTTAGAGACATGCCATACAATGAGTTCAAATATAACTATGTGAAAATACCTGAATTTTAAAGTTAGATTTCACGTGCTTTAAAATCAGTGAAATTGTTTTAAAGAATTTCCCCAAGTGCTTTTCCAGTTAGATGACATTTTAAAATTACAAGTTGTGTGGTATTGCCAATTCATATTAGAAATACTGTACTATTTTTTGTAGAACCCGCATCAACAATCTTCTTTAATTTCTGCAAATCAATCTGCATGGATGTATATGTTTGGATGTGCATCATAAAACGTATGTAATGCAGAAACCAGCAGTTGGAAATGAACAAAAGAATAAACTCCACTCAATGCAAGCTATTTAGTAGACACAGACCTAAAATTTTATTTCTTGAAGCATGTATTGAATGAGTAAGTTACAAAGTGATGTTATAGAAAAATCTTTTGAGAGTTAATACAGATGATATTTGTAATTGGTATATTCATATTTAAAGTATCCAATATTGTAATTAACTTTCCATTAAAATACTTCCTTACTAATTAATGTACATTTATCTTAGCCAGAAAACTGTCATGATCTTTGGTGAAACAGCCGTATATTATATAACTGTTTATTTTGAAACTTTGTGTTATTTGTAACTTACTTATAAAATATCTGCTATATGGATGCAATATGTGAAATATTTTCGGTGATTTCATAATTGGAACCCAACAGCTTACAGATGCTGCAGAAGCAAAATATTTTCAGAATGCTGAATAAGTAGAAAACATGGTCATCACACCCAAGTGTCCTTTTTTGATCAACTTTGTGGATTGAAACTTTCAAGTATTTATGTATATTCTATCAAAACAGCTGGTTAAAAGTATATTATGTGAAAAGTGGTTCCAGTATTCCTCTATAGTACATAAGATAATTGTCTCTAAATCCTTCTCAGTGTAAAACATTGTCGTGTATTTCATCTCTTAAAAATGACCAATTGCTGTCCATTGTCAATTTTTCCAGACGACCCTTTGCCTCCTCCTCAGCCAAACCCATACTCGAATGGCATTTTGATAATGTACTGTGGATATATCTAATGTATTAATTGTGATTTAAGATTGTAAAGAAAAGTAAATTAAAGAACACATTTTACATTAAAAGTAAATTGTTTTTCTTGCTTGTTTGGCCTTGTTTAACAATAATGAAGGTTAAACATTAAATATTTCGATATTACTATTTAAGATAGTTAGGATTCAAGGTTTGGTTGCTTAGTGTGGAGATGAAAGAAAATAGTATTTAGATTTTTAAAGTCAAAACATTAAAAACTTACAACGGGAATAATTCATTTAACAATTTAATTGGAATGTCTTGAAATTTTTTGTAAGAAACCTTGTCGGAAAGCTGCTTGACTTACAGCAGAAAGATTTTGATTTTAAAATACATTCTCTGGCTCTCCTAATGTGTACATCTATGGATGTGGGGCAAAAACAAGACAACTCACGCGAAGAATCAAAAGGGAAAATTTGCAGAAATATATTAAAACATTGGAAAAAGACATCTCTGAACTGTAAAGTCCCAGTTTCAAGACAAGAAAGCTTAAATGAGACACCAAAAAAAAGTATTTCTTTAGAAATATGGAATTGTATGTAATATTTAGATATATGGAATTGTAAAACACCACAAAAAGCTTAGGAATAAAAAAGATGCAGCATCAGAAATGAAGAAGGCCAAATTAGAGATGGAACAAGAAATGAAAATAAATTACCAAAGAAGATCAGGATTAGTTCTAAAAAGGTCAAAAATAGGAAAAGCTCTGAATTAGATGGAATTCACACAGAACTTTTAAAATGTGGAAAAGAGCAGAAGAAGATGTTAGTAGAACTATTAAACAAAGCTTGAGAAGAATGAAATTTTATATTAATTCATGAATATTTCTAAATGTGGGGTAGGGACTGATATTCATAGTGGCACAAATCATATTCTCCAGGGTTTCTTTTAGCATAGCCCGCTAGTATGTATATAGGCATACAAGCAGGCTAATGTCCTTGGGCATCTTTTTTGTAAAATTATTGACAGGCATCAAAAGAAATGTGTATTTTAGTTTAAGCCTTAGCAATTTTTCAATTGATTTATTGAAGTTAACTAGGGGTATTCTAAAAAGACCAAGTAATGTCACAGCTATTTATGAATTCAATAATAAACTCTCATAATTAATTTAGTAAATGATTGGGGAGGAGGTTCAAGCAGTATTGATGGCAAGCAATGTGCTTAAGATAGTCTTCTTTAGTTATAAAAATGCACACTCTCAAGGGTGCAAGTTCTACATCTACTTGCCAGTTCGGGATCATCTTTATAATATTCCTTTTCCATGAATGTTTGACAAATGAAGAATGTCAAAACATTTTTGTGTATATAATGTTATTGTTTCACAGTCCAAATATTATAAAATGAATATCGTTGTTATAAGTTTAAATAAAGTATCTATAGTTAAAAATACAAAGTTAAATAAAACTACTGGATGCAGTTGAAAATATTGCAGAGGATGTCCATACTCCTGTCTGCCCAACAGAAGCCCAGGGAGGTTCCAGTTTATATAGGTTTGGAGAGAAAGTGCTTTCTGCAATTGGAATTTACCAAAAACTATTGAAACACCTGTTCTTTGGAGTAGGTAGTTTCAAGACAGTTTGTTGAAAGTTCCATGTCAAGCATGTAGAACAATTTAAAAATGTATTTGCACTGGGACCTGAAAACTGATGAATTTAACTTATATTTTAGTGCCTCATTTAATATTACTTTAATGATAACATGGTAAGCTTTTAATGTCAGGGTGATAAA
Organism: Teleogryllus occipitalis; assembly: GCA_011170035.1. NCBI lineage: Eukaryota > Metazoa > Arthropoda > Insecta > Orthoptera > Gryllidae > Teleogryllus > Teleogryllus occipitalis. The sequence goes on along the minus strand of BLKR01000127.1, from coordinate 270,709 downwards.
ACAAATTACTTTTTTTCAGATTGTGAAAGGCAAGGTTTAAATTTTTGACACATGAGAAATATTATTTAATAACAGTGTTATGTCAGTGAGCTATTTATGATACTGTTTGTGACATTTGGAAAGGTAGTTATTATATGTAAACCCCTGAATAATATTTGAATTGGGTTCAAATCCAAGAAACGTTTCTTGGTGTTTATCGTTTTTTCCTCAAAAATCTTCATTATGATTGCTATGTATTTGTGTGTGTAAGAGCCGTAATTTTCGCACTCGATAATCATTTCCAATAATTTAAGCCCTACTTCGGTGTATAGCTTCCGGACAATGAACGTAACTTACGTCCATATATTCCTTATAAGCGAATTGCTGTAAACCAAGCTTCTTTCCATCATGCTCGAAACCACGCTAGTAATTTTATTTTGAAAGACATCGAACGGGTAATGCTACTCGTAATGTTCGCGGTACACATTTGACGCGAAGAAAAATAATTGATTCGTAGAATAAACAAAAAAGTAATTAATCGGAACGTTGCAATGTTCTCAATAAAAAAAAACGAATAAAAAAGACTATTTTTCCATTTACTTAAAATGTCGCGCCGGTCTTTCTTACATGAATTGCGATTTGGAATATCTTCCTCTGTTTCTTCTCTGACAGTCAGGGGGCGTGTTCAGGTATGAGAAATTCAGCAAAGCTGCCTAATCCAGAAAAGAAGCAGCCCTAGAGCGAGTGCTAGTGGGGGCGTGTGCGCTGCGCGTGTGGCGTGCGACTGCAAAACTACTGTGAGATCATTAGCTGTCCGGAAGGGAAGTATCCACTATCCAACCGTGACATGCCGAGAGGTTTTGAGAGCATGAATGGAAATTGACTCGAGCAGAGAGATTTCGATGCGTATAGTTTGAGAAGTATATTGATTACTAAACCCCTGTACACGGAATAAAAATTTGATCATTGTTGCATTCTCATGATCCAAATGTCCTCGGAAGAAGACTAAACCCATATATTTTGTGCAAACCAATATATATTCACGATGGTAAGAAGTAATTTATTTTACGTGAAGAAAAGCTGCAAGCAGTATAGTCGGCATTATTAAATGTAAAAGTATTTCTACATACCTACGTATGTGTTGGACTTGTTAAATAAATGTGATAAAAATATTCAGAATAGCTTTACTGTATTGCTTGTGACTTGCCCATTCTTATTTTGTATTAATTACTACATAGTGATATTTAAAGCATAAGGTTATTTTTGGAATAACATGCTGTGGAATCTCCTTGTGGAAATCATTATTTAATGTACATGCATTTATTAAACATTTTAAAAAATCTCATAAATTTAATAGTTTCAATAATTAATAATTGCTGAACCGTATCTTCATCATTCCACTGAAGTAACTTAAATTTATAGTTTCTTCACTTCTATCAATGCATGTTTCAATGAGTTCTTCTCATTGAAGTTACATTGAAATAAATGCAGTATTTGCTATTATGTTACAGGCTCTTCTTGGGGCACAACTTGTTATTACTCTAGTAATGGTCAGTATCATTCAGAAAGTTGGGCCCCATTTCTCTTTAGGAAGATGGTTATTATGTTCAACAGGGCAAGTAGAAAAAAAAAAATTATTTGTATATATTCAAAAAACATTTCTTACCAGGTGCATTTTGTAATATAGAGAATATATTTTCAGATTGTATCGCTACTTATACCCCACAGACGATGAATTGCGATCATTGGCAGGTGTACCTAAAGATAAAGGTAAAGGTAAAAAGGGTGGGAAACATGTGGAAAATGGAAAGAAAGATGACTCTTTCCATATTCCAAGAAATCTGGATATTCAGGCAAGTGTAATTATGGTATTATAGTTTGGGTAAGTGTCTGAAATTCACAATATAATCATAACTCCTTTAACAATTTCAGTTGGAAACTGCAAAAGTGACAGCATTAGACATTATTCATTTGAGGTATTATTCCGAATATCAGTGGCTGGTTGATTTTTCATTGTATTCTACTTTGGTGTACATTACAACTGAGGTAACATGAAAAATTAATGACATGAAATGGAAGTGCTAGTCACTGTATATTTACTGCTCTCATCCATTTCTTTTTTCAGGTTTATCAGTATTTTATACCACTGAAAGACGAGATCAATTTAAGTATGCTGTGGTGCTTTCTGGTTCTATGTTTTTCGTTGTATCCTTTACTTATTACTTAAACATTTACATATATTTTTACTGTGAATCGGTGCCTTATTGTCATGACACACACGGCCACGACAGCCCTAGCGAAAGCGGTGCACCATCCTAGGGCAGAAAAACTATAGGAATTTTTTGATTATCTACATTATTTTTAAATTTATTTATTTTAAATGAAAAAAGGTTAATACTATTATTCAGAAATAAAAATCCTCCTTTATAATTAAATTTGTTCAAAGAACTCGGTCACATGGTCACATTTTGGATATACGTACGACTGTGGAACATATTCTCCAATTGTAATCGCATCCAAGAAGGTGACAGGAAAACTGACAATTATAAACCCTCTTTTGGTGTTAAATTATACAATTTTTGGAAACTTCGGCAATTTTGGCTACTGTAATATCGGTTACTTTTATTACTCATGTTGCAACTGTGAAATCGTTGCATAACTTCAGTCTGTATCAGCTAAATAAAATCTTTGTAACAAAATTCAAAGTATGAGGACATGGGGGTAACAAACAAGAATTTGTGCAAGGACACAAATTACCTTTACGCGGTACTGACATTGTATATAATTAGTTTAGAATTCAGATCCAAGGTAGATTAAAATGACATTGAAGTATTTTGAGTTAAGTCAGAAAATCCACAAGGCTAAAAAAATGAATGTACATGTAATTTATCGGGAGACATCAAGCCCTATCTCTCCCATGTTATTTTGGCTACGTTTGATCCATTTTATCAGAAACTATTTAAACTAGTGTTGTAAAATTTCAAAAACAGAATGATGGAAATGTTTAAAGTATTTACAAGCAGATTTACTTCTTTTGAATAGTTTTTGTGGTTTAGAGCATGTTTGAAGGGAAAGTCAAAATTTTTACTTAATTTTTTCTGTATTTTTGTGGAGAAATCCTGAAGTATAGAACTTATTGTACTCATTTGGCTACCATACATTAATTATTACTTGATTGACCTCATACAAAACACTGAAAATTATCACTTGGGTAGCTCCAGAGATAATGGGGCAAAGTATTAAAAAAGTAATTTTTCAGAAATCAGCATCAAAGTTAATCCTTTTATGAAACTAGTCACTTTGTCATGGTAGCAATTAAACAAAACACGTTTGCCATGTAAAATAGTCAAAAGGAGGAGGAGAAGAAGTAGTGTGTGTGTGTGTGTGTGGGCACAAAGCACAACATGCTCTTGCATTATTTCTAAATTTGCAATTTCCAAAAATTCAGTACGTTCAACAATAATGAGACCTGCACCATTCTTTTAAGCATTCCTTCTTCTATTTGTGAAAAAAATTTGGAGCATTTTTTGAGAAAATGTATCTCAAAGTCATATGAAAACTACTTGCTTTTTTAAAAGAAATTGTACATAACCTTTTTTTAAATAACTGATATTTTACAATATACTGTCTGCGGCAAAAAAACTCCATCTTCAATTTTGTAGTTTTGAAATATTAACTTTTTGCAATTAACAAAAGAAAACAAACTAAAGCAGAGAGTTTGTTGAAAATGGGATTAGAACCATATTTTTTACTTATGCCTTACTACATTTGAGGAGGGAATATAAAGAAATAAATTAGAGTGGTTTTTGAGAAAATTGTTGAAAATGTTTTTAACTTTCCTATATTTCATGCAAAATTACATGAAAACTACTGATATTTACGAAAAATTGAACATGAACTTATTTAAAGATCTGTCTTTAAGAAACAGATTTCATAAAGGAAAAAAATCTCTATCTTCAACATTGTAGTAGTAGGAAGGCACCCCAAAACAATTGCACTTTTGGAATTTTCAAAAAAATAAGGGATTTCAACAAATGAGACCTGAACCATTCTCTAAAGTGTCCTTAATGCTATCTGAAGAAAAATATTAATAAAAACAATTTTGAGCCATTTCTGGAAAGATTTGAAAATTTATTTGAGGCTTCAACTAAAGTACCCTCAAAAATTAAAATATCTATTTGAAACTCCCAAACCCTAGAGTTCATTCATATTGATCTGGGAATATCAATTTTGGAGAAAATCGACTGAACGGTTTAGGTGCTTGCGTTGACCACAGACTGACGGATGACAGACAGATATGTTTTCCTGTCAATCGATTTTTGGGTATCAAGGACCCACATAACATGGATTCTAGCTACACCCAGTATTAGAGGAAATAATTTTCTAGGTATTAATAGGAACAGGATATACCACTTTTTCGTAACCCAAGAGATTTTCTGCTGAAAATTTGCCGTTTTACAGCTTATGATTGCATAACTTTCTCTTCCTACAAAGTATGTATGAGGAAGTAAAAATTTTAAGAGTGTATTTCTTAAAGATGTATTTATCATTTTATTCAGAAAACTCTAAATATTTAAAAAATATTAAAATCCTCAAAATGTCAAATTTTTGCATTATGTCTCCACTTAATAAATATGTTAATGAAAGTCATATTAATGAGGGAAAATGTAGGGTAAAATCTAAGATTTGTAAATTACGTTAATTTAGTTTTATAGTTAGGGTCATATTTTTGCTGCAGTAAATATTTGTCACTCAAGAATAAATGATTTTACGAACCGAAAAGAAATTGTATGAAACTGAAATGAGTACTAATTATGCATTTTAAAAGATGTACTTTGAATTGGATTTATTTCAATTCATTTTTATAATAGTTTCTGTAAATATATTCTTTCTAGTAAAGGAGATTTGATTTCGTGGATAGAGAAATGCACCAAGAAAAGGATGCAAAAACATAATGTATTTTCTTTCTCTATTACACGAGTTCTGATTAAAATTGTTTTTTAATACGGAGAAATCATGATGAAGAAAATTGTGCAATAACTTTCAAGCCTTAATTCTGCTTTGCATGTTTCCAATTTTTCATATGTAATAAATGTGCAGAAAGTTAATTATTATTTTATAATAATATATTGTTTCCAATTATAATATATTGTTGTTGTTGTTGTAGAACTATAATTTTGTAATAAACTATTTTTTTAATTCAGTATTTAAAGTTTTCAGTTTCATCTTGGGAATTGATAAAAAAAACACCTCTTTAAAATGTATACATTACATTGAAGGAGAAAGTTGAGTAATGTTATTCAGAATTTGATGACTATTTTTAGTATTCATTGTACTGTAATTTCTTCAGCAAAAAGGTTTTTTCATTGAAGGTGCTTTTTTTTTGCCTTAACCACATTAGAAAATTGTTGTTGACTTTGACTGTTCAATATTTTCGAGGAGAAGAATCAGTTGGTGAACGCTCTACTGTCATTGTTACTGGCTTTGCATATTTACTTCTGTCTATGATGATTTTGATTGTTGATGAAAACAACCTTGAGTTAGGCCTTGACAAAGCCTACAAAAGTTTCAATGAAAGTGCTGCTGCTTTTCTGGATACACAAGGCCTTGATTCAAAGTAATTCGTGTTTCTCATCAGATTTACTTCATGGAAAGGAGAAACTATAATAAACTAAAATAAATAACTTTTTCAGGGGACCTGCCTCAAAGCTGGTAATAAAATTTTTTCTGGCTTTATGGTGTGGTCTTCTTGGTGCAGTTTTTACATTTCCTGGATTACGTATGGCTAGAATGCAGTGGGACTCATTGAAGTAAGGGTAAGGTTTGAGAAATGTATTTTTTCTTTCTTGAAAATATTTTCTTATTGTTTTGTATTATTTACAGGTATTGTGAGGAAAGTTTTTTGTGGAAATTACTCCTAAATATTAGCTTTGCATCACCATTTGTGCTAGTACTCCTGTGGGTAAAACCAGTTAGTAGAGATTACCTCACTGCTCGAGTTTTTACAGGAATGACTGGGCCAATGTAAGTTACTTGTGCATTTATCTCAATAAAAAGTTATAATCAATTTTATCTTTAAGTACTGGTATTTCTTTTCTTACAGAATGTCAGAACATGCATTTGAAAGTCTTCGATTAATTGCTGTTGTGGGAGCTGTGATTCTGCGATTGTCTTTGATGCCAATATATCTTCAATCTTATCTGAACATGGCTTATCATCGATTGGAAGAACAGAAAAAGGAAGCAGGCCGAATTACTAATGTTGAATTACAGAAGAAAGTGCGCATATTTTAAAGCAAATGTAGATAGTGTAATGAAAAATGTTACTGATTTTTGTTTAACTGTTCATTTCTTTTCCAGATTGCAGCAGTGTTTTATTATTTGTGTGTTGTGACTTTACAATACATTGCTCCTCTTCTGATGTGCCTTTACTTCACTTTCATGTTCAAAACGCTAGGTATGTCCATATATTTTTGGTAGGGATAAAGAGTTTTCTCCTTTCCCTTTAAAAATTGTAACAATGTTCTTTTCTTATGCAGATCAAATATTAATATTTGTTGTTAATGTAACATCTTCTCTTTTCTTAATCTTATGATATGAATCCTCCAAATAATATTATTCTTGAACCTTCCAAGTTTTATTTGTTCATATATTTCTGTTCATTTATTATATTTTTGTCTCTGGTATGTCTCAGGCAGTGTATGTGTGTTCTTCCTTTCTTTCTTCCTTCCTTCTCCTTCCATCCTTTTTCTTCATTTTTTCTTTGTTCTTTATTCCTCCTCTTTTCCTTCTTCTCTCTCTCTTTGTTTCTTTCTTTTTTCTCACCGAGGGAGGGCAAGGTTGGTTAAAGTCTGATTTACTTGCTTCTTTTGGACAAATGATTTCAGTTTTACTGAACACATGCATTACACAGTGTGGCCTCTAAAGAATTAGAAGCCACAGTATGCACAATAATTTTTGCTAACATCCTGAAGACATTCGTCAAAAGCAAGTGTGTAAAGCGAGTCTAATAGATTGTGATGAATAAAAATAGTATATGGCCAACACTGGGTATTCAGCTCTTTCTCTTTCCTGTGTAGTCGGTGGAGACTTTAGGGATCTATAGGATGCGTACTCCATATCCAAGATTTGCAAGAATAAACTATAATAATGCTAATATTGTTCAAAGAAATATGCAGTATTTCTGAAAATATTCTTACTATGAATTATGCTAGAGGGATGAGTTCAAAGGAGTGACATTGCAAAAACTCTGCGAGAAGAATGAGAATTTAGCAAAATTGAAGATTAATAACATGTATGTACTGTAGAGCAACAGCTTATCTTATGTTGTCGACTTGAATTTTTGTGATTACATTTCAGGTGGTTATACTTGGGATGGGTTATTTGTGGAGGCACCTTCAGCCCAAGAATGTCCAGCTGATACTCCTATTACTCCTGTAACCCAGATTCTTGGTGAGGGAGAGTCTATAAAGCAATCGGCTCAGCAGTTCACATTGGCTTTGGATAATTTGAAGCAGGTAAGGATAGACAAATTATGCTTTTTATCTGTGTTTGTCTGCACGTACAGTTTTTTAAAGAGAACCATTGAGTTGTGTTAAAATAATTTCATTGTGTAGGTTTTCACCACAGAGGTGTACAAGGGCCTGTTCGGTTTTGCTACTTGGTGGAGCTGCTTTGTTTGGTTTGCTACTACATCGATGGGTATGGTATATCAGTCATACTTCTCTCATGTGTAAAAACAAGAGATTGATACTTTGTTGAGAAGTTGGAATGTTTTATCTCATCAGTGTTGAGTTTTTCAAACTGTTGCTACATTTATAAGTGTTTTAACTTTTATTTATAGTGAGTTCATTGTCCTTTTTGGATGTATTTTTTGTGAAAAAATGTTCTTGAAATGTAAGTTAGAAATGAAAACAAGTGCGATTGTGGTTTGTGCAGTGGTATATTCAAAATTCAGAGAAAACTTTCTGAGAATTAGTTTTGACAGTGTGTTTTAATGTTGCTATGACGAGAGAATGTGAGAAATGTATTTTTTATAAACCATCTGACCAGAAAAAAACAAATAAGGTAACAAAAATTAATATTTTTATAATTGCTTCATTTGGTTTCCCATTTTTAAGAAAAAGGTAGGTACTCTTGATGATTTTCAGGGGATGGAATCTAGAATCTGTGAAGCCTCACTGAGGAGTGTCAAGGAAAAGTTCAGTTAATGAGGCAACATCATCATGCTATTTGCATTGCAAACTACCAGTCCCTGGGGCAAGACTTCCTTTATATTCAATAACATTTATGCTTTGTGAACTAAGCAGTGTGTTTTAATTCTGCATTTTATTCATGTGTACTTGGTGGGTGGGAGAAAGTCGAGTTAAGTGGGTTGCTATCACATTTTTATTTCATAATTTCTTAGGTATTTTCGAGAATCTGTTCTCAAGCTAAAAAAGATTGATGTTAACACCTGCTTCCTAGTTTGCTTTGGCAATTTATTTTAGCCATCCTCTGTATTCAGTAGCTTATGTTTCTTTTTACACATTTTGAGGTGTATAAATATCCTATTGACTGAGAAACTGATATTTTTTTATTTACAGTATATTATTCTTATGCCTGATAATATTGAAATGTGAGCATCATTGCTGTAATTTACTTCTACCTTATTCTATACTCCAGAAGTTAATCGATCTATAATTGGTGATGTATTTCTATCAGAATTTGTTTGTGAGTGATTAACTTTCCTATCATGTATAATAAATTAATGAAGGAAGGGTACTTGTGAGGATTAAATCGATTTTTATATTGTTCTTGTCAATAAAAACTTCTCATGGATGGAGAAGCATTTTAAAGTGATATTGGATATGATCCAAGACTGCTATAGGAGATTTCTAAGGAGATATGAGAGATAAGGTTCAGATTTGAAAGATGAGAATGAATAAATTAAGTGTGAAAAAATGTGTAAAATATTAGTTTGCCAGCAATAATATGTACATATCATTTCCCTAACAATTTTATGATTGTGCCTCAGGTATTGTAAGCTCATTTTTTCTTTTTAAATCTAGTCATAGAAGTATTTTTCTTGATGTGAAAAGGTTTTCTGTTTTATGTGATTTTATCATGGTCATGTTGTGATGAGTGTCATTTTTGTTCATATTATAATTACTTTAAGACAAAGAAATGCTTTGAAGTTTGACGGAGATTTTTATTACTTCATCAATTTATTTTCCTCAGTGTCAGTCATGTTTATTTATTGTGCAAGAGAACCCTTGCACGTTTTTCATGATTTAATCCTCCATTCTCAGAAACTTGATAAAAGAATGTCTTCTCATGTGTGTTGCTTATTGAGTGTGAAACTGACAGTAAATTGAGATTCATAAAAGCACTTAATTTGAATAAGTCTTGTTAGTTTGTTAAATTAATGTAATTATTTATGTAGGTACTGTTACTTTAATATTTTCATTAATAAATGAATATAACATTTTCAAAATTTCCAGTTTTTAAGAATTTTTTATTACTGATTGTGGTCATGGTGACAAAAATTTTAATTTTTTTATCCATTATTACAGTGGGTATTAAATTGAAAGTTAGAAATGTGTAAATTAATTCTATGAAACTACAAAACGATTAAATAAAATAAAGCTAGATAGAAGTATAATACCGTATTTACCCGAATATAAGACGACCCATCATTTTGAAGAGGCATCCTGAGAATTTTTTTTTATTTTTAACTAATTACAATCACAATAAAAACACAAGTGGTATTACTGACTAGAAAAATCTTTTAAATGAAAAATCTAAGTTTTGTGTGTTCAATTGCTGTTTTCTTCATCATCATCATCAACACACTACTTTGTTCATCTTCACTTGTATTGTTTTTTTCTTCCTGGTGCTCCCACAGTAAGTCATCATCTGAGCCATCAAGTGCATTGGATATGGAACACTTTTTGAAACCCTTCACAATAGATTCAATGGAGATTCTATTCCAAGCAGTAGCTATCCATTCTCCCAGCTTGTATACTGAGGGCTTCCTTTATTTCCCCCCCAGGAGTGAGGGCATGGTTTTCTTGAAGCCAGTCATTATGAAGTTGTCAGAGATGATCCTTGAATGGTTTGTTTACAAAAACATTCATTACTTGAAATTGAGATGTCATTCCACCTGGAATTATTACTAGATCTGTGCTACTTTTTAATGTAAGTTCCTTAACTTCTTGTGTAAGGTGTCCCTTGAATGAATCTAGCACCGGCATTCCTCTCTTCTTCAACAAATAGCCTGGTCTTGTGTTCCAAACAACCTTCAACCAATCAAGATCGTTGGTCATCCACCTTTCTCTTGACATCTGAAAACAAGCCCTGTTGGCAGTTTCTCTTTTGGCATTCTTTTTCTGCGCAGAATCACATACGGAGGAAGCTTGCTGCCGTCAGCCAGAGCACACAGCATAACTATTAAGGCCTGGACTTTTCATTGCCGGTGCTTCTGACGATAACAATCTTAGCGCGCGTCTGGTCAGCGTTGCCGATTTGACTGAGCAGATAGACATGTTCTGTCCGTAATTTGAGAATATGACGTTGGAAACCAATTGATTTTTCCTCAAAAGCTGCTGGAAGTCGCTGAGCTAGCGTCGTTCTTCGCCGTAATGTCAGGCCAGCTCTTTTAATCATTCTTACGCACCAGCCCATACTTGCTTTGAAATTTTCGCCATCGTGTAGAAGATTCTTCTTTATTTCAAGTGCCTTCATTCATATAATCTCTCGAGAGATAGGGAGGCCTTCATTGCGTTTGTCTCGCAGGTACTCGACAACTTGCTGCTCCAACTCAGAAAAAGCTTCCCAATTTAGGTCCCCTAAATGTTTTACGTATTGAAATTGCGTTCTCTAATTTGTCTTTCATCTAACGCCACCTACGAACATTTCATTCTGTGACCCCAAGTTTCCTTCCAGCCGCGCTGTTCTCAGCTTCTTTCAGAACCATTAACTTAAAATTCGTATCGTAATATCTGCGCGATCTAGTTGCCAATTGCAAACTCGTAGTTCACCGTACCTCCACAGAATTTCGGCTACAACTTCCACTCATTTTTCTGTTGTGTTGAATTTACAATGTCATTCGACTGATCTCATTTAAAAAAAGATTGTTCTGAATCGGAACGGCACCGCATCTACGAAAACGTTCAGGAAATACGTAGGCCTATTCAACACGCGCCTGTGCCTGAAACACTACCCGGGGGTGCACAGCGAGTCCACATGCCTCAGGACGGGGAATCACTTCAGTTTTAACCGCTAATGTATCCCGTGATAACTCTGGTCTGCCTTTTTGATGGCATGGGTGCTGAGAAACGGGTGAAGAGTGCAATCAGGACGCTTCTCTCGGCATCTACCCGCAAGGCTATTGGCATGCGGCCTTATACATTTCATTTGCTGTCTCGACATCCTCTGAAATCTAACATCGCGCAATACTGCAGTGATTTGAGAATTCCTTGGCGCGTTAACTGCGGGGATAAATGAGCGTGGCTTATTATCGCCTTTGTCGCGTATTGTTTCGTCAGCGTACGAGTTTTTCGGCTGGGACATACAGTGATTCTCAACCACTCAAGCTTAATCTGCGAATATAAGACGACCCCCCATTTTTCGAAAGAAGAATTTTGGAAAAAAAAAAGTCTTATATTCGGATAAATACGGTATGTAAATTAAGAGTTGAAGATGCAAACAATAAAATATTGTTTATGACTTGTTTAAAACTCCTTTATTATTTGATGTAACCTACAAAATCTTTACTTCGTTAATAATATGATGTAATCGTTGTATCAATTGTGACTACTTGAAACTTTTCTCACTCCACTCTTTGTTGATATCCTTTAGTTTACAATCTCCCTTCTTTATTTTGTGCCTCCTTATTTTCTTTGTGGTTGATTTGGTTGTGGAGATACTATTTTTTTTTTTTTTTTTTTTTTGCTCTGCAGATCCCTGTTTTGAAACAAATTGTATAGTGGAGTTCCACATAGGTTTCATTTGTAGAATGTTGGTTACTATACTAAATTGTTACATTTGAATTATCTAATATATTGAGAGGTGCCTATGGTTGTGTTAGGTACCCAGGAGGTTGAGAAAAATTTAAAAGCATCTGTATTTTAAGGCAAATATCATTTTCAGTATCAAAGCAATTGTTCATTGTTCTGTACGTTGCTGTTTGTATGCATGGGTGTAAAATTGCCCTTGAGTTTCCCCAAGGTACTGGTATTAATAAAGCAATTTTTGCTGGAAGAATTCCTCTTGACTACTTCAAAGATTCTAATTTCCATCACCAATTAGACAGCTAGTTTTTAAAGTATTACTAATAAAGAGTACTTATAGTTAATTCTCAAGAAAATATTTCTTCTCAGATGACTCTTGCCAAGAAAAGCAATTTGCAAACCTATTTCTTGACAATTGTTTATTTTCTCAAAAATTTAATTTTCTTTTCTGCTTGTCATTAACTGTCCTCTGTTTCTTTCTATTTTTATTTCTTTAGAGGTGCAGTTTTGGTCATGAGTGGTCAATTGTTTTGAAATAATCACCTTTTTTACTCACCTGTGTAATTTGTTTCTAATTCCATAAATGATTTGATTCTTGAGCTTCTGTATTCAGGCTGTCGACATGGATAGTATTTATGATCCAGAGCAAAAATATTTCATTCATGCTTGCCCTTCAACCTTGGCATACTTGTTGACTCATTTATACAGATATATTTGGTCAGTTTTGAAATAAAAAAAAACATAGAAATTTTTTTTCCTCTCCCATTTATATCTGTTACTTCAGACATTTAAACGTACATGTATGATAATGCTAATCATGATTAGGAGTACAATGGTAAGAAAAAGAAGGAATGGAATATATTTAGTTAAAAATGGGAAAGATATTTTGGCAACATGTGGAATTCAGATTTTATTTTCTTTCCATGTTTTATCAGTTAAAAATACATAAGTAGGAAAAGCTTGAATGGCAAATAAATGCAGTCTACGGTTAGTCATGAGACACTACTAGCAAAACTTCTGTGTACCTATGGTTTTGTTAGGTACCCAGGAGGTTGAGAAAAATTTAAAAGCATCTGTATTTTAAGGTTGCCTACTTTCGTAAAAATTAACTCTGTGCCTTGTGTATTCTCAGCAATATTTTTACTCATCTGAAGCTCAAATTTAAATAGTTATAAAATTAAGTTGTTGACTTTTAACATCTAAAATGAGTATTTGGATGATACAAACTGAAAATTAGTAACTTTTATGTTTACTAAATTAATTTCAGAAGACAATTAGGTGTAATGGGCATGAATATAATACAGTCTTTTAAATTTTAATATTAATATGGTGTTAGGTTTGATATTATCAACTTTTGACTTTTGATTATTATTAGCAAGTAGGAACGTTATGCACTAGAATTTCTACCTAAATGATTTTATTGGTTATTAATTTAAACTTTTGCATTCAAATCATAAATTAAAATAATACTTCTTAGTCAGATCCCTACCCTTCGATCTGTCCAGCAAGGGAGGTCCTACCAGTAGCTATGCTACCACCGGCTTTTCTCGGGGTCATGGGGATACTCAAGTTCTACCATCTACAATAAGGTCATGTACTCCCTAGGTGGGAAAATAGATGATACAATCATTTATATTAGTGAAGAAATACCAACTGGAAAGCATGAATACAATTTTGCATTTGACTTATATTTTTTGCCTCTATTCCTTTTATGGTATACGTGCATTTTGTTTGTGCAAGTGTGAACTTCAGTATATAATGAGTTTAGTATTTTATTAAAGCATTTATAAGTAATACCTATTGTTTATGCCTCTATGCAACAAAAGAAAAGGGGATGATTTTTGGAACATGGAATGTCAAGACGTTGCAATCAGGGAAACTACACGAATTGACTGACCAGATAGGGAAAACACAACTGAGCGTAGTTGCGCTGCAAGAAGTGAGGTGGACAGACATTGGCTGTTTGAAGAAAGGAAAGTTTGCATTATACTATAAAGGGACAGAATCAAGATCTGGACAAGCTGGAACGGGATTCCTAATAAGGAAGGAGCTTGTAATAAGGAAAGAATAAGAAAGGAGCTCGTAATATTTCTAATAAGGAAATGGCTCGCTTGTGGCACATAGCCTTTCACCACTGAGGTCCGGGTTCGATTCCCGTCGAATCTCATGTGAAATTTGTTCCAACAAAACGAGTTTGGCTGCTTCACATGGGCTAGTCCAACTCCCTGTGAAGTGTCCTAAACCCTACCCCTTTCCTAATTCCTTCCCATTTCTGGCCGCTGGGTAGTGACGCTGGAGCACGTAGTAAGAGGCGTACGCGGAGATTGTACCTGGCGGTCCTCTTGACAACCGGCAGACGAGACGAGACGAGACGAGACGAGACTTGCACACATATATTCTCATACTCTCCGCTTACAAACGAGAGATACCGGGTGATCAGTACAAAACGCAACCCTGCTGTTCGAGGCGCTGAGAGAAAAGTGAAAGTTTTGCAACACTGCTTCTGCGACAGCTCCTTCGACTGCATTTGCGACACTCCGTTCACCACCACCCCCTTCTTTTCACTCACCCCCTTCCTGTGGTGTGGGTCATACCTGCTCAAAACAAAGCAGGCCGCGTCTTCATTCATAGTTTCCTTCTTTCACAGTTAACTTACGATGCGCCTGAGCGTAGAACAACGCATTTTTGGTGGGGGAGTATTTCCGAACGCAATCTTTCAAAGAGTACCGGGCAGCTTTCAGGGAAAAAGAGACCATTGCATTAAAAAAGATTGGAGTATGGTGTGCCATTTATCGACGCAGATTAATTGGCCTTTTGTTTTTCAAAGAAACGGTAACGACAGATGCGTATCAGAATAAATAGAGAAATTAATTTTTGTTATATTTTAATTAGTTTTAAAGTAACCTTATTCAATAATGATAATAACAACAACAAACGTTTGTTCTGCGAATATGCATTTATAATTTATTAATATTTATTTAAAACAGAAAAGTATAAAACATATACTTTTCTGGAGCATATGTATCTTGTTATGTAACTAAAACAAGCAAAGTGTACTATTAAGTTTACCTCAAGGTATATTTTACATGGCAAGTTTATTTCACTTTTAAACAATATACGAAGGAATCGTCGATGTTGACAATTCAATTTTCTTTCGACGCCAAAGAAGCAGGCGCGTGCCTTTCTCTTTCAACTCGGTGGTCACCTGCTCTCCTCAGGGTGGTGTTAGTGGGGAAGGGAATTAAGCGTACTTCCCGACTGTTTACCTGCTTGAAACCACCAGCCGCTACCTGACCCGCAAACATAGTGGCCAGTGCATTTTGCTCTGCCTGCTGTGGGTTGAGTTTTATACTGATCATCCGGTATTAATGGAGGATTACTCCGCGTTCAACGCTCGACACGAGGCGAAGAGACGCGTTGCGTCGATTAAGGTCGCAACAAATTTAAAAAAAAAAAGGGATATGCAAAGTCATCTGATTGGTTTTACTCCAATTCATGAAAGAGTAAGGTACGACTAAAAGGCAAATTTAATAACATCACCCTGATACACATGTATGCACCCACCAATGATCAAGATACTGAGCAGAAGGAGCAGTTTTATGATACATTGCAGAGGATTATTGAACAAGGTCCGAAGTCCGACATTCTGATTAGTCAGAGATCTGGATGCAGTTAGGGAAGGAAGAAACCTACCGAGAACCGTCAGATATGGGAACATGACTTTCCCCCGACAACAAAACAGTAAGGCAGATCACGCATTCGTAAGCAAAAATAAAATACATTTGATAGATGTATGTGCATTACGTCGATTCTGATCTCATAGACTCTGATCACTATTTGTTAGACTATTCTAAACTTAAAGTTACCAAGAGTATTTGCAAATAAACAAAGGGTGAAAATGACATCATGGAATAGAAGTGAATTACGGGATCCCATCAAAAGGAGAGTATATCGCCGCTTATTAGCGGAACAATTAGCAAATAGAGTGCCGTTGGAAGACGTTAACGAGAACTGGAATGAACTAACCAAATTAATATAGAATGCTGCCACGCAATTGGAGTAGAGGGTAAAAGACCAAAAACCCATGGTGGGATGAAGAATGCCACATTGCGGTGCAAGCAAAGAACAATGCCAGATCGAAATACAATGACGCACAAAACTATTCGGACATTTATTAATTTAACCAAAAATTGCATCAATTTTTCTCAGAAAATCACATAATCATTAGTTATCGCACGAATTTGAAAGAATAGAATGTTTTTATATGCGTAAACATTACAAATACTTTTCAAAATATGTATTTGTTTGTTTAAAAGAACAATTAATCGCCGATGCAGAAACTTTAGCTTCAACAAAACTATTCGGACAGCCGTTGGGGCAACGTGGTAACAGATCTTTTGATCTACGAAAAGAACGTTGAAATCTTCCACCCTTGTTGCAAATTCAAGGTCACCTGTCAGCCAATGAATCAGATTCGTGGGAATTTTAAGCGAAATGAGTCACATAGGATCAGTGGCTTTCTCTTTAGGGAATCAATTACATTTCAGATGGAAAATTTTTACTTTCTCGTATACGTACGTATATACGTAATATAAAGTTATGTAATGCTGCGGGAAATCGATTTCGAGATTTCAACGGGAATACTCGTTTTGGGGTCCCCTGATACCGAAAAAGTGTTGGTTTTTTTTCTTTCAAAACATCCGTCCGTCCGTTCTGTGAACACTACCAACCATACGTAGGAATTTTACCAAATTGAAGATTTGTATACATTATTGCATTTGTGAGTAGAAGTGCTTCAATTGGCTTCAAATGAAGTTTTTCGAAAACTCAATGGATTCCTGTGAAAAAGAGCTTCATATTTCGCATTTACAGTAACGCTTAAACGCCATTTTCTTGAAAACGGCTCTAAATTTTTCAATGAAAATTACTATTTAGGACAAGGTTTTACCCTGTTTAATATTCTTAAAGTAACCTTTTGGTTCTGCTATTAGGAAACCGAAAAGTTCACAAAATTTCAACAACAAAAAAGTTTGGGCGGCAATAGATGGCAGCTGACAAGAGGATGGGGCAAATCCGAAATACCAGTCCACAGCAATTAATTTAGAAAACATTACTACGAGAAAGTATGTCCAATTCTGTAGCAACACTAGTTAATTATTCACATGGATAAGACGACAAATGGATAATTTAAACACTGAACCGATAAGCACACTTCTGGTCCCACCACACGCGCAGTCACGCCGTATGCATTTGGCCGATTGCTTCCAAAGGCGAGCTCGACTGAATGAGCCTGCGCGCGCCCATAAGGATGGATAATCTATGGCGCCCACCACACGCACCAACATATCGGCTGATCACAGCATCTTCTATCTATACTAATAAAAGTAAATTCAACGACGTGTAACCGACATTAATACCATAAAAAGTAGCGTATGAATAGATATGAAATTTTTACAGGCTCTTCTTCAGAATTGTTGCAGTGTCCTTGCAAAGTTTGGTAAAGATTCACACAACCCAAATGCGGAAAATAAATAATTTAAATAATGTTTGTAGCAAGGCCCCACAATCCTTTAGCAATGGCCGCCCTTCTCAGTTGCAAATTGAAGCTTGCGCTGGCAGCCATGATGATGGCAAATTTACGCGCCTAATTCAAATACTTCGAAATTTTACAGACCTTTCCGCTTTTTCATAGGTATGAATACATAGAGTGGGAGATATATTGATATATTTACTCATTATTTAAAGTAAGATATGGAAAACCAACATTCAGAAGTCAAACTTTTATGTAACTCTGACATAATATCATACGTCGTTATCGTACAACTTTATAAAGCATTAAATATCACTGTTGTTTAAAGCGGGTCGCCCACGTAGTTTTGGGCACGTTTGAAAGCAAAACATAAGCGTTCGATTTTATTAACAAATATATTACTCTAAAAATGCATTGGTATGTACTCCACGATGTTGTCCAGTTCGTGATAAGTTCATATTATATTAAAGCCATTAAAGATATTTTCTTGAAAATATGTGATTTTGATTGATTTGGGATATTTTCCTTCATAAAACATTGTGGATATCGGGACATTTCTTTCAGAAACTTTTGTAATCATTTCTAAAATGTAATCCTCTAATCTACATTCGATTAAAAGTTGTGTATATTGGCTTATTCTGAATCTTTTACAGTAAAAGTGTACATCACTTTACGCTAAATTTTCAGAATTCTTTACTAAATGACAAACTTTAAATGTTATTTTTGATACGCTTCCTATATATAAAAAGATTTGGTATGGAGGATGCAAACACATAGAGGAAACGGTGATGTGAATCGGTATTACTATATATCTGTTCTCGAAGTTCTCACCAGCCTCTAGACAGAAATATAGATATTCCTGCATTAAGTTTGAATTTTGAGAATATAAATACTTCTTTACCTATGTAGAGAAATCGCAAGTTCTTTCCAAAATAAGTGGTAATTTACAGAGTTTAGCTAATGCTCCTTCACGTGATATTAAAATTCATCAATTTTATTCTTATTTACGACCACCAGATTAATTAGTAAAAGTAGTCAGCACATTCAATAGATTACATCCAATAGTAAAATGATGTACATGAGAAATTACAGACTTCAGGCTTTCGTTGCACGATTTGTACATCTGTAAGCCGCGTGCTACTTCTCTATTTTACTTCTTATCGTACAGAATCTTCCTCTTCCGCAAAAAATATACAAACGATAATGAAATACCGCTGCAATCCGGCTCAATGCCCATATGATTGCCCCCAACATGGCTACCAGGAAACGATTCAATTTGCAACGCTACACTAGCTCTATGCGAAGGTCTAGTATACTATTCCAATGTCTTTGGTTTGTAGATGCACCGCGACCATTTTTCGCCTCTCGCTTGGAGCACGTGGTTCCTAATATATTCCGCCAGAGTCCAGCAGTGCTGCACAAAACTGGTACCTAATTTATTCGCTAGGGGTCAGTAGCAATGCAAGAGACTAGAAAAATTTCATTTAAAAGAAATATGTTGTAAAATAAAATGAAAGCAAATTATAGTATTTTATAAAAATTTGAATAAATTACGTTAAAAATAATATTAAACACCGTAGTTTATATAAAATTGATGTTTTCCCTTATTCGCAAGGATTGAACATGAAGAAAGCCCGGGCAACGCCGGGTATTTTGCTAGTATCTTATGACTGCTTATGAAAGTAATCGTACTTTACTTCATTTATTTTCATCTTTTAATATTCCTAATCCATGATTATTCTGCTAAATTACCCGTGTCCGTATAGTTTGGTGAGTCACTGTGCCTGGAAATCAAAACTAGAAGTGCATATGAACTAATTATATCACGAGGAAAGAAGGAAAGTAAACGGAATCGGTCAAAGAAAGAAAAAGAGTTGGATAAATGGGAAGCTAAGTGAAATAAATGAAATTTTTAAAAGAAATGAAGCTAGGAAGTTCTTCTCTAAAATTGGTGGACTCAAATTTAAAGGACGTAACTACGGTATGTGCAGAGATAAAGAGGGCAAGAAAGTCAAATAATGCACTGATGGAAAGAATATTTCGTAGAACCCGCCAACCCTTGAGAACATTGAAGATAATAACGAAGTCAGTGAAGAAAGAATAATAGGTGAAGAAAACAGACCCTTCATATAATGAAATCTGTTATATTATTAATAATCTAAAATCAAACAAGGCGGCTGATTCAGACACTGTAATTCAAGAATTAATTAAATATGGAGGAAGGACCTTAAACAAAGAGATCTACAAACTAACAGACGTGTGGCAAAGAGAGAAAATGCCAGATCAGTGGAGCGATGGAATAATATTCCCTATTTTCAAGAAAGGACACCAATATGTGTGCCAAAACTACAGACCTTACTAAATGTAGTAAATAAAATATTTGCAATTTTACTGAATTCTTGGTTGTCATTGACTCTCGAAGAAAAACTACACGACTGCCAGAAAGGCTTTAGACCAAATAGATCACATTTTCACATTGCGCCAAGTGTACGAAAAATGTATAGAACATGACATCGAGTTATATAATATGTTCGTGGATTACTCGTAAGCATTTGATTCGGTTTTAAGACACAAATTATTTAACTGTATGCCAGAGTATGGAGTGCCAACAAAATTACTTTTTAATACGGCTCACGTTGGTGGGTACCAAGGCCAAGGTCAGGATAAACCAGCAAACAAGTGAAGAGTTGTATACCAAATTTGGAGTACGACAGGGAGATCCACTATCGGCGACATTGTTAATCATGGTCATGGAAAAAATATTAACACAGGTCGATATTAAAGGGAATATATCAACACGAGTGAAACAATGTCTAGCCTATGTAGATGATTTGCTGCTGGTTGCATGTACTACTCAAGCATACTTGCATGTACGCTTGAGCAATTCTTACAGGTGTTAAGTGAGAACTCAATCCATTATGGATTAAAAATCAATGTTCCAAAAACGAAGTACATGAGACTTAAGGCCAAAATTACCCAATTAACTCCAATTCACATTGCTAATAAAGCCTATGAAGAAGTGAGCTCTTATAAGTATCTAGGAGCAATGTTTACTTGCAACAATGATGTAGAAGAAGAAATAACAGCAAGAATAGTAGCGGGAAACAGAGCATGTTTTGCACATCATTTTAAAGTAAAATATTAACAAAGGGTGCAAAACTAAGACTGTATGAGACAGTTTTTAGACTAGTTGTAACGTATGCCGCAGAAACGTGGACTATAAAAGAAAAGGATACACAGCGTCTTGCAGTTTTTGAAATACGGATTATGAGGAGGATATTTGGTCCAGTTAAAATGCCCAACAGTGATTGGCGGATTAGGAACAATTCCAAACTGGACTTTATACAAAAACATAAAAGCATACTAAATTTTATCAAAGCTATGAGATTAAGTTGTCTTGGTCATCTTAATAGGATGTCACATGACAGAATTGTGAACAAGATCTTTAGCTGGAATCCAGTGAGTACCAGCGGAAGAGAACGGCCTAAAAATAAATGGAAAGATGATGTCAAAGACATCAGGAAAATGAAGATTGAAAATTGGATCGAGCACTCAAAGAATAGAGAAAAATGGAAAAGGATAGTTGAGTAGACCAAGACATTCACTTGAAGGTCGTAAAGCCTTAGAAGAAGAAGTAGTTTGGTTTGATATTTTTAACATTTGACTTTTATTTATTATTAACAAGTAGGAAAGTTATGCATAAGAGTTCCTACCTAATGATTTTATTTGTTATTAATTTAAACTTTTGCATTCAAACCAGAAAGTAAAATAATACTTCTTAGTCAGATCCCTACCCTTTGATCTGTCCAGCTAGGGAGGCCCTACTAGTAGCTATGCTACCACCGGCTTAGTTCTCAGGGTCATGGGGATACTCAAGTTCTGCCACCTACAATAAGGTCATGTACTCCCTAGGTCGGAAAATAGATGATGCAATCATTTACATTAGTGAAGAAATATCAACTGGAAAGGATGAATGCAATTTTGCATTTTACTTATATTTTTTACCTTTATTCATTTTACTGAATATCTGCATTTTGTTTGTGTGAGTGTAAACTTCAGTATGTAATGAGTAGGGCCCGGATTTTAATGACCTAAAAATCAGCGAAATATGCAAGCATTTATGACCTAAAACCTATATAAACATGACCTTAAAAAATAAAATATGATGCTATACATATTTATTTTTTAAAAATTCCTGTTGATTTTTTAAGTATAACATAAATACAAAATTCACTCAAGAACAGATTGTGAGGATGTTGCATGTGGTTTGCAGTCGTTGGAACTAATTAGCATTTAAAAAAAATGCTTGTATACGCAGCAATAAGTTGTACACTTTTTCAGCCACATGACCATGAGCTTGACCCAACTCACTCCGTTCAAACTCACTTATGTTTCAAATAATCGTTTGTGATGTAATTGTTGAGTTTATTTGTGACAATATCACTTGATACATTGTCATGCGAGACATATTTTCAAGCTCTTTATTCTTGTGTCTTCAAAAATATGACATGCGTATGCATTTTGGGAAAAATTTGGTCAAAATATGACCTTTTACTAAAAACGGTCCTTAAAAATATAACAAATATACTCATTTACGGCAAAATTTGGCCAAAATATGTCCTTTTACTGAAAACGGTGTTAATATGACTTTATATGCACAATAAAAGTACGTTTTTCTAATCGACAATGCCTGAATTTGTGCATAAATTGTTTTAAAGTACACCCGAAGGTTCAGAAAAAATATATGACTTGTCATTAAAATCTGGGCCCTAGTAATGAGTTTAGTATTTTATTAAAGCATTTAGAAGTAATACTTGTTTACTTCAGTAAATCTTCAGTCTTGTTAAAAATTGTTTTAAATATTTGTGAAGTTTAAGCTTAGATCTTGTACATCCAAAATGGACTATGGATCTACACCTGAACAAAGACTCAAAACCACAAACATGTTTAATGTTCCACCTTTGTACATTGTAAGGTAATACAGTAAAACCCCTTTTTTACACTTTTCAGGGGACTGAAGGAAAAAAGTGTAAAATGCAGGAAAGTTAAAAAAAACAATAGTCTAAGCGAGTACTTACATGTTTTACTCCAAGGACTTGTTTACATAATTATTATTCAATAACACATATCACACTTTTAATACATTTACAAATTATACTTTAAATACACAAAGTTACTATTTAAAAAAATTTAAAATTGTCATTTGTTTCTTTTTTTTCTGTAATTGTATTTCTTCAACCTGCCCCTCAACACTATACAATGCTTGGAATGCATCTTCACCACCTGATCCACTCTCAATGTATTTCCTCAATACAGAGATAGCATTCATTGCTTCTGCAGTTGTTGGAACAGCAGGTTCTGGATCCGGGTCTTCTTCGCTAACTTCTGGTTCCAGGTGGTTCGAAACTATCTCCTCCACAGAAGGTAAAATTGATGTTATAATTTCAGAATCTACATTAATGTAATCTTCAAATGAAGATTCTTCCATTGCCGACCAGTCAACAGGTTCCATCAACTGTTCCTGTTCATATACCTCCCCTTCCGCAAACTTCACTCTAGCCTTATGGAAGCAGTTCGAAATTGTCTCGGGAGTCACGCTTAACCATGCTTTGGCCACAAAATGCATGGCATCAAGAACTGTAATGGTCATAAGCTTAAGAGTCCAAACCATTATCTTTCATGAACAAAGCTTTTTCAACCAGCATTTTCCTGTACTTCCATTTGAAAGAATGGATGAATTTTAAAACACCTTGGCTTTTTAAATTTACCTATTACCAATGGTGGTAATTTTTCTGACCCATCAGCATTTACCATTAACGAAACGGTTACCCTCTGTTTGTTGAGCTTCCCACCATGGCACTTTTCACCTTTGAAACACAATGTCTTACTTGGCAGGATATTATAAAAAAGTCCTGTTTCATCAACATTGAAAATGTTTTTTCTTTCGTAGTCGTGGATAATTGAGGCCAGTTCATGTTTCCACTCGGTCATTGTTTCCCCAACAACACTTCGACTTTCCCCGCACACTTGATTATACACAATATTATGGCGGGTCTTGAAGCGATCGATCCATCCATCCATTTGATGCTGTGAATTCAGGAATTTCTAGCTTAGCAGCAAACTGGAGGGCTTTCGCTCGCAAAAGGTTGCCATCAAGCGGAATACCCGATGCTCTCGTTGCAGTAAACCACTCCGCCACGAGTTTGTCCAACTCATCGTAAGATGATGACCTTACGTATTTTCTTTTTGTTGACATAGCACCACACTGTTTAGCATTAAATTCAATGGTGGTTCTGTTTTTAATAATAGTTTTCAACGTGGAAACCGAGAGTTGAAGCTCCTTCGCTAACTGAACACGTGTTCCCACATGCGCATCAACACGACGCAAAATCTCTATCTTCTCTTTCAAAGAAATGCATTTCCTGTCTTTCTTCTCCATATTTTATCGCCTCCACTACCTTCAAAAAACACGTATCTTCAACAACTGTGTACACGTGAACTATGTACACGCACACAAAAAAAAAAACACGTATCTTCAACAACTACCTTTCACACAAACACACCGAACACCACAAGCTGACTACGAGACGAGAGACCACGAGAGACTATCACTGACTTCCGTCTATAAAGCATGCGGTATAACAGGAAATGGCTAACACCACCTGAAAAAACGGGTTACATGCGACGACTTCCGCCGAAATTGATTCAAACATCAGTTTTGACAAAAAAAATCGGCGTAAAAGACGGGAAGCACTTTAATATTGAGTTGTAAATTGCGGGAAAAGAATGCATTGTAAATATAGGCTTTTTAACGGGACCAACGAAAAACGACGTAAAAGGCAGGAAAGCGTAAAATGCGGGAACGTAAAAACGGGGTTTTACTGTATATGTGTATGGAATGTTATTTTTGTCATTACTTTTTCAAAAATTTTCTAGTCATTAAAAAGTAATTGAAGTCTTGTGATGTTTATTTTACGGAAAAAAAGAGGAGTTGGTCCCCTTGTATGTGAAAATGTATGAGAAAAACATTTAGAAATGTTAAAAATGTCAGATTGAAAAATCTGTAAGGTACTCTTTCTCAAAGAGGATAAATCCATAATTTTTACAATTAATTCATTCTATGCAAATGAATGTAGTTTTTATGGTAACTTGATTCTCAAAACTGCAAAAAATAATTAATTAAAAACAAATTTATTACCAATTTTTTAATTCCAAGCATTTACCACATACAGTGAAACCTGTATTAAGAGACCACAATTGGTTCTGTGAAAAAAGTTCTCTTTAAGTCACTTAATAGAGGAAATCGTATCTTTAAAAAAATGGTCTATTATTATAAGACATTAGATGTTTAGGAAAGTGCCTATTATATGGTATGTTTATGAAAGAGTTTTTAGTATATGATCACGATTTATGAAAAAATAAACATTTTGAATAAGTTTTATTTTGCCTTTTTTATGTACATGGCTTTTTAGAATTATTTACTGTCATTTTAAATCCACATAAATCTATTTATGTCTCCTTCTTATGAGTAAAAATAAACATTTAAATTACTTTCAGTTCTAGTACCCCCAATTGTGTATTGTAAAAACCTCAATTTTTTTTGTGGAATATCAATATGTACTTTGGGTGTGCATGACACATTCTGTATCTTAGGAACCCAAAACCTAGCTTTTCTTGCACTTCTTTGCACAAATAAACTAGAGGTGCTACAGAAAGGCACAGAGTTTCTCAAAGTAAAGTTTTCTAATTTCCTTGGTGTGGACTGGTACTGTAGTCCTTCTTGCCTGCTTCCATCTAATGTGGCCCAAAGTAAATTTTTTGAAATTTTCGCAACTTTTTGATTTCCAAATAGTAGAACCTAAATTATATTTTAATTATATTAAAGAATGCTCCTCCTAAATAAAATATTGAGGGTCATACTAAATAGCAATTTTCATTGAAAAATTTAAATCTGTTTTTAAGAAAATGGCGGTTAAGCATTAACTGTAAATGCGAAATTTGAAGCTCTTTTTCATAGGAATCTATTGAGCTTTCGAAAAACTTCATATAAAGTACATTTCAAGCACTTCCACTCACAAACGCAATAATGTATACAAATTGATGGAAATGTGCATATTAACGGCATGAGACATATTTCAAGAAAAGTACGTTTGTGTAATTGTTGAAAAAAAGAAAACACCAAAATGAACTTTACGTCATATGAAACAGTGCCATTACCACTATTCGTTGGAAAAAGAAATGAATAGCAAAAAGAGTTATATTTTTTTTGGTGGATCTTTAATATTACTTTAGTTATCCAATTCAAATGGATAAAGACAAATATCTGATGTTGATGAAATAAACGAAATGAAGAGTTTTGGCAATTTTGCAAAACATCTCGTTTTTAATAGTCAATTAAAATGTATGAATTACTAAAATTCTGAAGCAGAACTTTTGAAACTCATGTGTGATGTATTGAGGTTGAATGTTTTTTGAAGTACATGACAATTCATTCAAAATTACATTTTCATTCTCATCATAATTCTTATTTTGTCTTTCTGAAAATCACCTTCTTGATGTCGTTCTAAATAATATGTATTTTTATCAAGATTTTAATTTAAAAAAAATTGTAGTTTCGTTTCTACATTTATAAGAAAATCATAACATTGTCAGTCTCAGATATTTGAAACTTTTATTAATTGTATCATGATTAATAATTGCAGAATCCTTTAGTGTTGCTTTGAAAGTTTTTAGTCTGAGTTTATCTCATGGTTAATGTTTCAAAAATTGCCTCTAGTTTTTCCATTGTCTCCTTCAATCATATTCTATTAACCCAGGTTTAAGCTGGTATTTCGCTGCCACTGAATATACCTAAAGAAAACGTTATTGTCCATTGAGAAAATTCCCAATTTCATTTAGGAATTAATTTGAAGTTTAATTTCAAAAATTGTATGAAAAAAACCTACTGTAATTGCAAATAGATCTTAAATCAGTCTTGGTTAATTATTTGAAGAATTTTTGAAGAAAAAGATGGGGTGCTGATTTTGAGAATTCTGTTATCAGTTGCTTGGAATTCTTAAAATGATAAATGAGAGAGAGCTTTTTCAAAATAATTTTGTAATAACTTAAAACAATGAAATTTTCTTTTCATGAGAGCACTCCATGTAATGTTTAAGCATTAAAATAACTTTGACTTTGTCACTTATGAAGGCTTGTAATGCAGATATTAACCGTTTAAAACCTCAGTCGTTTTAGTCTTTGCTATGGTGGCACCATGGTTTTTGTGCAATATAATTAAACGAGCACTTAATATAACCTCCTCCTCGGAACACTGCCTTAAAGTAGCACTGTTGGTGCAGGCAAGGAGGTTTGTGTACTTCAATGAAGCTAAGGGCTATGATGGGTAGTGTAATGAACCGTCCTCCTCATATCTATAAAACAACTATAATCGCTCCTCGTTAGGCGCACCAAAATATGTAATGAACCATTACCTGCTCTAGATCAACTATAATCTTTATAATCGCCCGGCGTTATAACGCCAAAATAATAACCAAAACCCGCTCTTATCAATTGCCCTGGTTATACTCAGCTTCCACCTCCAAGGTTGCCCGTCGACTAGCTGCCCCCCAGAACTTCCGATATTTTCTTACTTACACATAAAATCTGGGTGTGAGGTTGTGGCTGACCTGTACAGGATCTAACAACTATTCGGGCACGTGGGCGTAGGTCATTAACTAGCTACATGTAACAATTAAACTACGTTCGTTTAATTTAATGTCGAACCAAGTGATGTTCGCCATTTATTTTCTGTAATTCCTGTGCTAGTCGTTATTTCAGTTGAAATATATATATATATATATATATATATATATATATATATATATATATATATATATATATACACACAAACTGGGGTCGTTGCTCTCCCATGACTCACATAAAACACTTAACGACAAACAAAATAAGCACATAAACACATCAACGATATAATACCCTTAAATTACATGACACAAAATCCAAAATATTTCCATTCATACTGACAATTATAAATAAACTCATTCACACCCGAATGCGCATTCTGCCTGTATATCTATTGATTCTATTTTACGTTAAGACAGAACTTGATCTTGTACAGAAGCTAATTTTAATCTTTCTTCTCCTTCAAAATGTGAATTTCATAACAAAAAAAAAAAAACAAAGTTTCATAACTTCCCTTTTGCAGAAACGCTGTAATCCGCAGCAAACCATTGTTGCGCGCCGTCCTCGATGTAGCATCCTCCAAATCCATCCTCCCGCAGCATTTCTCCATCCCCACACATTACCAAAATTTTCTTGAGCTCACTAATATCTTCTTAGCATGTCCTTTCATTCCCCTATCATCCTATTTCCATTACGCAACTAACAACGCGATTATCTGTCTATCGCGTGCTACATTTCCTCCAAAATGTCCTATTGTTGAATATACTGCGACACATAAAATATTTCCGCGTTACGCATTGTTATTACGAACATCATTGCCTAAACTCACTATATCCATTTATGTTCACCGTGTTTCTCGCACAATTGCATACTAAAATTTTTATCTTTTTTCGGAGCGTCCTCCCCACGTCTGACTTCGAGCTTGCTACGCATCATCTTTTTTGACATTGTTGCGTTGTGTCTTCAACTTTTTTTCTGGAACATTTACCGATCGCTTACGTGTCTTTACCAAAAATATCATACCATTTTACTTAATTCTGTCCTTTCCAGGCTATTTCTCTTTATTACTACTTTTAATTATCAATTTATATCTTATTACTATTTCTTATACGATCTCCTCATGTTTATTAACGCCAAAATTGCTTTATTTCCGTCGCTCGCGACGCATCATTGTTCTCTCGTAAAAATTCCAAATATACAATTTCAATTGGCAGCTTTACTGCAGCCCCTCGATATTTTTCAGAGTTGCGAGTAATGTCATAATTTTCCGCGTGATTTTCTTTGTTAATCCCGAAAGTTTCATTTCAATCGCTTTACGCGTTCTCTTAATTTTTAGGAAAAACCGCTTCTTTACATTACCTTTCTTATGATAACAATGGCTGTAAAAATCTCTCGTTATATTGTCTAAAGTGTACTTTCAAAATCACTCATATCTTTTAAACCCCTGATGCGATTCGCTTCGAATAACTTTTGAAATGTTCCTCTAAATGAATGCTATTGATTTGTACTGTCCAAATCGGGATTTTGTCGCGTCTTCTTTAATTTATAAAAAAATTATTAGTGCGCGACACCGCTTTCTTCTGTTTTTCCATCTCCTACTCATGCCATTCCTTGTTATGTTTGTTCTTTGCATCTAAATTGTTCGTGGGGATCTTAGATTGTAACAGTAGCATTGGCTAGTAGGCTAGTGCAACTATCGGTTGGGTCACCCATGCTGTACAGGCATCAGTGAAGGAAGAGGAAATAGAAGGGTGTTCCACAACGTCTCACTTTACCTTACCTGTACCTAATTCTGTTATCCTCACACCCAGTCATCCATTTTCTAGAACACCCCACAGGATTCACACTGGTGTATTGTGTGATTCCTATCTACCAGTGTGGCATTGCTTCTTCTTACTCATGCCACAATTCTTTTATCTTTTCTATCTTTCTAGATACTCTCTTGTTCATTTCATGTTCAACCCCAAACGATTAGGTAATGAAAAAACCAAGGGAGACTTATTTTTCAATTCCTTTCTTTTTATTAACCTAGTTTGTTCCTTTTTTTCTCTCTCTCTCTTCTTCCATGGCGAGAGATACTTCATTTAAGCTGTGGTAAAGGCAACCTCTCTAGGGCATGGGAAGCTGGTAGACAAATCTCCCAGTCCTCTAGGTTGGGGGCTAAGCATATGAACCAACAATCCTACGTTGGAAAAGGGAAAATGATACATTAGTTGGAATAGATAAAGCCTCGGAAATCATAAATGAACATTGATCATGGCTATGTAAACAGACTCTTTCTTTTGGAATGTGGAATGTGCAGAGCCTTTCAGGGAAATTGGAGGAGATTCTTGAGAACATTAAAGTCAAGGGATTGGTGTTGATAGTTGGAAACAAAAAATATTGGTAAAGGACAAGAGGAAATTATGGGATATGGAGCAGAGTAGAAAAGGGAAATATAGCAAAGGCAGGTGTATTTTTATTAGTAAAGAAGAAGTGGAAAAATAGGATTCAAAATTGGAAAGCTATAAATGAAATATTTATAAGAAAAAAGTTAAAATCTCCTTTGTGCAATTGCCCTTGTAGTTATTGGAGAATATGCACCTACAGATGACTCCCTTGTTAGGTAGAAGGATGCATTTTTTGAAGACTTAATAGAGGTGATGGATAGTGCCTCCACAACAGAGGAGCTTCTTATCATGGGGGATTTCGATGGGTGCATTAAAAATAAAGAAGATGGTGTAATGGGCAAAATGGTTATAAATGAAAATGGGAAGCCATTAATAGAAATCTGTAAAGGGCAGAATTGTTCTATTATGAATTCTTATTTGTGCCACAAAGATATTTATAAATTTACTTGGGAAGAGGGACTTTTCAGAGAAGGTAAAGAATAAAATCTATAATAGATTATGTTATTGTTAAATAAAATAGAAAAATAATAGTACAAGATGTCAGAGTATATAGAGGGGCTGAGTGTGGTACAGATCATCTCATTACTAAAATAGCATTCTCAAAGAGAGATGTTATTTGCACAAGAAAGGAAAAAACTCAAGAACTGAGGTATACACTTACTCTGTTGCAAGATTTATGGGGATCTCTATCAGAGATGTCTTGCAAATAGATTGGATTTACAAAATGATTGAAGAGCTCAAGAACTCTATGATCATATGAAAACATGGGTACGTGAGGCATCTGCTGAGACTTTGGGGATAGAAATGGAAAGTAAGGGTAGAGTAGATTGGATGAATGGAGAAGCCGCTGCAGCAATTAAAAATATGAAGGAATCTTATAGGACCTGGCTGGATTCAAAGCGTCAAGAAGAACTGGATCGTTATTGCTTACTCAAAAGGAAAGCAAAAATGATTGTGAGGCAATGTAAAGAGGAGGCTTGGGAAAGGATATGTTGTGGGATAGAATGTACAGTAGGATATGGTAAATCAAGTAATGGAGAACAGTAAGAAGAATAAGGGCACCAAATGTGAATAAAGTTAATTTACGTATTATTACTGTACCGGAAGTTCGGAAGAAGCGTTTTTCAGAGATGCTGACGGAAAATAGGTTTCACTGGAAAGAACTGGGAACAATCAGTAGAAACATAAAGGAAGAAATACAGGAGGTTGAACCCATATTGGAGGAAGAAAGTGTGAAGTGTGAGAAGTGTAGAATGCTGTAAAATCTTCACAAAATGGTAAAGCGATAGGTCCAGGTGGAATACCCATAGATTCATAGAAGTATGGAGACCAAAAGATGATTAGAGTATCGACTTAACTGTTCAATCAGATATTATTTATGGATGATGTATCAACTGAATTGAATCTATCATATATTTCAGCTATTCACAAGAAACAATGTAAGAAAGACAGGCACAACTATCGGGGTATAAGTTTAATGGCATCAATTGGAAGTCTCTTGAGCAAAATAGTTAAGAACAGATTGGAGGCAAGGGATTCCATGAGAATTTCAGAACAACAAGCTGGTTTTACACAAAGAAAGTCCTGCATGGGTAACATTTTTATTTTAAAACAAATGTGTGAGAAAATGAGTTGGAAAGGAAGAGAGCATCACATGTTTTTTATTGATCTTGAGAAAGTATATGACTCAGTACTTATAGATGAATTGTGGAGGGCACTACAAAATTTTAAAATTGAAGAATCTCTCCTTTAACTCGTAAAGAAAACGTATGTGGATACCCAAGCTATGATAAATATCGGAAATAGAATTTCTGATGAATTTACTACCGAAGGTCTAAGACAAGGATGTGGAATGTCTCCCACTCTTTTCAAAATTTCTTTAGAAGGAGTTTCTGAAAGGATGGAACGCCTTGTGTCAAGAAATGGGTGTTTTAGTAAAAGGACAAGCAATACATTTGTTACTATTTTGCGGATGATCAGTTAATAGTGGCTCAAGATGATGATGTGGAATATGTGACCCGAAAAATAGTACAGGCCAATGCACTGAGTGGGCTTACATTAAAGTTTATAAAAACAGAGTGTTAAATAGTAGGAGGAGAAGGTACTAACTTGGATGTTCAAGGAGTAGGAAAGATTAAGTTAGTTGAACAGTTCAAGTACTTGAGATACAATCCTGCGTAAGTCTGGAAATAGTGAAAAGGATATTGATGACCTTATTAAACAGGCAAGAGGAGACATAAGAATGTTGATTGTGGTATTATGGAGTTGGGAAATTCATGTAAGAATGAAAAAGATTCTTCTTCTTCTTCTTCTTCACTTCATGGATTAGGGAAATTCCCTGATCTGGATTCATTTCACTATCTCTGTCGTGGACGGCCAAGGTCCCTTCTTCCCTGTGGTCTGTACAGAAAGGCATGTTGGGGGATCCTTTCGTGAGACATTCTTCCTAAGTGCTGTACCCACCTGTATCTGTATTCATTTATTTTTTCTTCGATAGAAAATATGTATAAGTTCCTGTCTTATATCTTTGTCTTTTATTTTATCCATTAGGGTCCAGCGTTTTACTCTCTGGAGAAATTTCATTTCCGAGGCTTGTATCTTCATTTTATCTTGTTTTCTTAATGTCCATGATTCACACCCGTATAGCAGTTGTGGTACTGACATGACTTTATAAAATTTTAACAGTGTCTCTTTTCTAGTCTTATTGCGAAGGTATTTGTTTATGGTTCTGCAAGTATGTTGGAAATGTTGTAATTTTGTTGTCATATCATCACTGTAATCGTATGTGACATCACAGCCCAACTTGCTTTATTACTTTGTCTTCTATTATTATTATTTTAGTTCTGATAGGAGATACTTGCCTCTGAGTGCCATAAATTTAGTTTAAGAAGCAGATATTGAGAAACAATATGGTTTGAATATTCTATTTAGCTGGTACAAGGACTTTTGCAGACTTATTTCATTCTTTCTATAATTATATGATCATCAGCATACAGAAGTGGTTGTAGAGGTGTATTTAGATTTATCCAAATACTTGGTTTATATAAACTTTTCCATTCCCTTAAAATGTTGTCAATATAAATATTAAACAATGTGGGGGACAAGCTACACCCTTGTCTTACACCTCTGTTTACTTCTAACATTTTGTTTTCAACTTGTAAATTAATACTTGTTTTGTGATAGAGGGATTTAATAACTTCTATCAAATGGAAAGGATTGCCCCTTTTTTGAAGAATTTGCCTGAGAAGTTTACGATTAACTCTATCTAACGCTTTCTCATAATCTATAAAAGCTATGTGGGTCTAAATTGAACTCTCATCTCTTTTCTATTATGTGGTTTATGGTAATCACATTGTCTGTACATGATCTTCCTTGCCTGAAACCACTTTGTTCTTCCAATAAGAGTGAATCTGAGATTGTTGTGAGCCGTTTATTTATTATTTTTGTGTAAACTTTATAAGCGTTGATCAACAAGCTTATTCCTCTGTAATTCTGTGGCCGGCTTCTATTTCCTTTTTTAAAAAGAGAGATGACTTTTGCTTTCTTCCATGCATCAGGTATTTTGCATTTTCTCCTACAATTATTAAATAGTTCAAGAAGTCTGTTTTTCAGTTCTTCACCTACATATTTTAGAAGTTCTGCAATTAATACAATCTACCCCAGGAGCTTTTCTATTTTTCATGCTTGACAGAGCATATTCCATTTCATGTTTGCTCAAAGGGTCTATCTGAGGGTTGTTGTATTGTGACTTATCAGTTAATATTGGCTCAAAAGGCCCTTACAATAATCTTTTTTTACAGTTGATCCAACTGTAAAAAGATTATTGTAAGGACTATTATTGAAAGTATTCTAATCTATGGGGGAGATAATTGGACCTAACGGAGTGTCAGAAGCAGAAAATGTATGCAGTAGAAATGGATGGATTACAAAGGAGCTGTGAAATTTCTAGAAGGCAGAAAATTAGAATTGTAGAGATCAGAGAACGGATGCAGCAAACAGAATCTCTTGTGGACAGATTAGGAAGTAAAACGCTCCAATGGTATGATCATCTGAGAAGAATGTCAGATTCAAGATGGCCAAAAAATGTCCTTGATTGATTTCCTCCAGAAAAAATGAAAAGAGAAAGGCCTTGTAAAACCTGAAATTCAGGAATATTTGAAACCATATGTGAAAGAAGAATGGACGACGGCCTATGGGCAGATAGAGAAGGCTGGAACTCCAAAATAAGAGGCAACCACTGACAAGTGGAAATGCTGATAAAAGTAAATGTGAGTACTTAATATAAACAGTCTTAAATAAAAGGACATTTTTCCATGCCCCCCAAAAATAATGCTTGAGTTTTAATATATTCAGTAACCATTGTTACTCATGTTTATTTAAAAAAAGACTCAATTTTCAATATGTTCTTTTTATTCATGATAATTAAAGTAATATGTTTTTCTAATTTCATCAGCACGACACCAAAACAAGAGGTTGTTTTTGAAAGAAACATGAGATACATTTAAATATTTGTTTCTGACTGAAAAATTGGAACCGCAAAATGTGAGTTGCATATTAGTTAATATAGTTGCATATAAGTTATATAATAGTTGCATATTATGTAATTACTCGATTAGCAACTCTACTTGAGAGTTCTGATTTTAAGATGTATTCAAACCTATAGACTACTGCCACACGAGCGTGTCGTGGCTCAGCAAGGACGCATATGAGTCGTGCCACACTAAATAGCGCTCTAAAGTGTCATCCATTGCGTAACAGCCAACGAACGTTAGCCACTATATTGTACGTTGTTCTTGGCCAGTGATCTGTGTAGAGTCGGGCGTTCCTGACGGACGTTTTAGCTTTTTAGGCTTGTACTAGCGACGTACGGTGTACGACCGTTGAACGAGCGACATATGTTTTTTCTGTTCATGAAATAGATTCAAAAGAAAGATTTATTGAAATATTAATTCATGAAGTGTGTAAGCAAGCATTTCTTCTGGTCACTGGCGGATCCAGGGGAGCCCCCCCTCAATGATTTAAATATTTGTGCCCCCCCCCCCAATGATCGGCTCGATCCGCCCCTGCTCCTGGTGATATAGCACACTTCACTTTGGTATCTAGCCGTTTAATATGATCATGTAATTTCGAGAGCATAACTGAACAACGACTCAGATATTGGGAAATAATAAAAAAATCTCACCGTCGTTGCATAAAATTTAAGAAAGTGTGCAAAATGTTTCCTTCAAAGGCACTCGCTGTTAATGACATGAAGTCTCCATCTCCTCCTCGTTTTTTAATTTTTTTTTCAAGTTTCACACAATTGCTTAGTACGGTGCGTTCCTGTTTGCTAGCTCGAGACCACAGGGCATCCGTTACGTTGCATTTCACGTCCGTTTCACGGCGGTGATCGTGAGCATGGGTCCAGGGAGTACTATAAGTTGGTAGGCGTGTGGCCTACCAAGCAACGGGCGTTAAAGGCGTACGTTTTGCGACGCTCGTGTGTCGCTAATCTTAAATGCGTTTTTCTCGGGAGCGGCTTTTTGTACTTTCGTGGTTTTGGCTTGATTTCATCGATTTAATATATTTTTTTAATTTTGTTCACTTTTGGATCACATAGTATGTGATCCACATGGCTCTGAAGCTCAGGCATATTTTCTCCCAATCACAAATGTATATGCCAGCACCTTGCCAGTACTACTTGAAAAGGGAAGAGACCGATTATAACCTGCCTTTTTACAACTACGATTTTTAGCCATGAAAGGGGATATAAAAAGAATTTATGGAAGATCTAAGGATGATTTAGAAAGAAGAATTAATAATTACAAATAGCCTAGACAAAGGTGAGACTCAAGCTCCTGAACCTTCTGTGGCAATTCAAGCTATTTCAATTAGCATCATCAGGTCACCCAAAGGTAAGATGATATTATTATTATTATTATTATTATTATTATTATTATTATTATTATTATTATTATTATTATTATTATTATTATTATTATTAAATCTTAATGAACTTATAAAATAGTACAATATATTTTTACATTTTACTTTCTCGTATACGTACTATATACGGAGTAATATACATTGTATTGAGAAAGTTATGTAATGCGGAAAATCGATTTCGAGATTTCAACGGAAATGCACCTTTTGGGGTCCACTGACAAAGAAAAAGTGTTTTTTTTTTGTTTTTTTTTTCAAAGCGTCCGTTCATCTGTCTGTTCGTCCGTCTGTGAACACTACTAGCGCCTAAACCATGCATACCATCTTTTTCAGAGTGAAGAAACCCCCGTCGAGTTGGCTCTAGTTGAAAATTTGAAATTTTGAAAAACATTCTTTAAAATTTGGGAGTACTTTACATGAAGCCCCCGGACATTTTAAAAATTTTCTCAATAAAAGCTCCAAATTTTTTCTGTAAATTTCTTGTAAAAATTGAGTAAAATATATTTATAAAGGTAGCATAGGTCCGATTTTCGCGGTTAATTCTGAATTTTCGAAAATTGCAAGTTTGAATTTTTTCGGCGTCTTCCTAAAACTACAAAATTGAAGACAGATTTTTCCTTCAAATGAAACTTGTTGTCCATAAATATTTCTTTCATAATGATCACGTAGATTCTTTTGAAAATGTTAGTAGTTTTCGTGCAATAGTGCATGCAATATTTGTAATTTTAAAAAATAACAAAACAAGATTTTCTCAAAAACGCCTCCAAATTTTTTCTTTAATTTTTCTGTAGGGTTAGTGCCAAACAAATACTCTACGATGACATAATCTCCATATTGCTCTATTCTTTTGTTGTTGTTTTTTTCAAAAATTACAAAAATGTAATTTTTTTTACTTGTCTCTCACGTCGGTAATATTTACATTAAAGGGAATTTCTTTACATTATTGTATTTATGAGTACATATACCTTAAATAATGTCATATCAAGTTTCTCGAAAACTCAACAGTTTTCTGCTAAAATGAGCTGAAAATTCTGCATTTTTAGAAACGCCCCAAAGGCGTTTTCTCAAAAATGGTTCCAAATTTATTCGTCAAACTCATCCAACGGATAGTGGTAATGGAACTGTTTAATATGACGTGAACTTAATTTTGGTGTATTGTTTTTTTGTTGTTTTTTTCAAAATTACATAAATGTATTTTTTTTTAATATCTCTCTATATAATATGCCCATTTCCATTGATTTGTACACAAAATTACATTTGTGAGTGGGAGTGTTTCAAATGAAGCTTTTCGAAAACGCAATAGATTCCTGTAAAAGAGAGCTTCAAATTTCGTGTTTACAGTAGTTGTTAATCGTCATTTTCTTAAAAACGACTTGAAAGTTTTCCATGAAAATTTCTATTTAGGACGAGTTTTTACTCTTCTTTAATATTCTTGAAATATTTCGGACGTACTATTAGAAAAGCAAAAAGTTAAGAAAATGTCAAAAAATGAACTTTAAGCGACGATAGAAGGCAGCTGGCTAGAGAATGGAGCAAGATCGTAAAGCTAGACCACAGCAAGGAAATAAGAAAAAGAAACGAGAAAGTCTATGCCATTCTGTAGCACCTCTAGTTACATTTTTGTTTTAATTTGTTACAAAATATTTTCCAATAATAATGGGTTTCTACGAAAATAGTCACACTCTAGATAATTCCAAATCATCGCTGGTCTTGAGGGCCTCCATTACCAAGTACTTGTGCCAATTTGACTGAACTTCGGAGTACTGCAGCTTGACATTGCTGAACTCGAACTACTGCCTTATCATCTCGTACGTGGCCAGGTCCAGTTGAACATCCTGTTTTCAGAGCTAGCTCTCTTACCACTGAGCAAACAAGTACACATGGTGAAACAACACCCATGCAAGCACTAAGTACCGAGTTCAAAGTTTCTCTTCCAGCAAAACCAAGAATTGCTCTAGAGCCCATTAACTGAGGATCCTGAGTTGCAAATACTGCTAGGGCATTACAACTTGTTGTGAGAGCTTCACCAAACACCTGAAATGAGATGAGAACTAAATTACACATGAATAGAAAGTTTGTTGTCTCGTATTACTGACCGGAAAAATATTGTAACCAATACACAGCATATTCCTAGAACAAGGATGAAAAGACAAAACACGTATTTTGCAAAAATTATTATCAGAAATAATTATGGTATATTTTGGTGTATTTCTGTACGTGGTTGTGCTAGAAAATCTCTATTTCATTGTTAGAGGAAGCTGCCAATTTTTCATTTTTACTTTGTCGCTACTTACTACTACTTACGCAGTAGAGAGAAAGTTATGTAATGCTGCGCGAAAAAACGGGAAATTTTCAACAGAAAAACTCTTGTTGCTGTACCCTGATGACGAAAACGTGGATAAATTCAGTTGCTAATTTAAAAAAAATCCTCTAACACGTGGTTTAGTGGTAGCCAGAATCAATTTTTTGTGGATCCTTGATACTGAAAAATCGATTGATGGCAAAAATCCGCTGTCCGTCCGTCCGTGTGCGAACCCACTAGCACCTAAACCATACATAGGATTTTTTCCAAAATGGATATTCCCTGATCAACTCGAAGCGATGCGATTATGAAAAACATTCTTTAAAATTTGGGGGTATTTGACATGAAGACCCATGCACATTTTCAAAGTTTTCTCAAAACGGGCTCCAATTTTTTCTATAAATTTCTTGTAAGAATAGAGGAAAAAAGACTTAGAAAGGTGACTTAGAAAAGTTTCAAATTTTTTTGGCGTCTTCTTACAAACTAGTGGTGCAACAGAATGGCACAGACTTTCTGGTAGTAAAGTTTTCTAATTTCCTTGGTGTGAACTGGTACTGTACTGATAGGGAAAGATACTCCACCTTTCGTTCTTGACTGTTGCCACCTATCGCCGCCCAAATTCTATTATTTTGAAATTTTCTCAACTTTTCAGTTTCCAAATAATAGTTATTATTTTAAGAATATTAAAGAAGGCTAAAACCTTGTCCTAAATATTATTGAAAAATTCGGAGCCGTTTTTAAGAAAATGACGTTAAGCGTTACTGTAAATGCGAAATTTGAAGCTCTTTTTCACAGGAATCTATTGAGTTTACGCAAAACATCAGGGGTTTCTTGTATTTGGAAAAGATCGTACGTGTGATTTTGGCGCTAGTATTGTTCACAGGCGGACGGTCACATGGACGGACGGACGTTTTGAACAAAAACACTTTTTCGGTATCATGGGACTCCAAAACGTGTATTTCCGTTGAAATCTCGAAATTAATTTTCCGCAGCATTACACAACTTCCTCTATATTACGAATATTACTCCGTGTATACGTACGTATACGAGAAAGTAACTGGAGGTGCTATAAATGGCACAGACTTTCTCATAGTAAAGTTTTCTAACATCCTTGAGGGGGACTGGCGTTAGGGATTTGCCTCATTGTCTTGCCAGCTGCCATCTACTATCGCCCAAAGTACAGTTTTTTGACATTTTCTCAACTTTTCGGTTTGCTTTATTTCGAGAATATTAAAGAAGAGTAAAACCTCGTCCTAAATAGAAATTTCTATTGAAAAATTTGAAGCCGTTGTTAAGAAAATGGCATTTAAGCATTACTGTAAATGAGAAATTTGAAGTTCTTTTGCACAGGAACCTATTGAATTTTTGAAAAACATAATTTTAGGTCATTTGAAGCACTCCCGCTCACAAATGTTTACAAATCGATGGAAATGTGCATATTAATGCTGTGAGAAATATTTCAGAAACATTACATTTGTGTCAATTTTGAAAAAACGAATGCAGCAAAATTAAGTCTACATCATATTAAACAGTGCAATTAGCACTATTTATTGGAAAAGTTTTAAGAAAAAAATTGGAGCCATTTTTGGGAAAATGGCGTTTGAGTGTTCTGAAAACGCGGATTTTTGAGCTAATTTTAACAGAAAACAGTTGATTTTTCGAGAACCTTTATATAACATTACCTAAAGCACATTTACTCAAAAATACAGTAATGTGAAGGAATTGTCTCTAATGTAAATAGTACCGACGTGAGAGTCAAGTCTAAAAAATTATATTTTTGTAATTTTTGAAAAACTAAAAGAATAGAGCAATATGGCGTTTATGACATCATTTCTCACTACCGCTACCAAAAACCTAAAGAAAAGTTTGCCGCCATTTTTGAAAAAACCTTATTTTCATAATTTTTTAAAAATGCAAAAATATGCCATCTTTATAAGTGTACTTGATTCTTCCAAGAATTTTAAAGGAAAAACTTGGAGCCGTTTTTGAGAAAATTTTGAAAATGTCCCAGGGGCATCATGTAAAATTAATGAATGTTTTTCAAAATCGTAAGCTTCGACTCAGGCCAGACCGACAGGGGTTTCTTCAATTTAGAAAAAATTGTAGGCATAGTTTTGGTGTTGTTCACATACACCAGATAGACGAACAGGCGAACAAACGGACGGACGGACGTTTTAAAAATAACTTTTTCGATATATGGGGGCCTCAAAACGTGTATTTCCGTTGAAATCTCGAAAT
Organism: Teleogryllus occipitalis; assembly: GCA_011170035.1. Lineage (NCBI taxonomy): Eukaryota > Metazoa > Arthropoda > Insecta > Orthoptera > Gryllidae > Teleogryllus > Teleogryllus occipitalis. Next base: position 230,678 of record BLKR01000127.1, on the reverse strand, counting down.
CGGTTTTCCGCAGCATTAAATAACTTTCACTATACTAGGAATATTACTCCATATATACGTACGTATACTTAAAAGTAAAAATTGAAGATTGAGATTTTAGGTTCAACCAAAATTTTTTCTCTTTAATTAATTCCTTCATTACGGCCATGAACATTTTTTGAAACTTTTAGTAGTTTTCGCGCAATATTGGGTGCAATATGTGCAATTAAAACAAAGTGCAAGTAACAAGCTAGTACTTTCTAATAAGTACAAGTAACAATGAGCTAGTACTAGTATAAGTAACAAGTTCAATAAATTTTGTGGATAGCATACCTTCTCGTTTCTATATTGAATCTTACTTTTTAATTTATTGAATACTCATCAATCTTACACTTTTAAAATATAAATATGGGTTCTTGTTGCTCTTATCTGGGTTTTCTTGTATTTATTCCAATTTTTATCACGTACATTAAAACGCATTCGTGACATGGCTACTGCTCGTTCTACTCTTTTTACTCGCTACACTCTCAAAGCCGACCTTCTGAAAGCCTGCACACACGTAAACAATAATTTAGATCAACGTATCCGAAGGTTGGAAGAGGTCATTCTCTACACAGACATTTGGGTACAAGTCGGCAATAATACCAACGAATAATACCAATCGTGCACCTGTGACTGTACAAAAGACACAGACACCGTATTCAGTCACAACTCAAAACAAATTTAGTGTTTTAGATTATGAAACAGATTTTCCTCGCCTTCCTGATCCTCACCACCCTTCTCTACCATCTACAAATACATGCACAAACCAACGCAAACAGGCTAGGAAGCGCATCAAAACCAAAACACGTAAAGCTGCGCATCCTAGCTCACTTGAAAACAAAGACATTCCTACTGAGCCTAAAAAACAGGTACTTATTTTAGCTGACTGTCATGGCCACCATCTTTCGTCCATTATCAGTAGGAATCAACTTCTCAGTCTCGTCTATTTTTAAACTTAACGGGAGGTTTGCAGATGTGACTGCGGAGTTGGACACCCACTCAAAGACACTGACCAATGGGGACACAGCCATTATCATAGGAAGGCAGAATGACATTAACTTGGGCGGCAACTTTACACTTGAACAACATGTAAACAAATTACAATGTGCCGTTCAAAATACTAACATTGTAGTCTCGACTCTGCCCTTCTGGTACAACAAACTAACACTATGCAGTGAGATTAAGCTCGCAAACCAACAATTACAACTGCAACTGAGAGAAACAAATGTCACACTTTTTGAAATTAATTTCCTCTCAGCAAAACACATCACTCGACATGGTCTTCACATGAACCTTGCTGGAAAACATGCAGTCGGTAACAAGCTTGCACAATACACCATCAACTCCAGTCCTACGTAGTCTCCTGCCAAAAATCATCCCTTTCGCCTTCCTTACGTTCTCCATCCCCCTTATTTCGAACCCTCTTGCCTCTTCCTCTGAACCTACTCTCGTTTCTCCCATTCCCACTATTAATTCATCTACACTTGATGCCCCATTTTTCTCACAACCTGTCACTGCCGGGATATATTACAACCTTCGACCACGCACTCGAGGTAAAAATGGAGTAAATGTATAGCAACTACAGTCAGATGCAGCAGAAAAACATTCGTGTAGATACTTGCAAAAGATAAACATTCTGCACCATAATGTTCAATCCCTTTCAAATAAAACTTGAGTTTATCGAGGCAGCTCTACAGAGCGATTTAAATCAAATGAATGTTCTTTGCTTTACAGAACATTGGTTATCTCCTAATGAACTTAGCATTTTCCAAATTCCCAATTTTACCTCGTAGGCTTTTATTGCAGAGAGAGAGAGAGAGAGAGAGAGAGAGAGAGAGAGAGAGAGAGCGAGAGAGAACTAGAGAGAGAGAATCGTATAAAGGTCCAACATATGGGGATTCTTGTATTTATGTTAGAAATAATATTGATTCTATCTCCTTGACTGAATTAAATGTGTATTCCGTTGAAAATGTTTTCGAAATTTCTGTTGTACATCTTATTTCGCTAAAAGTGGTATTTAGATGAATTCCCGAATTCTTTGTTAAAGACCTGTGCGTTTGCCATTAACTCACATATTTAATGCATCCTTATGCACCGGAACGTTTCCAGAAATTTTCAAAACACCTAAAATTAAGCCGCTCTTCAAAAAAGGCCACAAAAATGAAATTCAAAATTATCGGCTTATTTCTCTTCTATCACTTTTCTTTCAAAAATATTAGAGACTTTTTTACGTACGAATGGAAACCTTTCACTGTAAACACGACGCGCTTTCAGGTTGCCAACATGGATTTAGAAAATCAAAATGTAGGGAAACAGCCATATTTTATTTTCTTAAGAATGTCGCCTCATCATTGGACCAAAACGAAGCACCTATTGGATTATCTCTCAAAAGCATTTGACGTCATTGATCATGACATTTTACTTTCCAAATTACATTCATATGGAATCCATGGTATTGCTCTAGATTGGTTATGCTCGTACATTAAACAACGATCTCAGAGAGTGGAAATACCTTACTGGAATGATGGAACATTATGTACACACCTTTCCGACTCTTTGCCAATTGCACGTGGAGTTCCTCAAGGATCGACTTTAGGTCCCATTCTGTTCTTACTTTACGTAAACGATATGCCCTCGACAATTCGAAACGGAAGAACAATTCTCTTTGCGGGTGATACGAACATTCTTTGCAATAAAGAAACAGCAAATAGTACAATATCAGATTTTCAAATTGGTTCCAAAGTAACAAATTAATAGTAAATGAAAAGAAAACGGTTTTAATGCAGTTTTCCATTTCAAATAAACAATTCTGTGCTCCATTGAAAATGAACGGTGTACCATTGACTGATGTTAAGGCAACAAAATTTTTAGGTCTCTCAATTCAGTCAAACCTTAAATGGAACGTCCATTTGAATGAATTGAACACAAAATTAAGTTCATTATGCTACGCGTTCAGAATTCTTTCCAAATCAGTCAGCCTTCATACTGCTCGTGTATATTTCGCGAATGTTCATTCCCGCCTGAGATACGGCATAATATTCTGGGGAAACACATCTTATAACTCCCAGACTTTTAGATTACAAAAAAGAATTGTACGAATAATAACCACACCCCATCCACGTGATTCTTGTAAGTCCATCTTCATTAATCTAGGAATTTTACCATTACTTTGTCTGTTGATTTACGAATCAGTGTTTTTTGTCAAAAATGTCTTGCTTAAGGGCGGGAATATGTTTTCAGAAAACGCCGATGTCTATTACTTTAACACTCGAGGTAGTAATCATATTCATCAGGTGTCAGTATCAACAGCTCATTACAAATAATTCACATACATTATTTTACAACACTTTGCCAGATGACATTAAACGATTAAATTCCATAGAAAAGTTTAAATCCAAAGTGAAATCGTTTCTGCTGCAATTAGAGACTATACTGAGCATCACAAGGAAAGTAACATTAATTTTAACAGTGATATTTAATGTATTATTTACCATTTGGACTGTATAATTCTAAACAATATGTAACAAGTATTGTATCGCAGTTTCTGGGTCAATGACCCCCCATCTCGATCAGGTGTTTCGTCCAGTTTCCCTGAACCATTGAGCAAATGCTGAGGGGCTTGGAGACGCGTTGCGTCAAGGTGTAGACGCAACAAATTAAAAAAAAAAAATTAAAAAAAAAGATGGCCCCTTGTTTTGCTTCTGGACATAAATGAAATTTCATTATCTGTGCACGTCTTCTAGAATTCAGTGGTAAATATAGTTATTCAAATTATCGTTTGTTGTCGCGAGAGGAAGGAGAAAAGAAAATTGCTCGTGAGGCGTATTTAAAGAATATTCTAAACGAAAAGGGAAATAACTGGACAGGATTTTACAAATACTAGTGAGAACCCGTCAAAATTTGACGGTGAGATCTGAGATAAATGTCAAATACTGTGCCGAGACTAATGTTCACAAAATGTTACATTGTTTGGATCTTCAGGGTATAACGAGGATATTCTGTGATGTGGAGTTCCAAAAATTTTGAACACGTATGGCCCATGACCAGATAGCAATGCAATATGGCCCACATATTCCAATAATACACCAAATGACACAAAAGAAAGAGCACTATTATACTGACGGATATTATTTCTTAAGTTTTTTGATGTGTAATCTATAAACAAATTTGATTACTTCTGGCATATTGCTCGAAGGTAAACTTATTTTCCCATTTAAGCAACACAGAGTAAACTCGTTTGCAGAATTTCTCTCGCATGGGAAGTACAAAGCAGAACAAAACTGACATTTCATAGACAACGACTCAATAAAAAACGAAATGACCTCACTATCACGACACCTATGCTGACTTTCTCTTTCCCTGCGTACGTTTGCGTCTTTTGGGGCTGGGCAACGATTCGGAATTCGACATAACCTGTGAACAACTTCACTACTTCAGTACAACCGAGCGAAACCCACTATCCGAATGTTCTCTACAAAATATATCACAAAAGCAAACATATGCAAACTGTCAACACTGCAATGTACTTATTACACTGAAACAAAACCTTGACGAATTGTAAACAAATCTCAACAATCAAAACAAACCATCAAGCAGCGCCACCATGAAGCAGCGTGTACTCACATCTAGCGTTTCATATAATCGATTTTGAAACACCCTTTGGAAGAAAACAATTGAGTATTGATAAGCGTACTATTAAATAATGATTTAATTAATTTACACCATAAATATTGGTGAATCAACACAAACAATATCTGGTAACACGTCTAGGGATCACATTCTTTCATTTAAAGGAAAAAATACTACTATCGGTTCAGTTGAAGCTCTAAACGAAGCCATGGCAGAATACCTTATTTTTTAAATATATAGATGTTCGTAGAAGAAAGGGAAACAAGAGGATATCCCAGTTGTTCGTGAACATGGAAACACACTCATCACAAACGATCGGGCAAAAGCTAACGCATTTAATAAGTATTTCAGTTCGGTTTTCAAAAGCAATACGAACCATCCACTAATTGAAAGTTTTTCGGTTACAAATCAGTTTAATATTGAAGTGAACGTTCTACGGAATAAAGTAAATACTATGAAAAATGGTAAGTCAAGGGGTCCAGACGACATTTCTACGGACATAATTAAACTAGGCGAAGAGGCAATATTACCGTACTTAATTAGAATATTTCACGTGTCCTTGAACAACTCAAAAGTACCTCAAAATTTGAATTTAGCTTTTGTAGTACCAATCTTTAAAAGTGGGAACAAAACTGTACTAAGTAATTATAAGCCGGTAAGTCTCACGTCAGTGATCTTCAAACTTATGGAGCATCTAGTTGCGAGTTACATTAAGCAAGAATGGGAAATCAAAAAAAATGGCTCTATCATGGCCAACACGGATTCAGGAATGATTATTCATGCGAAAGTCAGGTAGTCACGCTATTTCAGGATCTAGTAGATGAAATTGACGCGGGCGGGAGGGTAGACGCAGTAGTTATAGATTTTGCCAAAGCGTTCGATATTGTTCCACACGATCGACTTGTTCAGAAATTAATGAATTCAGGCATCGATCCCAGCGTGGTGGCGTGGATTAGCGAGTTTCTGCGAGATAGGAAACAGAAAGTCCGAATTGGGCAAGAGTTCTCTTCCTGTGCAAGCGTTACGTCAGGAATACCGCAAGGGAGTGTAATTGGACTTCTTCTATTTCTAGCGTTTGTTAATGATTTACCAGCGCAATTAATTTCAAATGTTCGGCTATTTGCAGACGATTGCATAATATATCGCATTATAAATTCGAAAGACGATGAAAATATGCTGCAACGGGATCTTGATGCGTTATATTACTGGGCGGGAAATAATGGTATGACCATAAATAGCTGTAAAAGCAAATCGATCACTTTTGGCAAAGGTCATAATTACAGCGCACACTGGTTGCATCGGGCCTAAAACGTGGTCGTAATTGCAAATGTCCGTGGATTTGCGTAAAAATTGGTATCAATGGGTTTTTGAGGTCGCTTTATTTGAATATCATGAAATGAAATTTCAAAATTGAAAATGGCGGGTTCGAAATGGCTAACTGACTCATAAAAACGAACCTAATATGTGTAAAAAGATTGATACAATGGTTCTCGCGGTCGCTGATGACCAATATCGAAATTAAATATCAAAATTCAAATTTGAAGCTTGAAAGTGAAGGGATTGTACGTAGAAATATGGTTATACGTAAAGTTCTGTTTTCGAAGTTGCTGAATACAAATATTGCAACGAAATTTAAAACCGCTGCTTTAAAAAGATACATCGGATTTAAAGGGTAAAGGATTTTTTTTAGAGGGTAATGTGATTTAAGAGCGTTTTTGACTTCCTTGGTTCATTAATTTACTTAACGTATAAAAAGTGAACAATCGTTATGATCGTGAAGTAGCATCTGCGCACCTTTTCCTGTTCTCTGGAATCTATACCCTCTTCCTTTTCCTGCACTATTTTTTCTAAATTGAATTATGAAAAAAGGAGCTTTTGGTAACATTTGATATATTAACTGATCATATTAATTCTACTAATGTTCTCTTCTTTGAAAAGAAACCTCTACAATGTGTCATTCATACTATAACTTAATTGCGTTAGAGACACTATTATGGCAATTTATGATTTCACGTCTTATCCTGAATACACCGTTATCCTATTTACTCTACAGTTTTCAATTTTATTCCGAATACTAGTGATGCGAAGTTCCTGACGTGTAGCATAATTTCATTTTCAATAAGGAAGGGTGCATTATGATACACTCAAGAAATTTCGTTTACACTGCATTAATTCAGCTGTCTCTCAGTCCAAAGTCCACCTCTCTGGTCCATTAATAGTCCAATCAAAAGGTACCTGACCCAGGAAAAACTTCCGGAAGTTTTTTTCTCAACGGTTCTATATGTTTTCGAAGGTGCTGAATTGGAATTTGATGTTTGTCACCTAACAAAAGGTCGGCTTCACAAAAAGAATTGCAAAATACCTAAAAATTTCGTCCTGTTTCCAGGTTTCTCTTATATCTTCAAAACTATGATTTTTATCGAAAAAATTGTTATTTAAAAAATTAAAGTAGATCAAATTTCCTACAAAATGCATACATTAACTTTAAATTTCTGAAAAACTGTTTCGACACTAGAGCGCGCTAAAAAACGGTTACTTTTTGGACCTCTGGCCAAAGCGGGAGAATAGTTCTTTTCAGTCATCCTCTCTCGTCGCGGCGCTCTAGTTTTACTTGACAGATTTTTTCAAAAAATGTACTTTGGGCGGCGATAGATGGTAGCAGCAAAAGGATGGGGCATGACCGTCAAGCCAGTTCACAGAAACGAAATGAGAAAACTTTACTACGAGTAAGTCAGTGCCATTCTCTAGCTCCACTAGTTTAATATTGTCTGTATACATGATAAATATTATTTGCAACAATAGGCACTCTCGTCTTACTTTACAATTTATTTCAGAATCTGTACTCAGCTTGAATGATCTCATTTCAAATATGATTTTATTTTCAATTTCTAGGCTCTGAAGAGCCGTTATCAATGTATGATTTGAGAACATCTTGCTCTTTCATAATCTTTATTAAATTTATTTTTTGTTAACTTCATCGAAAGCTTTCTAGGAAAATATAATAGCTAAATACTTGTATAATGGAAATTGATATTTTCTTTTCTTTTTGATGAGCCGAGTTATTGGAAATATACAGTCTGATCTGCCCTGTGTGATACCATGTTGAGCTTGCAAAAGCATTGTTTTTTAGGTGATTTGTTAGGGATAAAGTGAATAGCTTATAGCAGTTGTTGAAAAGACCAATACATGATGATGCTTCACTCATTCTTGTCTTCCTTTTTGAAAGTCTTTGCTCCAGTTATTGTATTTGATTTTCTTTACGACTCTCCTTGCTATGGCACAACTTTTCAATCTTTTTTTTCATAAGAATTGAAATTTATACATCAAATACCTACTTTTGGTCATTATTTTAGCAATATCATCATTGCAATCTCTTAAGGAATGTTTACTATACATTTTCATTTATATTTTCAATGTTATAGGTGTTATTTGGATTTATTATATACAGGCCATTTTCCCATTTTTGATTTGTTATTATCATGATCAATGTGTCTTAAATTGTCTTTTATTCCATTAGATTTAGATACTCATCTTTAATAACAACAAAAAATGATCAGATCTAGTGTCACTTCTGAACACTCTATTGTCTACTTTACATACACTAGTTTACAGAATTTGTTATTTAATAAAATGTAATCAATTAGAGATTGGCTTGGAGAATCCTGGAGAAAAGCTTGGAGATTCCTGAGAACCCATCTACAAAACCTATATTATTTGGAAAATATATTAATAGTTTTATTGAATGACTCATCAGTTTATTAGACCGTTTAGATCAGTAAAACATAAAAGTAACAATAATGAAAATGGTCACATTTTAGTATATTTATTACCTGACAAGCTCTATAGTTGAGGTCTGTGGGTTTATCCTTGAGAAATTTAACACTTCCACAAAATGTGCTTACTGTTGCTGTTATATTTTTCAAGCACAGTCTAAATTGCTCTCTCACATTATCTTCCTGGGCTTCATCTGCAGCTTTGAGACAACTATCATTTAATATATTTGCACTCTCAGTAACACTTATGCAGATATCAGTAAGTTGCTAGAAAAGGAAAAATAGAATTAGATTATGATAGAACTTAATAAAGTGCCTTGATATTTCCATTTGGGTATTAAAGGGGTAAATAGGGTCAGGACAAAAGTACCATGTAGAAAATAAATTTAGTATATTTTAAATTCTCTTTAATAAAAATAATGAATTGTAATTAGATGTCGAACCTGGTAAATTCACATATACAATAAATAATTTCTAGGATTTAATAAATAATCAAAATATAACACCATTAATTTTTAATTTACAGAGTAAAGCATGAGGATAATTGTAAAACTGAACCTGAAATGTTCTGATGTACTCTCCTCTTACCTTTGGATTGTACCACAAAGAGGCAGATGGAGGGCTTAAGCTGATTTAGCATTATGTGAATCTGTTCCTCCCCCCTCCAACTTGATATTTGCATATAAATGAACTAATTAATATTCACTTTCAATATTTACATAGAGACATATTAGTATTTTATTTTTATATTTTGCCTCCAGATCCAGCCAATGCAATGACTTGCTGAATCATTGAAATCAAATGAAACATCAACTAATTTTATTACTAATATGTTGATTTCTGTGTTTTTAGCTTTTTCTCCTTTCTCAAAGCCCTTCAATTAGTTTTTATCCTTGAACTGATGTTCTAAAAAGCAATATCTTAATTCAGCACTAGTATCTAAAAACATGTTAATTATTTAAAGTATTTTTCATTATTAAAAAATATATTATTTTACCAGAGCAGTAACACTGTGAAGGCTGTAGGTTCGTAGAAGCCCAGTCTTATGTTCCACTTCTGCAGCTGCCCTGCATAGCTGGTAACGATCTACAGGTCCAGGGACTTCTGGACTACTTCCTTCTTGCAACACGGCCAGTAGATAACCAGCATGTGCACAGCATTCTGTCAGTGATACCACCAGGTCACATATCTCTTCCACACACACCCGTAGCTGTTTAAACATATGGTAGGAACAAATAAGTTTTTGTTGATGATAAAGTAGGTAAACAATGCTTATTTCAAAGTATTAAATGCAGCACACTGCTCAAACTGTGTACTGAAGAGATATGTACCCTTTTTTCTTCTTCCTTTAAAAAGAAAGTAGTAATGAAGCCGGTTGTTCTTTACAACCATACAGAATATGGGTAGATCATAAATTTGTAATTAATTGATATAACTATTAATTGAACGGCATTTAGAAACATTAATTTGTGAATTATTTGAATGGAAATAATAATTAGAGGGGCTGCCAAAGCACATACTTTCTCGCATTGGTTGTCAATGCGTCGCAATATTATGTAGCTACATAAACCAGCAAAAGTGATTTCAACCAGCGAAATTTTTTTTTCGTTTCGAGACCCGATCTCAGTTCCTCAGAGCTAACTTGTCGGCACTCATATCACTTCTCCACACAAGAGCCTTGTGTATTGCTCTCGGGCAGAGGCATAAAAAGGTAACTACCTGATTCATGTAAAAAAAAAAACAACAACCAAAAATCAAAATATTCGTTAGAAACTCTCAAAGTCTCCAGTCCGTTCTGTTCCATCAAGAAATACCAATTTTGGAGAAAATAGGCTGAACGGTTTACGACGAACTGACGGCTGTTAGGTTGATTGATTCCAGGCGCGCTAACTCCTAAGGGCATTAGTTCCGAATGTATAGTACATGTTTTTGCACGAGAGGTAGCTGTGATCTTTCCGCCTTGGGTGGCTAAATCAAGCGCCGACCTACCGTCGGCTAGCGGGATTTTCCTTAAGCAGGTGCCTCCCACCTGAGAGTATCCTCCTAGCCGGGTCAAGCTGGAAGCTCCCGGCCGGTCTCCCGGCATACTGTGATGGTGTGGTGCATGCGTGTGTCGCATTCGCCTGCTGTTGATCAGAGAAACCACGGAAAGCTACCGATCAAAGAAGCCGGCAGGTAGAATTCTTCTCCACACGGCTACAGGACTCGATCTAACTATATGGCTAGTGTCGAAAATACTGCTATCATCATGACTCGAACCTAGCACTTCCCGGTCAGTGGCACTGTAATAACATTAGTTGATACCCTGAGCCACCTCTCCCGGTCAGCCGTTAAGAAAATAAAGTCGGTCCCACGGGTAGTGTATATATTGTATTTAAATTGCATGTTCATAGATTGATTAGTTTACTTAAATAGGTTCATACAGATGCACAGAAAGACAACAATTAATTTTATGTGACACACCCTTTAGAAATTGAACAAGAGAGTTGAAAACTTGTTTAGAAGTTCAAAATACGAAAATCATATACAGACACGTCAGTATATTTACCTTAATTAATGGTTTTTCTGATTAGAATTCTTTCAAATGGTTTTCAATCAAGTTTCTGGAATTCTCAATCGTTTTCTGCGGCAACAAAGAATTCTGATAAATAATTATCCCTGAGAGAGACTCGAACCAGCAAGCCTACCCTCCGAATCGTTGAGTCAGTACCCGCCTTTTAGCCACTTCGGCAACCAGGGACACGCAGAAAACTGACACTTCTGTCATAATCGAAGTTGTTTAAGTTCTGGCATTAGGCAACCGAAACAATTGAGAAAATATGAAAGAATGTCCTTTCGGCGGCAAAAGATGTCAGCTAGGAAGAGATCAAGCCCCATCTACAAACTAGTCGAGACTAAAGAGATTCGAAAACTAACTAGCGCGAGAACATCTGTGCCATTCTACAGCACCACTAGTTTATTTATTTACTTATTTATTTATTTATTTACCATGCGCTGTTACATTCGAGGAGATACTAATGGGAATATTTGGTGGGGTTTTTGAGAAAATAATCTATTTTACTTCAGTAGTATACATTTTGCGGCTCTCACACGCAACCAGTCTATATTAATGAGATCTTTAAAGAAAGAAAATTTCATGGAGACGTGACGAGTTACACTTTGACTTTAATAATATGGAGGATTTGTTTTAAAAACGCATTTAAATATTCATTGAAAATGGAACCCGCATCACTCGGTAGCATTTTTGAATCTAAGTAGTTAAATAACTCCTAAATTAATCCTTTTAGGGCCTTAAAAACTACAATTTTGAGGTCAAAGGTTTCAAAGAAACTATCCTCACGCCGTATTATACAGAATGAGATCTTATTTCACATTCTATTACATTTTTGCTGGTTCGACGCTTCTCAATTCTACCTCACCTGTTCAGAATCTGTAGAATCTGCAACTGTATGTGAAATTAAACTAATTACTTGATATTTTACGCGGCTGAATTACACGAGTGCACCTCTCTGCTGGGTAATAACGTGAAATAAGAATAGTTTGTATTGACAAGCGTGTATTGTATTGTTATCAATTACAAGGAGACATGTGGAACAAGTGACGAGGGTAATAATAGGAAAAAATAAGAGGGTCTTGAATAAAAAAGTATATTGCAGGCTTAATATGGAAATGGAAAATAGGGAAGAGGGTGGGGTTTAACATGCGAGAGTTCTCGCACGGGTAGGCGAGTATTTTTAGAAATTGAATACATTGCAGACACGAATTAAATGAAATCAGTTTATTTTTTTTCAAAACATTCTACATGACTTTTTTAAAGAGCTGACTTTTTTACAACAGATAGTTAAACCAAAAATTTCTATCTCCAATTTTATAGTTTTCAAATGTTCACTTTTTTGCGATTTAGAAATAACGGAGCAATACCCCAAAATGGAACTAGTACCATATTTTATACCGTCCCTTATTACATATTTGGAAAAAATTTAAAGAAAATTAGTGGTGCTACAGAATGTCATAGACTTTCTCGTAGTAAAGTGTTCTAATTTCCTTGGTGTGGACTGGCTTTACGGTCTTGCCCCATTCTCTAGCCAGCAACCATCTACCACCGCAAAGGAACATTTTTTTGAAAGTTTTTCAACTTTTCGGTTTTCTAAAAGTAGAACTGAAATATTACTTTAAGAATATTGAAGAATAGTAAAACCTCGTCCTAAATGGCAAATTTCATTGAAAAATTTGAAGCCGTTTTAAAAAAATGCGTTACTGTAAATGCGAAATTTGAAGCTCTTTTACACAGGAATCTATTGAGTTTTCGAAAAAGTCCTTTGAATTCATTTAAAACACTTTCACTTAAAAATGCAAAAATGTATACAAATCGATGGAAATGTGCAATATTAACAGCGTGAGAGATATTAAAAAAATTACATTTGTGTAATTTTTTAAAAACAAACAAACAAGGAATACACCAAAATGAAATTTACGTCGTATTGAACAATGCAATTAGCACTATCCGTTGGAAAAGTTTGAAGAAATTATTTTTCAGAAAATGGCATTTAGCGTTTCTCAAAATGCGGAAATTTGTGTTCATTTTCACGGAAAACGCGAGTTTTCCAGAAATTTTATATAACATTACGAGCACATGTACTCATAAATACCATAATGTGAACACATTTTCAGTAATGTGAATATTAGCGACGTGAGAGGCGAGTCAAAAACTTACATTTTTGTAATTTTTGAAAAAACAAAATAATTGAGCACTATTGCGTTTATGTCATCTTATACAGTAGCAATGCAATGTACTTTGTAATAAATACAGTGCTACTATATTACTCCTTATATATGTATACATACGAGAAAGTAAAAATTGGAGCGGTTTTTGAGAAACAATTCCGGAAATTTCAAGCGCCAATAACGCAAAAACTTCTTGTTATACATTACTTTTTTTGTACATTGTATTACAATACTTTTTTAAAGGGCTAATTTTGAACAACAAACTTTGTTTGATGCAACAATCTCTATCTTCAATTTTGTAGTTTAAAAATTGTTTTTTGCAACTTTGGAAAAATCATGTTTATCAACGATAATGGTATTAAATCATTCTCTTAAAATGATGAAAACCAACGAAAATGATAATGAAACCATTCTTTTTAACGTCATTCGCGCTATTCAACATCAACATTTAATCAAAAAATTTGGAGCCATTTTTTTTAAATTTTGAAAATGTGAGAGGGGCTTCATGTAAATTACCCACTAAAATTAATATAACGGTTTCAAATTCCAGAAGCCGCTATATCAGCCTGAACGATTGGGGAACATCAATTATGATGAAAATCGGCTGAACATTCTAGGCAGTAGCGTTCACCACCGACGGAACACCACCGACGTTTTGCCGACAAACGGTATTTCGGTATGAAAAAGTAACAAAACATGGATTCGGGCTACACCACGAGTTAGAGGATTTATTTTCTAAATTTAGAAACAGAATTTATCCACTTTTTTGTTACCAGAGCCCAGCTATAAGAGTTTTTTCCTGGAGAAAATTCGCCGTTTTCCGGCGCACGATTACACAACTTGCTTTTCTTACGAAGAATTCGTAAGACGAGAAAGTAAAATAGAATTTTTCGTAATGACCAGAGATAGTTAATGTTCTTAAAAAAAATTAAAAACTAGAGGTGTTACAGAATGGCACAGACTTTCTCGTAGTTAAGTTTTCGTAGTAATTAACGTGGTGTAGACTGTTGCAGCACAGTCTTGCCCTTCCTTCTTGCCTGCTGCCATTCTTGCCTTGCTCGCCGTCCAAAGAACATTATTTGAAATTTTCTCAAGTTATCGTTTTTCAAATAATAGAACCAAAATATAATTTTAAAAATACTCAAGAATGCTAAAACCATGTCCTAAATAGCAATTTTCATTGACAAATTTGGAAGCATTTAAGAAAATGGCGTTAAGCGTTAAGCGTATACAAATTAATTGAAATGTGCGTATTAACAGCGTGAAGTATATTGAAAAAAAAACATTTGTGTACTTTTTCAAAAAAAAACAAACAACAACAACAAACAATACACCAAAGTGAACTTCCCGTCATATTAAACAGTGCCACACCACTATCTGTTGGAAAAGTTTGAAGATAAATTTGGAGCCATTTTTGAGAAAATGGCGTTTGAGCGTTTCTGAAAATGCAGTATTTGGATCTCATTTTAACAAAATAACTATAGAGTTTTCGAGAAACTTTAACATCATTTCCTCAAAAATGGCTCCAAATTTATTCTTCAAACTTTTCCAATGGTTAGTACTAATTGTACTGTTTAATATGACTTAAAGTTAATTTTGATGTAATATTTTGTTTTTTCAAAAATTACATAAATGTATTCTTTTTAAATATCTCTCAGGCCGTTAATATGCACATTCCTATCGATTTGTATACATTGCATTTGTGAGTGCAAGTACTTCAAATAACGTTTTTCGAAAAATCAATAGATTCCTGTGAAAAAGGGCTTCAAATTTCGCATTTACAGAAATGCTAAATCGCCATTTTCTTCAGAACGTCTTCAAATTTTTCAATGAAAATTTCTATTACGGACGAGGTTTTACTCGTCTTTAATATTCCTGAACTAATATTTTGGTTGCACTATTAGGAATACAAACAGTGGTGAAAATGTCAACAAAATGTACTTTGGGCGACGATAGCGTCTGGCCAGAGAATGAAGCGAGACCTTAGAGCCAGACCATACCATGGAAATTAAAAAACTTTACTATGAGCAAGTCTGTGCCATTCTGTAGCACATCTAATTAATTTCTCGTATACATACGTATATACGGAGTAATATATGTAGTGAAGAGAAAGTTATGTAATGCTGCGGAATATCGATTTCGAGATGTCACGGAAATACACATTCTGAGGTCCTCTGATACCGGAAAAGTTTTTTTTCTCAAAACATCCGTCCGTCTATCTATACTTCTGTCCGTCTGCCCGTCCGTTCGTGAACACTACTAGCGCCTAAACCACACATACGATTTTTTCCAAATTGAAGAAACCCCTGTCCATATGGCTCTAGTTGAGGCTTTGAAATTTTGAAAAACATTTTTTTAAATTTGGGGGTACTTTACATGAAGCCTCCAGGACATTTTCTAATTGTTTTTCAAAAACGGCTCCAAGTATTTTCTTTAAATTTCTTGTAAGAATAGTGCAAAATACTTTATAAAGGTAGTATAGGTCTGATTTTCATGGTTTACTCTCAATTTTCGAAAATTACAAAAGTTTGAATTCTTTTCGGTGTCTTCCTACAACTACAAAATTGAAGACATGGATTTTTCCTTCAAATTAAATTTGTTGTGCATAAATATTTCTTTCAATTAGGTCATGTAGATTTTTTTGAAAATTTTAGTAGTTTTCGTGCAATAGTGCCTGCAATATTTGCAATTTCAAAAATAACACAAACAAGATTTTCTCAAAATCGGCTTCAAACTTTTTCTTTAAATTTTTCGTAAGGTTAGTGCCAAACGAACCTCCTGCGTTGACATAAACGCCATATTGCTGTATTCTTTTGTTTTTTCAAAAAAAAATCAAAAAATGAAGTTTTTTTGACTTCTCTCACGTCTGTAAAACTTACATTGAAGGTGATTTCTTTACATTATTATATTCATGAGCACATGTGCACATAATGTCAAATAGTTTCTCGAAAACTCAACAGTTTTCTGTAAAAATGAGCACAAAATTCGGTATTTTCAGAAACGAAACATTTTCTCAAAAATGGCTTCAATTGTTTTTTAATTTTTCCAATAGATAGTGCTAATTGCACTGTTTGTTATGACGTGAAGTTCGTTTTTGTGTATTCATATGTTTTTTCAAAAATTATACAAATATATTTTTTAAACACTTCTCACGCCGTTGATATGGGCATTTCAATCGATTATTAGTTTATTACATTTGTGAGTGGAAGCGCTTCAAATGAAGTTTTTCGAAAACTCAATAGATTCCTGTGAAAAAGAGCTTAATTTTCTCATTTACAGTAAAGATTAACCGCCATTATCTTAAAAACGACTACGAATTATTGAATGAAAACTTCTATTTAGGACGAGTTTTTACTCTTCTTTAATATTCTTGATGTAATGTTTCAGTTGTACTACTAGGAAATCAAAAAGTTGAGAAATTGTCAAAAAATGTACTTTGGGGGACGATATATAGTAGCGGGCCAGAGAATGGAGCACGACCTTAAAGCCAGACCACACCAAGGAAATTAGAAAAATTTGGGACGAGAAAGTCTGTGCCATTCTGTCGCACCTCTATTTGTTTTTGTGTGCGCGTTTAAACTCGTTTAAACACCCCTCTGGGCACAGGCGAAGGTTGAGGCACATTTTGCCTGATTGGTGGGAAAATGGATGGTCACAGTATGCAGTGCAGAAATGTCTTTCTCATTAGGCAATTCGAACTCCTGAAAAATATATGGTTTGCGATTATGTAACAAAACAATGATGTCGCGGCTTAAAATTACACAGGATCATTTAATAAAACAAGAAATGGGACTCGCAGCTGATCTCATAGCTAACTGCTGTCACCACTCTCGGCTTGTGGCACATAAAGGCATTTAGAGACATCGAATGACATTTTTCTAGTGTGTGGTCGCAGCCTCACCTGCCTCTTGCCTCATTTCTCGTCGCACTTTTCACGCAACGCATCTCTCGGTGTAGTCTTGTAGGCCTACAGTCTGCGAGCGATGTTGTGTGTGTGGAATATCTTTATTACAAGGTATACCAGGGTAGTGAAATTTTCGAAATAATAATAATAATAATAATAATAATAATAATAATAATAATAATAATAATAATAATAATAATACATTTATTAAACAGGTAACCGCTCAATTAATAGAATTTACATTATAATAAGTGATAAAATCAAATTGTGATAATACACATAAATATAATCTGATGATTTTGTTTCACCGATAATCGCAAAGTAACGAATATTTGGTTCTATTGATGAATTGTCCTAGAGTTAATTGAATACATCAATATCTAGACTGGTGGCCATGACAAGCATTCCTGTCAAGGGATCATTCAATCCCAAGTTAGATTTAGCAGGAGGAATAAAAAAAACGGAAGAATGAAATAAAATAATTTTGTAAAAAGCGTGTCCAAGCAATGATGCTTGTTGCAGAGCTGGAGTGCGATCTCCGTATTTTCGAAACCAAGTTCTTTTTTGTTTTGTATGAATTCTACTACCGTCAATTGTCTCAATGTACAACTAATGTATAACTAATATAATGGTGCTAAAACAGCACGTACTTTCTCGCCCGCATTTTCAGGCAAAATTGCGCGAAAAGTACGCGAATTTATGTAAGTCATGCAAAATTACGCGAGTACCAACGTGGCACGATAGGTATTTTAGTCGAAAATAAAACTATTACAGTACCGGTAGCGTATAAGCGACTCAGACAGTTCAATGTGCTCTTGTCACACATTACTACGCATATGGCACCACCTTCATCACAAATAAATAAAATCTCGAAACTTTAACACTTATGACATGTCTTGATTCACAACTTTCGCCAAATCCGAACTTTATCGCCTACGGACTTTGTGTGAGTCAGATGAGCGGCAACACTTCACCCTGGCTGTAAGAAAGTAAAAAAATCTTCGCAAGCTTATTGCTTCAGAACAGGTCACACGACGTACCACGGCGTGTGGCGAGAGAACTGTCAGAGTCGCTTACACGCTGCCGGTACTGTACTTTATATTAAGGTAGTTAGAGCGAGATACGTGTTATGTTTAACATGACTTTTTTATTGTATTAATAAAAAGATGAGAGGTTGTTCTATATTCTGGTAGAGTTTGAATGATTTTCATCGTCTAGTTTTTGCGTAATGAGATCGCAAAGTCTGTCATTTTAACATGGGCTCTTATAGCGACGTGACAAATCTGACCTGAAATTTTAAAATTGTGAGAAAACTAACTGTTGAAATTGTTTTTAAAAACTGTTCCTTAGGTAACTAGCATTTCGAAGAATCAATATGCACAATTTGAAGGACATTTACCGTTTCAAATGGGAGGATTTTGCAAAATTATAAGTCTAAATCAGTCCAAAGGGAGGCGGTCGCGCGCTTCCTAAAGGATCGGGACGGTAATGAGCAGCTCGGCAATACCGCAGGCGTAGCGCGCTTTATTCAAATTGAGTGACACATCGGCGAGAGATCTTACATTCCTCTGGGCGCAATTAAAACATCCTCACTCCTGGAAAACAATGCCTTTGATATTAACCAGATATTCAGCAAAGCTGAAATGTGATGGATATAATGATTTGTGCAATCTGAATGAAAAGCTCAATTCAATTAATATTCCAAACGAATCACGTTGATATCACTCTCTATGAGCAAATGGGTGATCTGGAGAGTTTGTAGATATTTCATATCTTCAGTGCACTATTATTATTTCGTATTGTGCTGTATGTAAGCCTTTGACTTTTTTCCTGAACAATGATTACCTATTTATTTGATTATTCGAAAATGATTCATATTCTCTTTTATTATGCGAGATACACAATAGATGTCATTGTTTTTTACACCACATTTGCAAGATACCGTACACGGGACTCAAAGCAGCAACGTTTAGCATAGATCAGCCCTTCAATGAACTTTTTACTGATATCAAATGCGTAGAAATGATAAAATATTTTTATGTTTATATTATAGGTATAGGGAAATGCAGAGCTTGACTTCCCTACAAGCAAAATAAGAATAAGTGTTGGGTCTCCCGTGCCTGTATTTTTTAAAATAAATATTATTAAAAACTTCATAAAATGCTTTTATCTGAATATAATCATTAGTCAAATTATTTACTGAACTACAATGTTTGAATTGAAAAATAAATTGAATAGAACATGCATTTGTAAATGAGAAATTACAAATGAAATTTCTACTTTGTAAGCAATTTGTTTATTTATATCTGTATTTGTACAAAGATTTATTCTATCACAATAAGTGCTTTTTAGTTAAAGAGTTTTTCTGAAGGCCCAAAACAATTTTGTTTTTGGAAGCCACTGTATCTACATACACCCATAGGCAAATAAAATTGAAATTGTAAGAGGAATGATAAATTCAGCTTTTGTGGCAGTATTAGTATTTATAATAGAAACCTATTTTCTTTACAGCACTAGATTTTGTTTAATTGTTTGCATTCCCTGAACAGTAGTAAAGCATTTTGAATGGGTCTTATGTCTTATTTCCAAAACATTCTTCCATTTCAGAGAGTATACTCCTGTTTCATTTTGAGTACAACATCGAGGCAAACGATTACAAAAGACCTTACCACTTGGAAATCTCTTTTGAAGATTTTATCTCCAACAATGTTATAACCTCGAAATGGTAATCATCATACATGAATTGCACCACCATATTGTCAAAGCAGGAAAGTCTGTTGTGATCAAATTCGTTCCTGAAGACAATGAAGTCCTAGGAAGTGAAATTGCAAATCTTGTGACTGAATCGGCGACCGAAGATAACAGCAACGGAATTATTAAAACCTCCTGTACATTCAATGATATCTGGAAACATGTTGAAATCTTAATAAAAGACAGATGGAACAGCATGTGGTCCATGCTCAAAGCCAGTGAACTCCATAAACAAATAGGAAATTTCTTCAATTTAAAAACAAGTGCTGAATTAAATAGAAAAGAACACGTTGCAATATCTAGAATCCGAACTGGACACTGCAAATTGAGTCATATCCACTTATTTAACAAAAGCCCTCCTCCCACCTGCAACCACTGTGACAACTCCACTCTTCTTAATTTAAACCATGTAATTAACCACTGCCCTCATTACAACACTCTTAAACAACAAATTCTGCAGGATGACCCATTTACCTTAATTTTGGAATCCTCTAAATACCAAGAAAAAATCCTTAATTTTTGCAAAAAATTCAAATATTTACTGATATATAATAGTTATTAACTATTGTCAACAATTTAAGAAACCATGTCAATTTTTGTTAACATATTTGTTATTACTGTAACTAAAACAATCAAATGTATTATTTAATTGTCGCTAATGACCATCGCTGTTGATGTGACAATAAATAAACTAAAAAATGTTATAATTTGATTATTGAGTATCTCAATAATGCAGCTCTCAGAAATATATGATGCTGTAATTTCATTTTATCATTATTAGTTTGATATGTACTTTTCACAATAATCTGTATCTAAATCAATATCATAACATTATATAAAATTATGCTGAAAACATTGCAACCAACTAATAGCTTCTGTGAATTCTTAATTTCACTGCTGGAAATAAAAACTGTTAACTTCTGTTAACTTACAATATAAACCTTTATACAATGTTGGAGAGAACCATCTTCTGATCTAGTTGTTAAGCAGTCGAATAATCTAATGTTTATCCTACAATTGGCTCAGATAATTAAAGAAATAACAATTAAGCATTGAAAAATATTTGAGAATTTTCTATTGCCACTGCTCTGTGTGACATTGGGAGGAATTTCTTCGTCTTCTCTGAAATTTTGCTATGGAAACAAATCTTTCACCAATTCGTTCAGTCATAGAGATATTTTCCACTTGTCGACCTGTCATGAACAGTATTCAGTGATCAAAACAACGAAACTTAGTAGAAGCGTGAGCACTGAGCAGGTGTATCAATCTCAAGTACATTATGGCGTTGCCCAATTTACCAAAGACTTTTCGCCCTACTAAGATGAAATTCTGGCCATTATTAGCGATCACTGTAAAGAAAATGTAGATATGTTAATGTTACTTTTTATAATTCTGCTCTTGCTAATTGTGAAATAGCGCTTTTTTATATTCAATTTTATGCCTCAATTTTTCCTTCCTTGGGCACGCGATCAGTTGGTACTAGTTAAGAAACTAGTCAATGGTAGGTCTTTATGTGGGACTGAAATATTTTCATTTTCCATCTATGAAACAAAATTAGTTCTTATAATGAAATAAAATTCATCATAAGAGTCTATTTTGTTTATATAGGTCTCGCAATACCCAGTTCTATCGCAAATACATATTTTTGATTGTAATATGGACTTTCTATCTACTAGGGAATATCTCGCTCTAACCACCTACAGTAGGGGCAGCGTTCTCTGACAGTTCGATGCGCTGTTGCCATACATTACTACTCACATGGCACCACCTACACGTCAGATAAATGAAATTTCAAAACATTAACACTTACCGACAGGCGATGACACGTTTTGTTACCATGCTCATAAACTTCGCTACTGCCGACCCTTATCGCCTCCCAAACCGCGTTGAAAACTTGTTGCGTCAGCTCCGGATGGCTTCGTCCTCTATTCCGCAGGCTATGGACGTACACCGAGATCCTCCCCCTCGATGTTCCTTCGTTCGCCTTTTCTGCCTCGAAATATTCGCATAAACGATAAACAAATTCGCGAGCCTGGCTCTTTAACACAACTCCATGTTTGCGCGACGTGTGGGGCGCAGCCATCACGAAATTCAGTCTCGAACCAATGCACTGAAGCGCTTGGAAGACCCACACAAACTGGTCTGGCGCGCATCGCCAGAGACATATTTCATTCGCACTGATACTGCTGATGACAGAAATCTGCGCGATTCTCAAGCGACTTCGTGTGAGTCAGATTAGCGGCAACGCTGAACCCTGACTGCGAAAAAGTAAACAGAACCTCGCACGCTGGTTGCTTCAGAGCAGGTCACATGACGCACCACTGCACGTGGCGAGAGAACTGTCAGAGTCGCTTATACGCTGCCCCTACTGTAACCAGCAATCATTATCGCCTTGTTATCAGTGCGGCGTTACAACAATGAGTTACAAGCAACAATGACTGCTAATACGTGTGGGATACACATTTTGCCAACTCGAACCAAGGACCCTGCGGTCAGAGACTGCAGTGACATCAATTGAATCGTTTATTTCAGAAACCCGTCAAACGCCAAATTTGTCATGTCGAGAAAATTGAGAAAAAGTGTCCTAGTTTTTCCGATTTCAAAATATTTTTTAATATTAAAGCAGTTAATAAATGAATATTTTTCAGGTAAATACGGAATAAGCGATGTGTCTATGCTCACGGAACAATATTCCACCGCTATAGCGCATTTTAAATTTTGACGTTTGACGGGTTTCTGAAATAAACGATTCAATTGATGCCCTAAGTCACCTCTCCCGGTGTATTTCAAAATACTAATAGGGGTATGAGCCCTACAAACACCGTCTTGATCCGCAGCTGGGCGTGCGTGCGTGCGTGCATACCTCGCGGGCGCCGGCGGCGAGGGGCTCGCGCAGCGCCAAGGCGGCCAGGTCGCGCAGCAGCACCGCGAGGCCGCGCGCTCGACTGGCCACCGTCTCGCGGCAGCGGCCCACGCTCTCGCCGAACACCGACAGCGACGCCGTGCGCACCGGCCGCGGGTCGCTGCGACACACATGGCGGCGCTCGCTATACTATTGAAATATAGTGTCCCTTCTTCAAGGTCACGAGTTGGGTGAATAAAGGGACCTGTCATGCAATCGGGAGCTCCGACATTCTGGTAATGAGTAGACATCGGATGTTTAGGGAAATGCCTATTTTTTCCTAGCGAACTTATTTAAAGGCCGATAATATATGTGCACGAATCATGACAAATGATGACATATGACAAAATTTTATAATGCTTATTTTTGCTTTTTTGGGCATAAATGCCTTTTTAGGACTTTTTTGGATGGACTAAGGATTATTGGACTTTTTTGCTTTTTATATATTATTTTTATACACAATGCTGTGTCAGAAAATAGGTCATGGTCCAATGTAACGAATCATTACGAAACCTTCAATTCACGTCTTTATATTTTAAAATAAGAGAGAATTCCTAAAAGTATACCAATAGATTTTTCTCCATTTCCCTATTTCCTAAATACCAGCTATGATCTGAGAACGTTGTCGATTGACTTTAGGAAGCATAGCCTGTAATACGATGCAGTGAGAATGCTGACTTGTTTCCTCAAGAGAAAGAGAATTTGTCACCAGTGGGCGGCCAATATCTCGACCGTGGACGGCTCATCCTCCACGGCCCTTCTCCCTTCTTGAGCTAGCGAGAATGACTCACATCTCCTGCGAAAAATGAGAGAGAGAACGCTGATTTGACCGACAGAATGCTGACTGATCGCTTCCGAGAAAAAACGATAGAGCGTCTTTCGTTTCGCTTGTGTGGTTATTTGATTGCTTCTGCTGAAGATTCCGTTCAGTAGCAGTTGCACTGTTGCAAGAGTTGGTTGTGTGTACGATAGTTAGGGTATTTTTAAAATTACAATGCCGAAACAGAAGCAAAGTAAAGCTTCTCGATCATCTCATGAGCCGTCCACGTCTTTATATTTTAAAATAAGAGAATTCCTAATCTCTTGTTGATTCTCATTGATCTACCATTGCAGTATGTTCGATTCGATTGCGATGAACTACGTTCGCCTGCGTGCGATTGACCTAAATAAATATTATGGGAATTCTGATTTGGTGTTGTTGACGTTCTTATGCGAAGAAATGAAAGAGGTCATCTTCGTCAACATAGTATTTTTATTTAGATAGCCGGCTTTCGACGGCTTTGCCGTCATCGTCAGTCTACGATGTACAAAAAATGTAAATAAATTGAAAATAAAATACAAAATAAGATAGCAAATTAAATTAAAATTAATAGATACATTTAAATTTGAATTACAAGTAGCAGATAAAATTGTGAAAATTGAAATGGAAAGCGAGGATTAATAATAATTTGAACTGCTATTATCTATATTAATTCTCGCGTTGCATTTCAATTTCCGCAATTTTATCTGCTAATTGTAATTAAAATTTAAATGTATCTATTAATCGTAATTTAATTTGCTATCTTATTTTGTATTTTATTTGTAATTTATTTACATTTGTTTTGTACATTTGACTGATAATGACGGCAAAGCCGTAGAAAGCCGGCTATCTGAATAAAAGAAATTACGTTGACGAAAATGACCTCTTTTATTTCTTCGCCAAATAAATATGCAAAATAAATCAGAAAAAATCGTCAGCCTCGTCTCACGGGAAATCATCGTGATTTTCATCAGTGTTATCGACGGAAAAGAATTTGGTAATTCAGTATAGTTTCAATTGAGGCGATTGCTACCAAAACCAACTCATTCTGTTTTTTTTTCAATAGTCACTTTTCACATATAATACATGCAGTATAAGAGAAAGTTATGTAATGCTGGAGAAAATCGATGTCCAAATTTTAACGGAAATAAACGTTTTGGGGTCTCTTGACACCAAAACAGTGTTGTTTTATTTCAAATCTTACGTCCATGTGCCTGTCTGTCCATCTGTTTGTCCGTCAGATTGTCCGTCTGACTGACTGTCTATGTATTACAATAACATATAAACTATTCGTAGGATTTTTCCAAAATGAATATTTCCCAAACGATCTGGTCCGTCTCAAAGACCTGTGAAATTGAAATAAATTCTTTGAATTTTCGAAGCACTTCTCATGACGTCCTTCAGACATTTTCAATTAAAAAAACAACTAATTCCGGACTTTTTTCGTAAATTTCTTCATGGATTGGAGGGCAATATACTTATTAAGATGTTGTAAGTCCAATTTTCACTGTTAACTCTGATTTTGCAAAAATTGAAATTTTTTGGACTCATTCGTACAACTTATGTGATTGAAAATATTTCTTCAAAAGAATTTTATTCTCCACATTTAATACTATTTCATGACAGATACAAGTTTTCAAAATAAGTAATAATTTCGAATAATAATAGCAAATTTAGAAACACGATTTTCTCTCAAATGGCTCCAAATCTTTTTGTACGGATAGTGCAAAAAGCACTGAATAATATGAGATAAACGCCGTGTGTTTTAATGTTTTTGATTATTAAAAACTTTCGCAAATGTATTTTTTAAATATTTCTAACGTCATTAATGTTTGCATTACAGGCCTTTTTATTTTCTCCCAGACTACTTACGTAGTAAAGAGGAAATTATGTAATGCTGCGCCGAAAAACGGTGATTTTTTCAGCAGAAAATGTTGTAATGTAGGTTCCTAACACAATAAAAGGGATAATTCCTATTCCTCTATATAATAGATTACTTCTTCTAACACGTTGTGTACTCAGAATCCACGTCTTGTGCGTCCTTGATAGCGAAAAATTGGTTTACGACAAAACGACTATCCGTCCGTCTGTGGGCCTGTCCGTCTATGCGCCTGTCCGTCCGTCTGTTATCAACATTACCGGCTTGACCGTAGGAAATATTTTTAATTAAATTGATATTCCCCGATCGATCTGGCAGATGTCGCAACCCCTAGAATTTTACACTATTTGTTTCTTGGGGGATACTTGACACGAGTCCCCAACGACATTTTCAAAATTTTCTCAAAAATGGTTCAATTTTTTAAATTAATTTTTTAAAAATCAGAAAGAGGTTTATAAGAAATGCAACAGGACTCAGACGCCAGGTAGAGTATGGAACTAACTATATGAGAAAGTCTCTGACATCCTGTAGCACCACTGGTTTTCATTTTTTGCGAAGTTTCATACTACTTTTTTGCTTCATATCCTTACGACAAAATGTAAAACAAATCTAGCTAATTTTCACATGAAATGTAACGAGAAAATATAACGTTTTTACCAAACTGCGAATGGTTTCGAGACTAGACACTCCCGGATAAGATGGTAAAAAGTTCTCTCAAGCCAAATAGCATATTAGTAGCTCAGCTATGACACAAATCAACATCAATTTTTTAGACTCCTCCTACTTTTTTAAATAGGGTTCACTACATATAATCAAACCTTATGAGTAACACTGATATGAAAATGTGAATGACATGGATTTATGATTCTAAATAATTCAAACAGTTAATGATGTAAAACCACTATGTTATCAACACCACATATGGAAATATTTTTAGTTGATGACGATGAAAGCTGGCATTCTGTACGTGAAGATGGAGACACTCTCTATCTTCAAAACAATGTGTGGAATTTGAATAAATATATCGCAATTTGTTTCATCGATTTTTATTTAATGTTATTGTCTCGAAAGAAAAAATTCGAAAACAAATCTCATTGTATTAAATTTGGAATTTGAAAACTTAATTAATAAGTAAAAAACAGCGTTTTCGGCTCTAGAAAGGTGATGGTGTTGAGAGGGGGGTAAGAAACATTTTAAAAAATTTTATTTTTATATGAAAGTTATAGTTTAGCTATTCATATGACGTTTGGTTTTAGGAAGCTTTTCCTCTTATCCGGAGGTACTCTTTTTATCTCTCTTGCAAAATTGTCGCAAGTGGAATAAGCTGGTTTCGTTAGGAAATATTCCAATTCATCAATTCTGACATTTTTCGTTTATTGTATTCCGTGAAAAAATAATTTTCTTACTTCCATAGATTTTTTACGTTGAATGAAATAATGAAAAAAGTTGTATCCGTGCAAACATTTCGCATTTTGTAAATAATTGATGAAGTGTCACAGACCCTCCGTTTACGGGATCTGCACAAGTAGTACTGTTACAGGGAGAAATGATTTACGGATTGCATTTGTACTGACTGGTTGCTTTGTAGCATAATCTAAAATTCTACATCGTTGGTTCACGAGGATCACGTCTTATATATTGTACAAAATCTTTATCTGTGTTTAGAGTAATATACAGAAGGAATAATAAAATAACTTTAATAAATGTAAATGGAAATATCAGTCACAAAGGTAAATTGTTTTATTTTGTAAATAGATAAGAAACGGGAGAGGAATCTTATTATAGTCTTGTTTCTGCCATGCTACAACGCAAATTAGAGCGTAATTTCATGGTGTCAGGCCTTTCATTTCCTTCATTTCAATTTCCTGAAGTGCTTCTCATTCGCTCGGCGGAGAGAATTTCTTTTTCCTGCAACTTCATTCAACCATAAACAATGATCTCATAGAACTTCATGGCCTGTTCTGTCAACTTGTAGGTTTTAATAGAAAGAAAACAGTCTTAATTACCTATTATCTTTGGAATGGACATAATATAGTAGTATATCAACAATCTAAATAATTTTTTAACAAAATTTTGTAGAGCTTGTTTTAAATATTGAGGCGTTATTTTAAAGAAGAGTATATAATACAGTTAAAATGTTTTCTGAAAATATTTTTAAATGATTAACGCAGCAATAATGGCTATTTTTAACGTCTGAATTTCACAACAGAATGGAAAATGCAATTGTAACTCCCTTCTGCAATTATAACACATTATTGTCTTACCAATTGTTTACAAAATGTTTGAAATATTTATATTGATTCGGCTCAACAAATTTCTATCCTCAACAAACACCGTAGCATCAGTACAGTTTGGTTTCAAACCGAATCTCTCTACAGACCATCAATTACTACGATTAACCAATGCAATAGCTCAAGGATTTAACTCAAAGAAACAAACAGTAACAGCATTTCTAGCCACAAGACAAGCTTATAATAAGGGACGCACGCAGGACTCATATAAAATGCACCTACTAGGAAATCTCTCCCCAAAAATTACGAAGTTTCGTGTTAAACAGAACATTTATTGTTTATATCTACAACATAACTTCAGAAATATACGAAATATACGCAAATATCTGCAGGAGTACCGCCAAGCTCAGTATTCTGCCCAACATGAGGAACCACAGTGGGCGATCTCCTCTGCTGGAGCGCATTATCCTCAGAGCAGGAAGTCTGAAGGTTCAATTCATGGAACCCTCTTCTAGGTAAGAAGCGCTCAAGTGCCGTTGAACCGTATTATCCAAGTACAGGTTATCATTTTGTTATCTTCGTTGATACGACTTTCCAGTCCGTGAATTTACCTGTACATTAATATTTATTTACGATATAACTGTCTATTTACAATGCTCAAATGGTTACCAAATTCGGTCTAACGGCCTCGTTTCCCAATTTTCTAGTCTCATATTGTAATCAGATGTTACGACACGAATATCGTACAACGTTTTATACACTTTGTAAAAATTTGTTGGATGAATGTGAAATTTTGTCCTACCCCTTCAATTACTATTCGCATTTTTTTTTCTCTTATAAGTGGCGACACTGTTCTCAACAA
Source organism: Teleogryllus occipitalis (assembly GCA_011170035.1). Classification (NCBI taxonomy): domain Eukaryota; kingdom Metazoa; phylum Arthropoda; class Insecta; order Orthoptera; family Gryllidae; genus Teleogryllus; species Teleogryllus occipitalis. Next base: position 202,202 of record BLKR01000127.1, on the reverse strand, counting down.
GGGGAACAATTGAAACACACTTGGTGTATACTTTTCGACATGTGTGAATATAGTTCTGATTCGGAAATAGAAATAGCAGCAAAAGCAGCTATAGAAACAATGTTACCCTACAAATCAAGAAAGAAATATGAGCGTGAGTATTTAATTTTTAAAGATTGGCGATAAAAGTTCATTCTATGTCGGAAAAAGTTTTGATTGATTACTTTTCTGGCAAGTCAAAGAATGAGAAACAAGCAGTCTTTGAACCCACTTTTCTATGTGAGAGAGTACAATATCACTTAATGATAATATTTACATCAGTAAGTTTACTCAGTTATTAGCATTTCTAAAGAAGAAAACTGAAGGATGCAAGACAAGGAAGCCCAAAATATTTTGAAAAGAAGAGTGGCGAAGGACGCCATTACTGTCCCGCTGTAGTGTCGTAATGAACTACATTAGTACACTAGGACGGTAAAGCACTTGATTTCGAAACTGATTGTAATGGCATAATGTTTGACTTTACCTAACCAAAGTGGATAAAAAAATAACTGACCCCGGTCGGGGCATCTATGGATCATAAGCAAAGAAGGGTTATGTAGACCGTAGACATCTGAAAAAAAAATAGATATGATTTATAGAAGCTTTTTAAACATTATACTAAAGTGTAGTTGTTTTCGTAATTTTGAATTCTAAAGACTAGTTTTTAATTATTAATTTTATTCTAATTAACCATTTTCAACTTTTTAATTTTAATAAAGTGTTTTCGAGGAAAGATACATTCTCAAAAAATGCCATTGCATACTTTTAATGCAATGTATTAACAAATCTGTAAGATAAAATTGAGCAAAGTATCCTCTTGTCCGCATTGCATCAACTGACAGCTTGATGGTATGCCTGAATGCTTGGGGCTATGCCTGAAAAAAAAAACGTTAACGTTCAACTAACTGAAACATTTACTTAATATATGACACGTAGTGGTCACCATAGAAATTATTCAACCTAGGCTAATATAACTATAGAATACAATGACCATTTTTGGTTCATAGAATATTTTTCTTGTTTTTAATTACAAAGCATGTTTGTTGTGTTAAGCAGACTTTGAACTTTAACAAAATCTCACGCTCTTAACTTCTGCGATCTTCGTTCCGGGAGCAGAGGTCTGACATGCATACTACTTTCCTCCATCGCCCGCACTCCTCAGTACGCACCTGGTGAGCAGCAGAAGATCGGCGACGGTCTGCATTCGGTGTTGGCACAAGTCGCAGGTGAGGGCGAGGGCGCGTGCCTCGGCAGCACCCGCAGGGCACTGGAACACGTCCTCAACGTCTGTGAGGTCCTCGCGGTCGGCAGCCCCCTGGCCGCTGCCGCTGCCGCCGCCCTCTGGCCCTCCGGCGCCCTGGCGTCCCAGCTCCGGAGCCATCACAGCTCCGCACGCACGTAACTCTGACTGCGGGGCCAACCGCTCGCTCCTCACGCCCATGCGCGCGTTCGCCCCCTCACGCCGCGCTCTGCCCCCTCACGCCGTCACCGCATGCCTCGCGGTCTCGCAGATGACGCCCCCCCCACCCACCCAACGGTGGCAACCGGAGCGGGAACTCTGCATGATACCCAAGTCAACTTGTCGTTGACGTCGTCGTCGTCGTCGTCTCTCTCTCTCTCTCTCTCTCTCTCTCTCTCTCTCTCTCTCTCTATTTCTCTCTCTTTTGTCTGGGTTTCTTGACCTCAGCTTCCGATTCAGAACAAAATTCCTTTTTTGTTGATATTTTGTAGTATTTAAAAAATATTGAATAGCTAGGATTTTTGTTTTTCAGCCAATTTAAAAAAAAATTACGTACACTTTAATTGGAATAAGGCAATTGTTATAGCATGAGATGAATACTTATTAAAATACAAGTTGCGTTAAATAATACACCATTTTCAAGATGAAAAAATACAAAATGAAAACATTAAGAAGTCAGAATGTATTGAAATACAACCTTTTGCTTGCACATCACATAAACTTTCTACCTGCTAACAAGATAAAGTGACAAACATATCAATGTTCTACCTGCACTAGTAGTTTTTTCAAAATTCAGTTCAATAAAACCGTTCAAATACTGATTTGCAGTTATATATAACCGCACACGTTTTAATGACTATGAACCAGAGGAGATGGAAAATAATTGACACTGGCAAGGAAATAAATTAATCATCAGTCAGTGAAACAATTTTACTGGTCGGCGAAATGCACTTCCGTTTTTCTCCCCACTTCTCCTCTCCTCCGTTCATTTGCACTCTTGATGCGGCGTCGCTGCTTGAACATTCGAAGCAACCCTTTGATTAGCTCTGACGAAAGGCAGAAAATGTCTTTCTACAGAGAGGACGAAGGATTGTGCATTCTTGGTAGAACTCTGACTGCGGAGTTCAGATGTAGCTAACCACAATTATTAAAGAATATGAGGATTGAACTGGCGGAACCCACCCTAATGCGCTTATTGACAGATGCGTCTAGAACATCGTGAATTTTGTTTCAAGTTACATTATTGGAACAAAATAAATTAACGCGTTAATTTAAAAAACACTGGATAATTAGTGAAAACAGTCGATCCTATATTATAATAAATGTACGGAATAATTAAGAATAATTCGTACGCATTTCTTTAATGTTTTAGGTATGGCCAGTGTATTCAATAATTCAATACATCTTCTGTGACTCATCATATCGAATCTTTCGGAGCTAAAATCTCCGTTATAAAAGTGTGGCTGCATCAGAACTTCATAAATCCCCGGTTGTACCAAATAGCACAAGTAGAGCTAATTTATTTAGTGAATTCAGAACTTCATTAGTTTCATCCGTCTTCAATAAATAATTAAAAGCGAATTCACATGCCATGGACATACGCATTTTCTCAAACTTTGCAGTAGACTCGTATCAAAATATAGAGAATTAGAAATGAAAGTTATTGTTCCGATTCTAATTTTTCGGACTGACGAAGGCAAGAAAACATGCTCGATTGCAATTTCTTGACTTTAATATAACAAGGATAGACATGTTTCTAACCGACTTCTTCTATTCTTTATTTCTCCAACAATAAGCGGTAACAAGTATTCGCAAAGTTGCAAGAGACAATGCTTCATAATACTTCTTTAATTTTTGCGCATTTATAAGCGCGATTTCTCCTCATGCTTCTACTAGACTTTGGTCTATAAAGTGTATAAGTCTCTCCTGTTGCAATCGTTCCCATTGTCGCTCGTGTCAGGCCCAAGCCCGGCCGCATTCCCCCGCGGTGCTTCCTCCGAGGCCCCCACCCTCGCCCCAGGGCCGCGCCGTGCTGCCGGAAGCGCCGAAATGCCAATGACCAGAGTGGCGTAACAACCTCCCGGACGACAATAACGCCACGGATGCTGGAGCCATTTTTTGCACTCGTGCTTTTTTATACGCGCGTGCATTGTGCGGCGCTGAGCGGCAGGCGGGTGTGCGCGCGTCGGAGACACGCGAATCGCGCCGCCCGCCCTGGAGGAGCGTGAAAGCGTCGCGGGTGAGGGCGCTGGCGAAAGAAGCGGGCCGCGCGCCGTGGAACCGCTTCCTCCGCGGCGGCGTCACTAGAAGGCGCGCTTTCTTTCTTTCTTTCTTTCTTTCTTTCTTTCTTTCTTTTTTTCTTTCTTTCTTTCTTTCTTTCTTTCTTTCTTTCTTTCTTTCTTTCTTTCTTTCTTTCTTTCTTTCTTTCTTTCTTTTTCCTCTTCTTTTTCTTCTTTTTTTACTCCTTCTTCGTTGTCGTTTACTGCTTGACAAACGACTATTGTTTCAAAGCGTTAAGAAAGTGAGACTTATGTTTGCTTTATATTACATTGCGATTTTATGATTTTTTTAAGAGTTTGAACGTTGGAGCTCTTTAGAAATACGTACTATATGTTGCTATCGATTTACTGTGTGAGAAAAAAAAATTAATATATCAGTACCAGTTATTAAGTCTCCCTTGAAACGTAATGGATCAACCAATCCATTTTTGGTCCGCTTCGGGAGTATCATTACGACTTAAAGATAGATACTTTTTTCTAAATTTATATTTAAGGAAGAATTGAATAACACGAGTGATGAAACTGTAAACTGCTAAATGAGGCTTTAATTTGTCATTTATAAATTTTGTTAATTCACTGATAAACTTTGAAGTAAAAACATTTTCTTTGGCTTATCTTCTGAAGACCAGGATACATCGTACTAGCTAAATCGTTAGCATTACATTGAACATCTCCTATATTGTTGGACATAACAGTCACTGAAGTAATTTTGGAACCTCTTCACTTTAATGAAGATCGCTTTCCAATCAGGTGAAGTCTGACTGACACTGATCACAGTGTGCTCTTTCGAGACCATCGAGACTGCGGCAGTGAGCATTCGCTGAAATAGCCAATGGATCCGGTCGCGTGGCAGCGAAAGGTGACGCTCCAAGGTGACCCAATCCCGCTGAATGCACCACGGGCATGCACATTGACGTGCGCGGAAAGGAAGAGTGATGCAGGGGTCGCATGGCGCGAGGGGGGGCGAGTACTCATGGCGGCCACAGCGGCGGTCGAATAAGGGAGAGTCTAAGGAGTGACGTTGCAGGAGACGAAAGTGGCGATAACTGCATGTATGACTAAAGTAGTGAGCGCGATTGCAAGAGCGACGAGGGTAGAAAATCGTAACCAGAGCTAGGGCAAGGAATTTTGTCGTCGGCGGGGATGGGGAGACAGTGGGACCTAAAAAGTCACTGTCAGTGCGCAGTTTGTAGTCAGGAAAACAATGGAGATAATAAGGAAGCAGGATAGGGAACCTTCGACCAGCGAGTGCGTTGGAGCGGTGCAGGTTTGAGTGCGCGAATGCGAATGCTGGCTAGTGATGCGAGGGCGAAGAGAGTGCAACAGCGAAAGGACGGCGATTACGTACGAGATTCGCGGAAACGGACATGTGGCGCCTACCAATAGAGAGTGATGGAGTGTCTGCCATGAAAGGACGACCATGGAATACGAGAGTGATAGGAACAACATAAGCAGAGGGGCAGCGCGAGCAGAGCGGGTAGCGAAAACGACTGTTCGGAAATGCTGATCAAGGTCATTTATGTACTGAGCACGTGGAACCCAAGCGGAAACTATTCGGAATTAGGCTAGAGGAAACTTCTTTCCTCTAGCTTTGTATTTAAACAACTTTCTCAAGTGTCGGAAATACAATTCACCTGCTAAATGCAATTTAGTCGTATCTAAAATATGTAAAAAAATATGTCAGACCTTGATTAAATTTTGTGAGCAGAGGCCCATTTCAGAAGAACAGTACTAATTGAAACCATCTACTACCACGAACTACTTAGGATATGGTTATAAAATAAAAATTCAAAGTTAAAAAACAATTTATTTGTTCAACTCTAAGTATTAAACTTTTCGATTTTTCAGGTATGATTGTTTCATGGTAGGCCAACGAAAAGCACTTATGGGGGCTGATTTGGCTCAATAACTTTGTTTTGTAAAGAGAAATTATAAGTGATAAAAGCTTTGAACAAAAAAGTATTGTTATATTTTGAGTTTGGCCGCTCAGATACTACCCTTTTTAAGTTAAAAATAAACGAAACGTTGCTTAATTTATGTTATGAAAACATTAAATATTAATTCTTACGCTCGTGAGGTCACCTCGCTGGACAATGTGAGCTTGAAGGGCGCGTTGGCGGGGCGGCGCGGTGTGATGCTGCAGTGAAGGCCCGCTAGAAGCGCGCGAGCGCGTGGGGAGGCGCGGGGCGGCGAGGGCGTGGCCGGCACCACTGGGCCGCGCTCTGCTGCCCATCCACAACGTCCCCGGCCGCGCATCCTCCCCGGCCCTCGCGGGTCGCCGACCTTCGCGCCGTCACCGTCCGGAGCGCACCGGTGCGGGCCGCGCCGCGCGGGCTCATGACGTCACCTCGCGTCGGCACGTCAGCTCGTCATCTGCCAAAGGGACGGAAGTGGCTTTAAATGCACTCTAGAGCAAAGGCTAGGGTACATCTGACGGTGATACGTGTACCACTAGTGGTATGCAAAGGCAATTTGGTTGATTGATTAGTTATTGCAGACGGTCAATAGTCAAAAGTGCATATTTTTTATCGCGGAAGGTGATCATACCCCGCCCGCTGGATGTCGGCATCCGGCGCCACGTACGTCGACTTACGGAGTTTTCCCCAACCAGGTATTTCCCACCAGCGGGGCACTGTCCCAGGGTCTCTCAACAATTATGGTAACGTAGTGCATGTGAGTCTAAGCGTAAGGGGGCAGGTTAGGACAAGGAACAGTTAGGAAAGATCGCGCGCGGCACGTGGCCCGTGTGTTAGGCTACTGCTCAGACGTCTGTCATACGTCTGGTATTCTTCGGAGAAACCACGAAAAACTCCAGCCAGCGGTCGCTAGAATTTTCCTCGAGATAGCTACTGAATTCGACCTACCCATGTAGCTAGTGTCGAAAATCCTCTACCCGTCGGGACTCGTACCCTAGAACCTCCCGGTCAGAGGCACTTTAGTGACATCAGTCTCTGTGCTACCTGTGCCGGTGCAAAGGCAATTCGGGTTGTACAGTACTGGAAACATAAATTGATCGGGGCTGTCTGCGGCTAAGTTCAGCTTTTGCACGGCTTGGGCAGCCCTTGTCATGACGAAACATCGCAGGCGGAACCTCACAAACCATCGTAGCCAATCTCAACGCTGGGGGGAGTGTCCTAACAAAATTACGTCGTAGAAAATGGCGGGCGCTGCTAGTTCAGGTGTGGAAGTATTTTCAAATAAAAGAATACTTGGAAGAATCACTTGTATGAACATGAAAGTAAATTCATTGAAATATATGTAAACACATAGCACTTAACCACTGTTAACACAATTCTTTTTGAAGAAATTACATTGATATTAGATAAATAACACTGATGTTAGACCAATTAATTTCTTATACACATTTTAATTCCAATATTATTGTTCATACACAATTCATTAACTTTATCAAATGTCCAGTTTACTACAGATTTTTCGGTAAGAAAAACGATTATAATTGCATATTTGTAATTGTTCATATGTTTATTAAATTTGCAAAAAACTGAATTTCTCGAATCGATAGAGGACTTCTAGGGAACCATTTTAATAAAAGACAGTAAAATTCAAAGACCAACTGTATATTTATTATTAAAGTAACAATTAAACTAGATATTAAGCAATCAATTCGCATCTCTTGTCAAAACTGTTATTTTGCGATATTCAACTCAGGAACGATTTGGGGATACTCCCCGGCAGGAATAGCGCACATTTCGGAATTGTTTATAAAATTATTAATTGTTACAAAATTGTTAATTTGCAGTTTTCGGTTCTGGGACATCAGAGAACCCTTCCCACTAAAGAATTTTAAAAAAATGGAAATTGTTTATAATTTTAAAAATTTTACAATTCTTTTTTATTCGCTCATCTCAATTTCCTTTACGCAAGATGCAAAATTCCGCAATCCAACCGGAGCTATCGCCTTTCGTTTTCGAGATACGTAATTGTTTATAGGATCTTAGCATCTGATGCCAATCCTCATTTGTTTCCAGACAATTCGTTCGCTCTTGGCACTCAAGTATAAAATTCAAACAGTTTTGCAGTGTCTTGCTTTCTGCTGATTAAATTATTTTAGAGAAATCGGTGGAAATTGTTGCTCATGAACTGTTTTTTAACTTTCCAAACTTAATTTCTATTCTTCATGTATCGTTGAAACAGTACTTAGGTTATTTTGATTCCTCTGTGTTATAAATATATTCTCTTGTAAATTTCAAAACGCTGAGACTAAATGTTGTCCTGCAAATGTGAAGATTTCTTTCTGTTTGGGTGCATTCTATTCAGTGATGCAAAGTGTATGCCAATGTTTATTGTCTAGCAAAGAAATTCATTATCAAGAAATTATTTTGCAAAATGCTTTTGAACAGATCGGTGGCACGATAGATAATTTTCATATTTATTCCACAAGGCAAGCAGCAGATATATTCTGTGTTTTATTTTTAATTTTGGTGAAATTGAAACACATGTGAATTTTCAAATAGAACTATACATTTTTTACCTAAAATGAATAGATCAATAGAGGAATTCAATTGTCTCATTTGTTAATAATTTAAAGAGTAAAAATGTATATTTGACACCGGGCATGAGCAATTCTCAACCCTAAGGCAAGCAACGCTTATCATAGGCTCTTCTAGTAATTCAAGTGACCTATCCTCGGAAGTTTTCCTCTTTCTCCTCTCCTTAAAAGGCATAAGAGGCGGCGTCTGTGGAATGTGGCACCAATCTAATTACACTTCCCTCCCCTGGAGAATGCTTTGTTACTCCCTTTTGTGGGAACACGTTCTTGTCGTGTATTAAATTGTGAAAAATAATTTAAATGCAATATAATAAGCGAATAATATTTTTGTATACATTGTAATGCTACACTTAAATATATTTATTTATTTTATTTATTTATTTTACGTCAAAAAACAGTTGAAACTGTGTATGACGTGCTATGGGGAGAAGTTAATTCTGTGCACATTTTCAAAATTCTGTGATCCCTACATGAATACCTAGTAGTCATATACCTATCCCGTCATATACTACATGAATTTTGAAATTTAAATTAAAAAAAAAACTCTCATGTAATAAAATCTATTTTCAAGGATATAAAAGCAATAAATTTTGGGCTCTTATCCATGATGTCCTTCGTCAAGGAATGTTCCTGCCGCAACATGGAAATGATAATTTGAATAAGTATATTTCCCAATGAATTCTAGAAGACGTGCACAGATAATGAAGTTACATTTATGTCCAGAACCAAAACAAGGGGCCATCTCAGCATTTGCTCAATGGATCAGGGAAACTGGACGAAAAACCTGATCGAGATGGGGGTCATTGACCCGGAGGCTGCAGTACAATACTTGTTACAGGTTGTTTATACACATTTATACAGTTCAAATGGTAAATAATGCATTATGTATCATTGTTAAAATTAATGTTACTTTTCTTGTGATGCTCAGTATAGTCTCTAATTGTATAGAAACTGTTATGCAGCAGAAACGATTTCACTTCGGATTTAAATTTTTCTATTGAACTTAATCGTTTAATGTCATCTGGCAAAGTGTTGTAAAATAATGTTCATGTATTGTGACCATTCGAATGTTCAACAAACGAATTTGGCGCCGCCGCCGCCGCTATGACGACACCTGTTTATTCCAAGAAGGAGGGGTGTATCGGAGGTAGGGAGGGGGTTCTCCCTAACCGTCTGAGGAGACGTGACCAGGCAGGAGAGCGAGAGTGAAACGATCTTGTTGTATTCGAGACGACGTAGAAAGAAGTTATCTTAAGAAAAAAATGTATTAGTACTCTACATTTTGTTAATACAGTATAGATTGTGATCAGTGCTTCGGTAGATAGAATGCATTGTGTTAGAAAATACAGTTTCTGTTAAATAGCATCATAAACATTCAATAGACTCGTTTATAAGTGTTTCCACGTAAGAAAAGACCCTAAAAAGTCAAGATGGTGGAGTTTCGGCACTGCCAAACTCATCGAAATGAAACGCGAAAGCGCCGACGCGACTTGTTTAAATGTACGTAGTCGCCTTCAAAAATCCAGATATGCTGAAATGATTTGTTAATGTTGTTTTACGACTTATAAATCGCAACAGGCTTATGGTAAAATAATTTAATTTATAATTTATATATGAAATTTGTTTTTATTAATTAATTATAATATTAAATATACTTTTAATTAAATTACTTATAAATTTAAAAATATTTGAACTCTCAGAATTAATAAAATCTTATTGAAACTGAAGAATAAATGAAATAGTAGAATGTTATTTTATTATACAATAGGAAAAAAGGTATAAACAAGGGATTTATAGAATAAAGATGAAATGAAATGCAAGACTCAAAATAATTTTAATTTTCAAACAGTACACAATGAAGTGAAATAAAACTATTCTTTACTGAACTAGAAATATTTGTATAATAATGGTTTTATGCACATAATATCGACACATGGTCATGATCAAAGCATATCTAAGGAATGAACAAATCTACTGTATGAAAATGACAATGTTTGAAATTTCATGAAAATTGAATTGATCAGATATATGATTTGATATAATGAGAAGGTTCAGTAAAGAATAAACTGATGCACCATGAGTGGTCAATTTTAATGACAAATTGCAAGGAGCAGTCATTAAAATTTCTTGAACACCGATGGTCCACAGCAATTTATTTTCACAAAAATTATTGAATTTTTATAACAATTTTAAAGCCTAATGCCTCTGGGCTTACAAACATTACAAAACATCCCGGCATTTACCTTAAGCGATCGAGGAAAACCAGGGAAAACAAAGGAGTAAGTATGCTACCATATATATAAAAAAAAGTGAATTAATCCTCAATTGGATTGTAAAAATATTATCACTAAAAATAAACATTAAGAAATTTGGCTGACTTTACAAATTAATAAACTACTTGAAAATTTTACATATATTGATAGCATACCCATCCTCCTGATCAGGATGACGACTGAGGGCCGATTTCTAGCATGCATACAGAAACATAAGTCAAAATAATGGAGACATTTACAATACATAAAATAATATACATAAAAAATTCCATATTTAGAAAATGAAAAATCTAGTAAACACAGCAACCCTGCAACATAGAACAATCAATGCAGTATCTATTGTCCAATCATGATAAATTCAATAAACAGACATGTTATTGTTATAAGATCAAAAATTATTCCTAGGAAATTATGTTCTTGCAATGAAAAAAAAATTAAAAAAGGACATCACATTTAAATTTAAAAAAATTGCTACTTAACTTATATATTACTTCAAACTCCTGCAACATATGAAAAACGAAATTGTCCAGAAGAAAAGTTGGCCCAAAAATTTTTGCTTCACATTACAGTATTCAATATAATATGTAACAAAAAAAATTACCAACAAAACCAATAAAATTTACAAACATAAATAGAAAATCATTGAAAAATAACTTGAAATATTAATAACCAAAAAGTAATATAGCACATCAGTAGTAAAAATTAAATTTTACTCTATATCATGCCAAATAATATCATGAAATAAGTACTTACTAATTTCACTTAACAACTGATTACCATTTGAACAAAACATCTAAATAAAATGGTGTACGTTCTGAACTCCATTATTGCATATCTGAAACATTTATTAATGTAATGTATGTTTCACACACTTGTCAAATCTTAGAAGTATATTCATTTGTATCACTTAGCATCTGTACTTAAACTGAACACAAACTCAGAGGCATTGGCAGTAATGATTAATTGTATTACAGGGATAATGTAAAGGAAATTGATTAACTGTTAATTCATTGGGGTTAATTAATGTTAATGAAATGGTGCTCTTAACTAGTGTCTTTGGTTGAATTGAGAAAGCAGGAGTTCACTGAGGATCTCCCACTCATATTAAAACTATTAATGCACACTTACTTCTTTCACATTGCAACTGTTCTCAAACCAAACAGACTGACTGAAGCACTAGCAGGAACAATTGACTGTAATTTAAAAATATTAATTTACAACCTGCAATTATCACAAACCCATAATCAAGTAAATTCAAGCAATACCTTTTCCGTAGCACAGTGTGACCAAAACTTGTACACAAACTAGACTTTTGTGGTTGCTTTCAGGAGGCAGCAGATTTATAATTTCATGGCACATCTGTAAGATTGAATTTCATTTGTCACTAGTGTTTGACAATTGCTCTACACTATTTGGGAATACTCACTAATTTCACATTGCAACCGTTCCCGAACCAAACCGAATGACTCAAGCACTGCCGGGAACAATTGACTGTAATTTAATAATATTAATTTACAACCTGCAATAATCACACACCTATAATCAAGAAATTCAAGCAATACCTTTTCTGGGGCTGTAACCAAATTTGTTCTTAATCTTGACTTGGTGGTTGCTTTATGGGGGCAGGAGTTTTATAATTTGAGGTACATCTGAAATATAGAGTTACATATTTTACAAGATTATCACTTTTATTCCAAACGCTTTAATGCTTACTCACTGTTATCACTTTTGCAACCCTACTCGATCCAAACACACAACTGAAGCACGGGCAGGAACAATTGACTGAAAATTGGGAGAATGTGTAAATGAAATGAAATTTTCTTCAATTCTCAATGAAATATTTTCCAGTTCTTACCTGTTCTGTTGCACAGGGGGTCCCAACATGTTCTCTAACAACTGTAGGTGGTTGCATTAATATGTCAGATGTTTCTTGAGATGAAGTTGTGGAATCTCTAATATTTTTTTCAATTTTTTCACATTGAAGATGTTCCTGGGATTGGCTCAAACGGAATTGTGTCTCCTTCCTCTCCTGTGCCTTCTTCAGCTGTGTCAGTTCCACTAGCACTGCTCAAATTTACTACTGTTTCTTCATAATCTTCTTCCACTGCCTCTTTTTCATAATACTCTTCAATAATTTTTTCTGCATGTTTCACTGAATTCTTCCACATTTCTGGTGCGACCTGTTAATGCCATAACATAATTTTCTAGTTTCTTGTTTTACTAATTTTGAAAAAAATTATAATCATAACTGTTATATATTTACCATTTTTCTATAATGGTGTATTGAAAACTTTACTTGATTTATTGCCTCATTCCACACAGCTTTAGTTCTCTCCATTCCTTGCCCTGGCCTTTCACATACAGTTTTGTTGTAGTACCCTTTTGAAATGCCCCACACATGTTCAATAGGATTGAATTTGCAATGATATGGTGGCAGCCTCAAAACTGTGTGCCCTTCTGCAGCCAGCATGTCATCAACTACATACCTTTACCAATACATTGCTGAGATCAGTTATTTATTAGATTTATATATCATTTATTTATCACAAGTGTAGACGCATATATTTGTACATATTTAAAGTATATATTTTAATATTTAATTACAATGATGCAACAGAACAAGATAATATGATGCAAAATATTAATGAAATGTATTCTTTAACGCACTGATATGTATCTCGTGGTACCTTTTTATCCTTTCACTATGTTGGCTCGCCAGGGCAACATGTGAGATTTTATTTGCAGCTTCTGGCACTCGTACTCCTCGCTGGTTCAGCCATTCCTAAAAATAATTTTCTTTGGTTACATTACTTATTTCATTAAGCACAATAGTTTCATTTCATTTCTGATACTTACGATCAGTTGATCCTTTCGCCACTTTGTTGTTGGATGCCTCTCTACCTGCCTTGAATGGTATGAAGCATTATCCATGACAATGATGCAAGGTCTTAAATTGCGAATGCCAGGAATCAGTTGTTTCTTAACCCAGGATTCAAAAGTAGAACTGTTCATTGCTCCATAATAATCTTGCCCCCTTTTTAGGTCAGTAGCAAATATCAGACCAGCACCTACAAAATGTCTTGCTTCGTACACATGCCTCAGTTTGTACCCTCTCCCTCAGAAAAAATGTCGTTCAAAATTCTATCTTCCACACCGCGCCGACAAACTTGGACACCCCTCGGCCTGGGGGAGGGCAGGGGAGGGACGCGTTGACCAATCGCTAGCAGGTAGAACCACAGTTGTCTGTGATTGGTGCAACATCCCAAGGGGCAGAAAGAACGCTGTCTCAGGGGGAGGGGGCTAGTTCGTTTACGTACGAGACGGAAATATCGTCATATTTCCCTGCCGAAGGAGGTAGTTTGCCTGCGCGTACGCCACGACGAAAAAAATATTTCTAAGCGGGGTTTTCCGTCCAGAATGATTGTCTATAGACCAGTAAATATTTATCATTTTAGCAAAATTTATTATAACTTTTAGTAATCGATTTGTAACTCCTGACAAACTGCTATTTTGAGATATTCATTTGAGGCACAATTTGCGGAGCCTTCCCGGCCGTTCTAACGCATATTTCGAATTTGTTTATAAAATTATAAATTGTTGCAAAATTGTTAATTCGCTGTTTTTGGTTCTGGGACATCGGGAGACTCTCCCCACTTTAGATTTGCAAAATTTGGAAATTGTTTATAAATTTGCAATTGTTGCAAATTTTTTATTGTCTAATCTGAATGGCGTTTAAATGTGATGCAAAATTCCGGAATCCGTTCGGTGCTATTATATCTCGTTCTCGAGATATATGTAATTGTTTATAAGAAATTAACATCTTAGTAGACCCCATTTGTTTGCGCTTAATTCATTCGCGCTAGCAGAATAGCGTGGGATGGGCATACTGAAAAACAGTTCTCCAATGCCGCGCTTTTGCCTGCCACATACGCTTAAAATGCACTTGCTTGTAAACAAATTCTGTGGCCAATTTAATTATGCTAAATTCGTATTTTTACGGCGAGTATGAGCATAACTTTTATTTGGTTTTTATATTCTCTTTTAAGTCCTACAATTTTCAAGTCGATATATTTATCAAATAGGAAAGAAATTGATTATAAAAAAAATATTTTTCAAGGTGCATTACGCCCAAACAATTGTTTCTGTTTTTCTATCAAAGGGGTGTTGAGCAACCGAATAACTGTATTATTAATTTTTTTAAGTCCCCTGTTAACACCGAGAGTCAGAAACTATTTGTTCCTCTTGTTTAACCATTACCATTAAAAATAGGGAAACATATTGCTTAGCTGTTTGCTATAAACTGCACTGGATTGGATGAAGGTAGTGTTAAGGTTTTCAAATACAGAAATATTCAATTTTGGGTTTTGAAAGATCACATGAGTAGAATCACACATCACAATATTTACACAAGTATAGAAATTTCTAAATAAACGTATATAAACTTTAAGTTAATATTTTCAATTCAATTTATCATTCCTTTCTAAAACTGTTAATTTGATGATTTCATTGTATAATATTCAAATCAGAGCTTTATGTGCTAAATCTACGCATTGTTAATACATATTTTTAAACAACATTAATATATTTAATATACATTTAAAAGGTTTTTAGATTGGCGAACGTTTCAATGAAATTTCATGAATTCCTAAATGCTTGAAAATAAATACTTGTAAAATTAAATAATTGTAGCGTGTAAAAATATAACAAACTCACGTATTTGGTAAAACGAGTTGATATTACTAAAAGAAAGCAAAACAGATGTTATAACAATTCAAAGAGATTTAGCGTTTGTTTACAGTTTAGTAAATATCAATGCACTAGCATTTCCCAGTGAAAATACATAGAACGAACTTGGTGGTCAAGTGATATGACCTTCCCAACACAGACTACATTTCAGTATCGTCAGAGTTCGAAGGTGATTTGTTGGCCGCCATTCTACGAATCTATCAAAACCTTGAATTTTGCACGACCATCTGTACAGCGAGAACGTAGCGGTTTATTAAACGGAAACGGGCCACTCGAGGTATCTAATGTGCACTCTTTGAAAACGTTTAACCATTATAAACTATCCCTAAGAAAAATATCAAATAAACAATGTTAAAGGTCACCAGCTTAACATTGCCTTTACTATTTGAATGTTTTCAACATCCCCAAAACCAACAGAAAACCCATGTTTTTACAGGTTATTATAAAACCAATTCAATAAATATAAGCATTTATTCACGTTATTATTTTTAAAACACTCAAATATCTACGATGTTATTTGATTCATGTCTTCATCGAAGATCTGAGATTAAAAAACTGATAAGCAGAGAAAATTAAAGTAATTTTGAGTGATTGATGAAGTTGAATGATCAAACGAAAAACAATGTTTCTTGCTTCATATAATGCTATCGTATTTAACAGACATGTAATTACATGTGATACCTATATTTAAACATCCAAACTAATGAAAATTTTCAAAATTAAAATCATCAATAAAACGTTGATTCATCAGCAAGGATTATATTATTAAATACTTTTTGAGATTCATGTGCTCCTGTGTGAATAACGTAGTAAACGTGATTCGTATGATCCAGTTTCTCAGAATAATACAAAACCAGCTAGACACATACACTAAACATAATAGTTGTCAAATAGTTATTTACGACATGAGTATCATAAGATATCTTATTACAATACGAAATTGGAGAATTATCAAACAAGACTCTTTAGACGAAATTGTTAACCAATTGAATATTGTAATATAATGTTACCATTTGAATATCATAGAAAGTAAGACGCAATTTGTCAAAATTCATGTGAACTATAATTTTTCTTTAAATTTTACTCCTTATCCTGCGAAAGATGTGTGACAGTACTTATGTTAACAATTATACTGCCATGGGTTTAATTAATTAGTTTTCAGTACGCAAATTATTGTTTTTGGTTTTAAAGAAGCATGGATATACAGAGTATCGGGGAAGGAAACGTCGAAAGTTTGAAAAACGCTGTTTAAACAATTTTAATCATACTTTGTCTAATAAACTACATAGATATTTTGAATGGCTGAGCTGCAATAAACACGCAAATTTTGGTTTGAAAATATGATTTCTACGCAAAACTTTGCATTCTAGAATCATGTAAACACCCCAGAAACATGTAACATGTTTATTATTAACAATATAGTTTTTTGTACTTTTGAGATAATACTGTTGGAAAAAAATTTTAAAAAACAGTAGCCCTCCAAAGAATAAGGAAGCGGTTAGACCCAATAGCAGCAATCATTACTAGTGAAGAGTGGATCATTACTAGGAAAGAGTGGAGTGTTTAATTTACATTAATTTAATATCTCTTTTTAAAAAGAGATTTCATGAAACAAAAATCTCTAGCGTTAATATTTCTTTTCGACAATGTTAATAGGTATTTGTTCGCAATTTTCGAAAATTCAGATCGTTCGCCCAAAATTGAACGTACGCCACTTTTAAACATCTTGTGCTTCGAGGAATAGATTTACAGAAAAATTGGAGCTCTTTTTGAGGAAATTATGTAAATATGATGGGGTTTGGTGTAAAGTACCTTCAAAATTAAAAGATTAGTTTCAAATTCGAAGATTCGTAATATTAGCCAGATCGTTCAAGGAATATCCATTTTGGTGAAAATCGTGTTTACTTTAGGCTCTAGAATTACTCACACGAAGACGGATTCACAAAGAGGTTTTTTGGAAAATCACTTTTTCGGGTTCAAAAAACAAGCGTTTTGACAGCCTTGTGTATAGAAAATAAAAGAACAATACCAACAATCCACTTTTTTCGAACTAGCTACTTACAAAACGTGTTTTCTGTGAAAATTTCGACACTTCCTCCTACAGCATTACGTAACTCTCTTTACACGTGGAGGTAAAAATATTCCAGCGTTACTGGGATTTGAACTCGGATCCCTGTAGTCCGTAGGTCTGGCTCGACCGCACTGTGCTATCACAGATATTTCTCAACACGCTGTCCAAGCACACTTATTACGAAAAGAATAGTTACGTGATATTCATTGCACTTAGATTTTTTATTAGAGGAATGTTCTACATGTTTAAAAGGTATCAAATTCGCAATAAGAATTTAAACGATTACAACCCACGCAACTACATAGCTCATTTTACTTAGAAATATTTTCAACCAGAAGCCGTGGTTTTTAGAACCCTCTGTGGAAGTCGTTGCCGGTCTTATCTTTCGGCGACTGTGGCCAAGGTTGAATTACGTCACAGATGAAAGTTGCGATAACGCTAGAGCTCAACACGGGCGCTTGCAGACGTTCTGAAGCCAGAATCGCAATAGGGGCATATTTATACGTGATTCTTAAAGACATTAACACACTAAAATAAGTAGTGGCGCCTCAAAACACATGCTTTATGTGATATTTATAATGGATACGAATGATTATAACTATACAATTAACCGCAAAATTGTTTCTACCCGCAAAAATTATTCGCCGTGGATGAGATTCGATCTTACGTGCCTAAGCTTCTCCAACAGTGCGCTTACCTGCTATACCACAGAAACTCTTATAACTTTTGTCTCTCACAAAGATGATTTTAAACTGTCATGTATCACAGATTTGACTAAAAAAGAACGTGCGGCGTTTAGATGCTTGTGTTAACTACAGACGGACAGACAGACGCCAACATGAGATCTACACCATTCTCTTAAACGTTCTTGAGATTATGGAAAAAATTAATCAAAACCGATGACGCCGCTTTTGAGAAAATTTTGAAAATATCTCTCGGGCTTTATGTAAAGTACCTCCCAAAATTAAAATATCGGTTTCGAATTAATGGGACCGTGATATCAACAAGATCGATTGGGTATTATCAATTTTGGACAAAATCGGTTGAACAATTTAACCCCTAGCGTTGTTCGCAGACGAAAGACTGATAGACAAACGTTTTGCCGTCATTCAATTTTTCGGTAACAACGATCCACAAAACATGAATTCTGGCTACACAACGCGTTAAAGGATTTCCCCCTAAATTTAGCAAATAAATTTATTCACTTTTTCGTTACCAGGATGGGACGGTTTTTAAGCCGAAAATTCGCCGTATTCTGGTGCACGATTACAATACCTTTTCTTCTTACGACAGTAAGTGCGAGAAAGTAAAAAATCAATAAAAACATTTAATCCTTTTTTCCACCCCCATTTCCGTCTTCCTAAAGGCCTAATAAAATAGCCTGTCCAACATAATATGTATTAACCCCTATGTTATTTTTCCTAGTTTACCAATCCCCGTCTCAGTACAGGGGAGTGGAGGCAAAACTAGGAGAAGAAAAATCCCACACCACTAACACCTGGCTGTAGAGTCCCAACTGGGACAGGCAGCTGAAGAGAGCATCAACCTCAGAAGCGTCGGCAATGAGCGCAACAATGGATGCTGTGGGCAGCAACAATTGACGCTGCCAAAATTGGACACATATTTGCTTATCAATTCCTGTTAAAATTGTTTTGTTTTTCAGTTAGAATTGCTGTGATTAAATGTTCTTATAAGTCTTGTTTATGGACCACTAATTCGTGTTTCGAATACATAAAATTATTTTTGCCCGATCTCAAGATATTCTAAAATAATTCTTAAATATTATATTTTCTTTTAAATGATGACCTACAAGTACAACCAAACAAATCATAATTAGTCTCTTCATAAATAATTAAGAAATTAAACAGTTATTGATGCCCCGGAAAGCAGTAAGCCCGCTAAAACATTTCATTTTCGCTGCGAACTCTATTTCAAAATGTATTTTAATTTGCTGCTTTAGTTAGTGAAAAAGGTAAAATAATTTGGAAAGTAAATGAATGAATACTATTATAAATACGTATTGCCTAATGCATATCTGCGTATATATATATATATATATATATATATATATATATATATATATATATATATATATATATATATATTGAGACGAGCTCTGATATGCGCCCCAGCGAGGAAGCAGAACCCCAGGCAAAAACGCCCAAGATAAATCGCGGGTGTTTACCACTTCGAATGTGGCGCGTTGGTACGTCATCGTCTGACGTCAGCCGCGGCTGAAGTCGGACGTAACGAGTGGTCGCCAATGATTTCTCGGGGCGATAAGCGCTGGAAAATTAAATCCTGCGATTGGCCCGTTGATAGAAAAACGAGGGAACAGTCTCCGAGGGGGGGAAGGGGTTCCCGGGAAACCGGACAGTCGGAGAAAGGCCGCCGGAGAGTTTTGATAGAAATCGCAGAACATTCTGAGACAAACCGCCGAACAGTCTGATAGAGATCGCCGAAGGGTCGAGTATACGATCATTACGTCGCAACTACGCCGCATCGCCAAAGCGGAAGGCTGAGGCGACATTCCTGGTGCAACACAGCCAAAGAAGCAAGTTTGTTGGGAACGGAAGACGGGCGTAGAGGCACGGCCGTTCTACGGGACGACCGGAGAAAATTGTACTACTTCACGGGCGAACGGAGGCAGCATCAAGCGAGCCAAGGAGCAGCGCGGACCGGCGAGCGTATAGCGCAGCGAGCTGGGCGAGGCCGAGCGTCACCGCGGCGCGAGCAGCCGTTCGCAGCGATAAGCAGCCGAGGTCGGTCACTGCGTTGGCCGAGGTCCAGGTTACGTGTTCCCCAATCGCCGAAGCGTGAGTACCCGTGCGACATTCAGACCGCGAGGTCGGAATATTTCCAAAGGTGTGATTAAAAAGGTATAACTAGGAAGTGTTCTTGCCGAACGCTTAACACGGGAATTCAGTTCGATCCAACATAGTGGAACGAACAGACTGAAAGAACATTTTAGTGCCAAGATCAGTAGGTTTGCATAAACAATTAAATTGCCCGAGTATTGTAATTAGCGGGCAAGATATGATTTTTGAGTATTTAAGGTAGGGAGGTCATTGTTTATTTTGCACAAGATGGAGCAAGAACGTTAATCCAGACTTAGGACTATAATTATAATAGAAATAGGATTGCAGTTTGTTTATTATAATCTAGTGTGTATGTGTATGTGCCTCTGGAAAAAGTTTAAGAATACATGCCTAATTTTACCAGAGCCATCCAAGTGTTTCATTAGAATTCGATCCGCCCTGTATTCTATCCATTGCAAGCTACCCCTTATTTGCCTCTCACAGGCAAGACGAACGAACAACCTGACAGGCCTGGCGTCGGAGCGACAGTAGGCTGCCGCACGGCGCTGGTAACGCCCGAGCGGTGCTTCACACCCTCAGGGCTAACGACCCCTGATCAAAGACCAGGTTGCATTGTGTGCGGCGCGCCGGAGGCCAGTCCACGGCGTGTGTGTTCCGTCACAATATATATATATATATATATATATATATATATATATATATATATATATATATATATATATATATATTGAAACATGCCCGACGTTGACTGGTGCCAATTTGAAACAAGCCCCGTATTTTTATTTAAAAACAAGCCCCACTCGAAGCGACATTTTGAAACATAATTATTACTGATAACTGTGATTTATGCGCCAGGAAAAGGTTACACTTGAAACCTAATTATTCCTATGTAATTTAAATGCCTCTTATTCCAAAATTATGTTGTGCTAGCTCAGTTAATTGGGGTTCGAAGTTCATAATTGTTACTACTTACTCTGCAACCAATTATTCAATCTGCCATCCATACGAAGTGGCGAGGAATCTGAAAATCTTATTAAAATGCTAGATTGCACGTAACGAACAATGATAATCAGCTTTCTTTCAACTTAACAAATTAGAATTTATTATATTGATAATCAAAAATGAATTGATCTTTGGTCATGACCAGTTTTCTCTACATTACAATAGTTATAAAACCTTGTTATTCATTCGTGGGTCTTCGCGCGCTCTTCACTTCTTCGTTCGATGGCGCTCCGTGGAACCTTCTCCGTCGACGCAGCAGAATCTTGCTTCTGGATAAAGTCCTCGCCTAATGTCCGTGATCTGGTTCCAAATTCTCCCAGCGCTACTATTATAATCCGGGACTTCCCTCACTTGCGTCTCAGGTGGACGCATAGACACGTATTTTTCTTCTTACCAGAACGCTCTATCCTAATATAAGAAACGATAGTTAACTTTATACAACTGTCAGTTACAGTCTTTCCTCGATCTAGTAAAATATGTCAAGAGCCGACCCGCTCATCACCGCGTTGCTCTAGCGAATGAATGTTCTTCTAAAATCTCGGAAGCATCCGAATTTTATATATTTTTCTTTTGTCTCTCAAAACAATGTTTATTCCGCCGCTGCTCTGTCATTTCAACCTAACGAAAAATTATCCTAACGCCGGTGGTTTGTTTGTCACACTTAGCGACCCTCTTGCGATCGTCTATTGACAGCCTACATTCTATGTCAAATAAAATAGCATTTCCATAATAATAATAATGGTTTGTCATTTTGGTATATCTAACGTCTATGGTCATTAGTCATATACATAAGTGTAAAATTTACTCAATGAGTCAGGAAGATGGTGCTTGCCCAACTGCCCCAGTAGAAAATTTGTTGGGTCCCTACTACATTAACAATATCTTTACTGAAGCTCAATGCCACAGATGTGCTCACTCTTCCCCCAGCTGATCAACCATACGACGGGTCACATCTCAATTCTTGCTACCAATCAATTAAACGCGTCCTCAATGCTCTGTGCTCTCCGAAGGCAGATCAATAAACTCTCCTTCGTCTCATTAATTTAGCTCCATTGGATTTCTTTCCGGAGGCTCTCAAGACACAAGCATGAATGGTCGAAGGCATCACCGATCGTACCACAGCTACTGCCTACGAACTCAATGTTCTTCAATCATGTAAAGACTATCCGGATGATCTCATGATTCTGTCATTATACACAATTGCTCATGAGTTTGAGAGATTTCTGCACACGCCTGCTCTTTATGCCCAATTATTATTTCATTTTCTAATTGTGTTAAGGAGCGCTGGGCAATCCCAAGAAGGCCCGATCAAAACCCGATTCAAGACAGTCAAGATGGATTTCAACTTTAACGATGACACAATAGTCTTTGATGGTGTAACGGATGCAGAGTCCCGCGCACCTACAGACTTGTGCAGAACATCGTGACCTCAACAGGTTTCCTTCTGTCTGTTGTTGTGACAGCACTCATTCCGGAAGTTCAAAAGATGACAGAGACAACTGTGATCTTTAAACCACTTTTGACACAAATCGCATTAGCAGGTGAAACTGCGAGTAGCATGGTAGCGAGTAGCACAAACTGCGAGTAGCCCTGCCAGTTCTCGGAACTGATTTGTTTTATCTCTGTAAAAACAATGGAATCCTGAAAGCTGAACTGTCAACATTTGTTGGGTATGTCAAATGCCTACAAGACAACTACAAGACTCATCCAATTCGTAGGAGTGGAGTCCCTTAAGAGGTACGGTGGAACAGCAACAGAAACTAAATCATCATTACCCAGAAGGCCTTTAACAATGCCTTCGTTAGTAAGCAAGTCAGAGAAAAGGAGACTCTCCTGGAATCAATTCCAGATGCAGAGACTCATGAGAAGGAAACACTTGCAACAGTAGATGTTGAAAGAGTGACTGATTGGATCAACAACCAGTTAGCGACCTTCGCCAATGCTGCAACAAGTGGTACTATTCAAGGAGAGTACGATACTGATGGCACCACTGCTCCCAATGACGTCATTAGCCAGTTCAGACGAGGTGAACCCCGAGATCCTCCTCCTGGTCCATGATTATCCTGGGGATGGGGGCAATGATTATCCTGGGGATGGAGGGGATGGTGATGCTAGACCACCAAGAGGACAGAAGAGGAAGCATTCTGGTGGGGAAACCTGGCTCGATCGGTCCGCGAGTGAGGTAGCTGACCACTTACCTTCACACCCAATACCAGAGAAGAGGCATATATGTTGATAGACCTCAGGTAATTATAATTACACCATTCATGACTCTATGTCACTCGTTGTCTCCTAAACCTTAAATTCTAATTAATTACTGCTCTCTTCACAGGATCATATTTCACATAGGGAAGCTAGCCTTTCACCACTGAGGTCCGGGTTCGTTTCCCGTCGAATCTCATGTGAAATTTGTTCCAACAAAACGAGTTTGGCCACTTCACAAGGGATAGTCCAACCCCCTGTGAAGTGTCCTAAACCCTACCCTTTTCCTAATTCCTTCCTAATTCTGGCCGCAGGGTAGTGACCCAAGGGCGCGTGAAGTAAGAGGCGCGTACGCGGAAATGCTACCTGGCGGTCCTCTTTGACAACTGACGAGACGAGACATAAAAATACAGCGCCCTCTGGAATAGAGGGATAGATAATGGAAGATTTCTCCGCGCTCAACGCTCGACCAGGGGCGAAGAGACGCGTTGCGTCAATAAGTTGGATTAAGGGCGCAACGAATTAAAAAAAAAATACTTTGGCTGTAGACGTTTTCCTGACAGACGAATTCACAAAATAATTTAGAAATAAACATTTTTTTAGAATCAATTTGAAGTCCTAATTCTTTACATATCTTTATGTTTCGAGGAATATTTTTCCCATCTTTAGACACAAAGCATACAACAGGAAAATTTTAGCGATTACTACACTAAATATCGTACACATTGTGTGTGTAAGGAGTGATGGTAGGAAATTAAGAGGAAGGAAAGTTTGCACGCTGCAGTGCCTCCTTTAGGCTCCGGAATTCGCCTGTTATTGGTGGGAGAGGAAAACTACCAATCAGAACAGGTGTCCGCTAGAATGCTCTACCAGACAGCGGCGCACCCAGCATCATCTCCCACCAGAGACTCTTTCTGTGACTCGCGTCCATCCCCCCTCCCTCCATCCCTCACACCTCTAGCTCCTCTCATTATCCGTCTAAAGCAACGGCGCTCGCGCCAGAGTCGCTCTTTGTCGCGTTGTAATGTCTCTATTTACACTGGGCCCTTCGCCCTTGGCACGCCTCCACCCCCCGCCCTCCCCGTCCTTTGTGCCGCCGGCGTCGCCCCGGTTCGCGTTACTTCCGTTCCTGTCCCCAGTCTTTCCCCCTCAGCGAAGAAGGGCTCGCTTCTTCGAGATCGCGACTTCCGTCTCAAACAATTTATTCCACATTGAACACGGAATAGTTTTCCGTGAACGTAGCCGTAAGTCATTAAACACGGAGTAATTCTTCTTGAAGATAGTAATTTTGTGAACATTTCTTTCTCTTTTATGCTTAAAATGCATCATTTTCTGTTTTCAAGGAAAATTATTTTGGTCATTTATGAGACGAAGCGAAGAATTGCCCGCTTCTTCGAAATCGTGACAGTCCTCCCTCTTAAACAATTTATTCCACATTGAACACGGAACAGTTTTCCGTGAACGTAGTCGTAAGTCATTAAACACGGAGTAATTCTTCTTGAAGATAGTCACTTTGTGAAAATGTCTTTCCCTTTTATGCTTAAAATGTATCATTTTCTGTTATCAAGGAAAATTATTTTGGTCATTTATGAGACGAAGCGAAGAATTGCCCGCTTCTTCGAAATTGCGACAGTCTTCCCTCTCAAATAATTTATTCCACATTGAACACGGAATAGTTTTCCGTGAACGTAACCGTAAGTCATTAAACACGGTATAATTCTTCTTGAAGATAGTCACTTTGTGAACATTTCTTTCCCTTTTATGCCTAAAATGTATCATTTTCTGTTATCAAGGAAAATTATTTTGGCCATTTATAAGACGAAGCGAAGAATTGCCCGCTTCTTCGAAAAGCGCGACAGTCCTCCCTCTCAAATAATTTATTCCACATTGAACACACCATTTCCGTGAACGTAGCCGTAAGTCAATAAATACGTAGTAATTCTTCTTGAAGGTAGACATGTTGTAAAAATGTCTTTCCCTTTTATGCTTAAAACACATCTTTTTTGCTATCAAGGTATATTATTTGGGCCATTTATGACAAGGGCAGTTTCTTGAAAGAACTATCAGAATTAATAATGCATTTATTGATATTTCTATAAATGCATTAATATATGCAATAGTTCTGTCAAGAAACAGTTCATTTCACAGGTCAACAAAATAATTTTCCTTCTTTAGCTTTTATACTTTTTGGCCAGGGATTCAGCGCCGTTACTGGCCGGCTTTCACAAACGGTCACCCATCGAGAGACCTTTGGGTTCTTTAACTGTTCAACCTCTTTAATTCACAGAGCTTGATTAAGCAGTTCGAATATCAGCGCTTTTTTCTACATATGAAAAAAACTAGTGATGCTAAAACAGCTCGTACTTTCTCGCCTTTAGTAATGGTTTTGAATTACTATTTATACCAAAAAATCTCTCTCCAAATCAACACATCACAGTCATCAGCTTTTGTAAAACTCATTAAACAATTTAGAATATTCTGTGTGAAAACTAAATATTTTCAAACAAATATCAACACAAATTGTTCAATTATAACTGCTTTTCATATCATATCCCAACAATGAGAAGCAATTCTCAGAAATTCAGCTTCTGTCTCACGGCGCGTAATGTCATTGTTGCATTCCAATCTGATATTCTATGAATGCTAGGAATTTTTAGTTCATATATTTCAAATAGGTTTTTAATAATTTCCAAAGGATTAATTTGTAAACGTATAACAATAGCTCGAATGTAAGAAACGAACAAAGAAATATGAAATAATATACAAATTCTAACTTACGTAGCACCCAACTGCCTTGACGCATTTCTCATATTAAGGTCACGAATCTCAGGATATGTGGAGCGGGAGATTATATTTGACACCAAATTACTCAAAACGTACTCATATTTTCGAAAATTTTAACATGACTTTATTTGAAGCTCTGATTTTGATGGACACACTTTATTAAGAAAAAAATGAACCTCACAATTGTAATTTTAGAAAGACGCCGAAAATTTCAATGAATATGAGACCTGCACCATTCTCTTACACGTACATTGCGCTATTTAACCATAAAACTTTGTGCCGTTTCTTAAGAAAAAAAGTTGAAAGAAAATTAAAATTGCCTATGTTTGAAACAAATTTTCGCAAAAAATGTAGTTTCAAAAAATTCAACAGGACATTGTTTTTAGACGTGTGTTAGATGAAAACATTTCTAAGATAAAAAGTACCTTCATAATTGTAGTTGTAATATGACGCCCAAAAATCTTTTGGATTTTTGCAGTTTTCAAAAATCAGAATTTTTAACGAATATGAGATTGCACCAGTCCCTTAAGCGCTCATTACGCTATCTGAGGTCAAAATTTAATCAAAATTTTTCGGAAAGAAAATTGTTTAAATAAAATTAAAAATTGCCTATATTTCACGCAAAATTACGCAAAAAATACTCATATTTTCGAAAAAATATTCATGCCCTTATTTTAAAATCATCTTTCGGGAACAGATTTTATTAAAAGAAAAAATATCCCTCTTCAATATTATTGTTGGAAGATGCGATCGAAAAAAAATTCACTTTTGCAATTTTCGAAAATACGGAGTTCAACAAAAATACGACGAGCGTCGTTTTAATATTGTCTCAAGAACGGTTCCAAAGTTTTCAATGAATATTTACTTATTACACCATGTTTTACTCAATTTTTTGAGGTTGTAAGAGGTTGAGGTGAAACCGAAAACACAGCCCACAGTAAAGATATGATACAACTAAAGGATACGAAAAAGTCTGGGTCACTCTATATAACCACTAGTTTTTAATTGAAAAAGAGAAAATTCGGAGAACTAATTACAAGCTTGTAAGCAAAATAACTTCCCATCATCACGAAATGGAAAGGAACTCGCATTTTACAAAATAATGATGGCACTTCATAGAAGCATATTTTTTTAGTCTAGATACTCAACCGCATGGTTGTTTCAATTTACAAGTTAGATACATTGCTTTTGTTTCGTTTGTTTCTATTTTACGAGATAAATTTTAATATGCACGCACGAAGCTCCAGGCTTTCCATTTGTAATTTTTTCCTCCTCTTTGCTATGTAATTTTCTTTTCTAACTTTGTTTGCATTTGTTCCGCATCTTGCAATACATGTTTCATTACTGACACAGACTGTTTTAAAACTTTATTCCAACAAATTATAGTCGATATTAAAATAAATAGTTTATCCACTTTTGTCATACTTTGTCAAGAAAAAAGTCTCAAGAGTTTATAAAACATGTTAAACTTCAAAACAAAAATCATATAAAATGAATTTGGTTTTGTTTCAAAATAATTTAATTAAATTATAATTATTGAGCACAATATGAAACGTAGAGTATGCAATAAGCTCCTATAAAAAATGGTTGACGAAAATACATTCAAATTCGACTATTTTTGCCCGTCTCTGTATTTTTTTTTTCAGCCTGATACATGCAATAGAACGTGAGAAAAAAATTAAAACATGAAAAACACGTTTCTCGCTGTATTACTGCAACAGATTGCCCAAGGAGGCTGAGTTTTTGTGAATCTACGGCATTTTGTATTCTCTTTCATAAGAGCATCGCGATTATCGATTTCGTTTGGGGGCACTTCAGGAGGCGTACGCTAAGCTGTGGAGGAGGGAGCTACCGCGGCAAAGTATCTTCCCAGCCACACTTCAAAGAGTAAAAATAGAAAAACTCTCTTCCACTACAAATTAAAAATAGGTAGTCTCCCCCTTATATTTTGTACTAACTACATATATATTTTTTACCCACACTTGATTTTTAATCATATTCATTCCTTGTTTTCTTTGTAACTTTAATTTCGTTTTTTTATTGTTCATTATTTTCAAAATTTTGTTTTTTTTTATCTTTAGATTAAAGATTTCTATTGTTTTTATTGAATGTACACTCCTGAAGATGCTTGTAACCAACTGGGAAATGTCATGTATGAAAAATCAAGCATTGTTTTGACGATTAACATAACCTATTAATTGTGGTAAAAATAAAGGATCTTTGTGTTTTATTATTAACCATTTATAGGAAAGTGGTTCTCTCCGCAATCACATGATGTATGGTCGTTTTGTGCGTAGCCAAGCCTAGCCATTTTCAACCTTATTGCTAATTTCGCATTGTTGAGTCTGCTTCAATGTAATACGATTCTTGCAGATAGTGTGATCGCATCAGTTCTTAGAAATATAGCTGCTGGGCCACGAATTTGGTCGTTCGTTGTCGCTACCACAATACACACAGGCACTGTCGGGGCGTATTCCCTTGAGCATTTGGTTGAGATGTGAGTTTTCGTGATTCGAGATTCCGAAGTTTTTCGATATCAGATGTTTGTTACATATTTATTATTGTTTATTGTGATGTTTTTAGTATTAAACTATATTTAATCATAAAATACTTGATTTTTACACCAGTGAGGTTAATTTGATATGAAATATATAAAATATGAATTTTAAGAAATTTTTCAAACAATTTGGTTTATTGTCAAATAATGTAAGATTTTCGCTAAATACATTTAATTTTTCCGCATATTTCCGGTTTAGAAAATATTTCAATAATTTCTCTTTTTAGATTTGCTCAGTGTTTATGTATATTTGCGTAATATAATCAAACACTAATATTTTTTACTAGTGGTGTTCTATCTGACAGAATGGCTAAAATTTGGAGCTTCCATACTTTAGAACCTACAATCTAATAGGAATTTAAAAATTTCTTGTGGAATATTGACGAGAATGATTTTGCGGTGTAAGATACGGAGAATAGAGGAGATTCCGATCCAAATAACGTAACGCCAATAGCGCAACAAATGAACTGTAGCAATTCACGTTTCCTTCACCAATATTGATTTCCTTAAGCAATTACTGTATTATTTTAGTTTATTGTACGTAACTATATATTATTATTATTATTATTATTATTATTATTATTTACTACTTGCACCATTTATTTTCAATTTTCATGAATTTGTATTTCTTGTGTATCCGTACGGGTTTTCTACTTTGTAAAGAACATACACACGTTTATTTATGACCGGATATAAGATTTTATTCAGGAATTATACGAGGTGGTTCTGTACGCAACCACAATCCATATGTGTAGGGCTAAATGGATTGTGGTCATTATTAAGACCACATCATTTTCATATTTATCTCACTTAACAACAAATTAATATTTTTCTCATGTTTCTAATATAAAAATTAAACAAATAAAAGAAAAATTAAAATAATTCCGGAGAAAAAGTTACCCGACCTATAAAGGGTTAATATTATACTGACAATCGAAATCGTATCCAATTTTGTGTCCATTTTTTTTCTTTATATTCTCTCCTCATGTGAATCAGAGGACGGTAAAAAACTATGCTACTCGTTTCCGATGACTTGTATTTTTGAAAATTGCAAAAAGTGAACATTTCAAAACAACAAAACTGAAGATACTGAGTTTTGCCTTAAAATCCTTACACACACTTACACTAACATGCTCTACACTTCCAGATATTCCGGGAGACCGGTCGGGAGCTTAGAGCTTGTCCCGGCTGGGGTGGTGCCCCGTTGGTGGGAGATTCCTGGTTAGGAGGAAACCCCACTACCCAACGGTAGGTTGGCGCCGGATCTCACAATCCGGTGGGGGAAGATCACCGCCACCTCACGAGAAATAACATGCACTACACTAACGGGACTAATGACCAAAGCAGTTGACGCGACCGGAAACACGAAAAAATAAATCAAATAATAATAATAATAATAATAATAATAATAATAATAATAATAATACACGGATTTAGCAATAATATGAAAATTATTTGTTGTAATTTTGTAATCTAACTTTAAAATCTAAAGCTTTGACAGAACCTTAGTGTGATACCCCAGACACTCTGAGAAGACTATTCTCAGGCGTTGGCAGCCGTGATCAGTGCGGCAGTATCATAAGGTTTTTCACGGTTCGTTTATTAATTCGTTAATTTTATCGAGTCCTATATCGATTTTCTGGTCGAATGAAGGCAATTATAACGCCGGAGCAACGAGGGGAGCCGGCAGCCTAGGGTGGGAGTTCTTTTTCCACTATCTCGCAACCCTTCGCGCAGGCAGGGACCTCCTTTAATCTCTTTGAGGAGAAATGAAAGGGTAAGTTTTCGATTTAAAATGAAATAGAAAAAGCTGCGTGGCAGAAGATGTCTTCTGGCGGGGTACGAGATTAGAAGAACGAATCGTGCGAACGAACGGCAGGCGGTTGGACGACAATGATAAGATATGATTAAAGGAATTCCCTCGGGAGCCCCTCTTCTCTCAGGCAGAACCTGCGAAAGACACGTGGGTTCTGCGTACCCAGAAATTTAAATTGATACGTAAAATCGATCATACTTCACAAAACGTGTATACGTGCATGGACTTTAAAAAAATATTAATAAATACTACTGCTCTGAAAATATAAAACGTAAGTCTACAAACAAAATTACAAATTCGACCCATTCCGCGATAAATTGAATATCCGATGTAGTCTGATCAGTATCGTAGAGATCCTAATGCGTGTTTCTGATTATATTATTTCATATTAGCATCTGTTTCGATGAACAACCGAATTCAAACACACAGGTAGGAGGGGAGGAGTAGAAAAGTTTAGCACCCCCCCCGCGCCAAAATTTGTTGTCCTCGATCGCTAGTCAGGATATAAATACTATTTAATTACTTTAATGATAATACGCTATAATTAACATTGTTGGTAGTACTTTGATTATTTTGCAAGTGTTCGACAAGATATTGAAACAATCCTAACAATTTCTTCTGATTATTTAATTTGATCTGATCCACGTTGAGCATGCAATTAAAACTACCTTCTCATTATGTTGAATATTATTAATTAAATCTTCCTATAAATTCGCATTTATTTCATATAGTCGGCTGTTTACGCATAAGTAATGCCAATAATAATAAGATGCTATTGGCATTTATATTCAATTATTTTCTGTGAAAGAAATATGTTCATTCTATAGTTTCAATTGCCCTACTCCGCCCGCATATCTATGGTAAGACTTTCCTCTGAAAGTGAATAAGAGAACATTGCTGACTGATCTCATTTACATTTTCTTTTTAAATATTTTTTCACCTGTGCATCGACATACGACTGATTATCGCTTACATGGTCGAACGGGCTGTCCGTATAGATCAACGACTTCTAGGAATCTTTGTTTGACTTAAGTAATTCTTTGATTGATTGCAATTTAATATAATTAATCTGCTTTTTTCAAATAACAAATAGAGTATTCATTTGAAGTTAAATTAGTAACATTTGCCACATGAGCTCAATTTATATTAGAATACTACCCCTATTCATAGTCTTTCTTTGCACAAATCAATTGAAATGATTCGTTGCTTACATCGAATCTTCGCGCGCATTCAGGACCTTCTCGGATGAATTGAAGACGAAGAAAAATCCAACGTTCCACAACGGTTTCTCTCTTCAATCATCGCTATAATATTCCAACGCACTACTTTATGGTGTCCGTCGTTTAAGGTATGTCAAATCGTGACTCCGTCACATTATTATCTGGTTCGTCAGATAATTGTCAGTTCATTTATAGGCGCATGCGATACCTCCCTCTTATGCCTCTGGCGGGCGCCTTACCGCATCATTTTTCTAATGTTCATAAATAAAACGTTCAAGGGATGATATGGTAATGATTCCCTAATCAAAATTCTATGCGTGTCTGTTTTCAATTCGATCCACAACACTGCATGACGTTAACATTGCTTAAATTATTCTTTAAGTATTCTAATAATGACGATGATAATCATAGTAAACAATTTTTCTCCTCCTAGATTCAACGTTATGTCCTTGCTAATTTACCATTTACCAGGTTGCCTCGTGGCTCAACAGCAAAGCACTCGCTTTCACCAAGAAGGTCCGGGGTCGATTCCCGAACAATCTCATGAAATTTGTTTCAACAAAACGACTTTAGCTGCTTCACAAGGACTAGTTCAACCCATGTGAAGTGTCTTAAACCCTACCCCTATCCTAATTCCTTCCCAATTCTGGCTGTTGGGTAGTGACGCGGGAGCGCGCAAGAGAGAGGCACGTATGCTATCTGGCGGTCATCTTGACGACTAACGGACTACGTAATGAAGGATTACTCCCAGACAATGACTAAAAAGTAACGGATGATTACTCCTAAGCGCCCAATGGGAGTTATGAGACGCGTTGCGGTATAACGAAGGCGAAAAAAATCACCACTCCCATGACAACGTCCACCAAGCCTCCCCATGTGATAGCAATTGGCAACGTGAGAGTGTAGGCTTCCGCGGCCGGAGTCATGATTAACTTGGCTGTCCGGGAGACGCCGCGTCCAGGGCACAGGTGCCGACGTTTAGGTCGCCATTCTGCGACCTTCTTCAGGGCGTAGTACTGCGCCCTGAAGAAGGTCGCAGAATGGCGACCGAAACGTCGGCACCTGTGCCCTGGACGCGGCGTCTCCCGGACAGTCAAGTTAATCAATTGGCAACGTACTTGAGACGTGTTCAGGTCTGAAGCCATCGATCTAAAACGGACTATCCTTTCTCATCTGGTTATAATTATGCCTCCTCTACACACCATCCTTTTTTAACAAGAGACTGTGATTTTCTCTGGTGTAGATTATGTTATTGTTCTGCAGCAATCATTTTTCCACAGGTTTGTTTATTTACGCCCTCTACCTAACATCCGCACTGTTTCTGTTCCCTTTCTATGCCTGAATACAGCATAAAAAAAGATATTTTAATGTTTATTGTAATGTAGGTGAATTTCCTGGTTAATTACAGTATTAGCTAATCTCGCACAACAGAGAGACAGAAATTATCATAGCTTGTCGTTTCCCTCACTTCAACGGCCAAAATTGTTTCATTGAAAATAGGATAATGTCTGATTATGTGCTCGACTTCGAAACGCTTGTAATGGCAGCTACTGACGACCTTAAGGATCCGGTTTTATTAATTTTTTTTAAATTTATATCTATACCTTTTCGTAATAATGTTCTATTTACCATTTATTGGCGTCCAACATGGAGTAATCTTTCGTTAAATTGATCTGTCATCAGTTGAAGTCAGTCATTAAATCCCTTCGGCTAGAGGCTCGGCAAGGTTGATGCCAGGAGTTCTCAGCCACCAATACAGGAACCTGCGAAGTCTGGATTTGCTTAACCTCCGTGACTTCAATGAGCGTAGTTAAGCATTTCGAGTACCGACGCCAATTAAACAGATTCAGAAAATTACGAGTTACGCGCTTATGACCACATGGCAGCCATCTCCCTCATTCTAGAAATGATCATCGTTCCCATCCCACAACAAAGCAGTTAAAAGAAACATGATCACCTCACAGACTTTGAAATGAGACGCGCGACTTTTTGTACGAGTACCGGAAGTATGATAACCGGAAGGAAGTGTTTAAACACGCCCACCTTTAGAACAGGCGTGGTTGGTGATTTGACAACGCTGTCGTTTAGCGCGATGCGAATATGATGTGCTTTGTACAGACCAAGGCAACGGCGGAAGTAATTTAAGTAGTGTTTGTTCTGTGCTTTACTGTCGTTAGTTAATGACACAATAAAGAGTATCATTAATTTTTTTGTCTTATATGTAAAAGTTTTCAACATATGTTTGGAGGTTTGCTCACAAGATAACAATATTAATAGAATTATAAATGAAATTGAATTAGAAGTATACTGTAAAAAGCTACTTTTCATTAAAATTGATTTGCATTATAATTATTTGATAAAATAGTTTATAAATAACACTGTCTTATTCAGCAATGCTGTAAGGCGTATATTTGAAAAAATATTGTTAAAATTCATATTTAACACCACAGATTTCAGAAAGAATGTAAGTATCAGAATTTATTTCCATATTATTTACATTTTAGTTGGTTCATAGTTTTTTTTAAAAATACAAGATCGAACTTTTAATTGTATTAAATAAAAACTGAATATATGTTATTTTATTAGACAGGTGCGCAGCAGATTTGCATTTTCACGAGGAACGTAGTAAAAGCGCCTAGGATTCCATCGGCCTGAAGCGTGTGGCATTACAGAGTTACATTCCGTCCTGAACTGAAGGTAGCCGTGGTTGAACAGACCTAAAACTCGCTGACGTTAAAACTCCCGGAAGTCCTGTCACCATTAAGCGCTCCGGTACGAGGGTGGCTCAGCGTCCATCCGGAGCCAATGAATACTGAATGCTTCAATATGTGGAACTCGTTTAACTTTTTTCATCTTGTCGGCCACGCGCGTATTTCGTTGATACACATCTCGGGATAATGACGAGTAATTTAGAGTACTTAATTCCACGCCAGGCCAGCAAACCTGCGGACAAAAAAAGTGTCCACTGCTGCCAGTGTGATTGATGATCGTTACTTTCCTGGCTCTGTTGCAAAGAACACGAAGGGTGGGTTGACAACTGTCCCATGGCTTGAAGTGCTTTGCTTGTGAGAATGCGTGTAATCCTGTCATTATTTCCTTAGGCCTCCCTTATTAAATTCTTGTTCCATTTATAGTGTTTATATTTATATAGTGTTAGGTGGCTTTATTGATATTGCACTGATATAGCTAGTGAAATTGTAAAAAAAGTATAGTTATTTGAAAATTATTAGAAGTGCTTTAAAACATAAATTATTTAAGACAAAATAACAATTCAAAAGAAGTATCAATTTATTGCAAAATGTCATGATCAATGATTTGGTAACATATTCATAAATTGTTTAGTATTACATTTTTTGCGCTGGCTCTCACGAGGGTTACCCTAATTTGCTGTTATGTGCTCAGCACGGCGAAATGTAGACAGAATAAAAATCAGAATTCCAGTTTATTCACTGATAGATGTCTTTGCCCTTTCTTTTGGGTATGGAAGCTTCAGATATTTTGTTAGGGATACTTAGCGGTAGACATGAAGTCGCCACTTTATGCACTACGGAGCGTTTCAACCTTAAATTGCAGTACGTCGTAAATTGGATACAGTGTCGTTTGGTTTCCCCTACAACTCTGTACAAAATTAATATGGATCTGGATATATCAATGCGACGAATAACATTTAATCACTCAATTGACCCAATTATTAAAATGTATTCGTATTTATGAAGGTCTGTGACATATAATGAATGTAATATTCTCAATTGAAAAAAGCCTTTTTTGCTTCGAAGATACCCGATTCTCGTACAGTAAACTAACCAATAGCTTAATAGTAGTTTATGCAATTAGTTTATAATGTTAAGATTTATTGCATGAGTACATGTTTTGAAAACGAGCGACGTTAGGAGCGAGTTTTCAAATTTGCACGAATGCAATAAAGCAACATTATAAACGAGTTGCATACGCTATTTTTTTGTATAACAGCATTATAAATTTACAAGAGAATCAAACTTAATTTCGCGAAACAACTTTCTTCTGACGTCTCGGGTGCTTGACATCCAACGCCCTCTGGAAATCAAATTCAAGATGGCATTGTTGACATCCGTGCGAGAAAACGGTGGTCGGCTGTTCCGTCTTCTTCTACCTCCCCACGATTCTCTCGCTACTATTGGCTGAATGTGTGATGACGTCATGTCGCGTTTAATAATGGCGATGACGTCATGTAGCGTGCGATAAAATACTGGATTATGCACGATTCGGGGTATCGAAAAGGGTCGTTTATAATGATGGTATACAAAAAAAGAATTTAAAGGGAACTAGCGGTGCTACAACAATGCATTCTTTCTCTCATTATTTGTAAATTTGCAATTTTTGGGACGTGAAGTGAGAAGACGCGGGGATGTGAAGCAAAATTTGGCAAGGGTTTTGTGAAAATGTTTCTTTATAATTTGCATTAACTTCAAAGAGAAATTAGGCGAAAATATTTTGCGAAACCTTGTATATTATTTTTTAATTTGGCATTTCATGGCGTGGAATTTTATGGCACTGCTTGCTCTCTCTGGCTGTCCTTACTACTCGTGTTCATCACCCATACTTTCCGTAAGTGACGTCATAAAATAAAATATGTCGCGATCTGCAAAACTGCTTCTGAAATTTGTTTCCAAAATTAATTTTCGATCTTTTATAAATGTATAATACACATCAAAAATAACAATGTACACCAAAAATAGCGTATGCACGTTGTTTAAAATGTTTATTAATTGCATTCGTACAAAATTTCGTTCGTTTTCAAAAGTGGACTAATGTAATAAAGCATAACATAAAGTAGTTGCGTAATTTACTATTTCGGATTTCTCATGAGAAACAAAGAATGTTACGTTCTAAGTCGATATACTTAACGAACACGACAATATTTGTAGATTAGTACATATTAAAGTGATATTATTTGATTATCTTTATAGTGCCCTAGAACATATGGACACATTTTCTGAATAGTTGGATTATTTAATGCGGAAATGTTTGCACTAATTCCACTACAAAGTGCTGCAGTATTTCATGAAATGATATTTGATAAAGAAAATTATATATTTTTACTATGATACAAATTTCCATCACTATTTTTAAGGGAAATTGTTGGATGAGAAAAGAGGTAAGTGATTTTCTATTGAGACACAATTCGTTCTTTGATAAGTTATACTATCAATGACATAATCATTAATTAACATTAAATTGAAAATGTTTGCAAGTCTCATTTTAGCAAAGTTTGACGAATTTCTACCGTAAGCATGGTGTTGATTATAAACATTGTTACATACAAAAAAATCGAATACACTTTTCACAATTCAAAATTATCGCAATCCAGGGTTCCTAATCACCGTCCACTACAGCGTACGGGCATGTGTTTACGACAAATCACGATTCGAAATTGATAGAAACAGCAATGCCAACTTTCTCTTTGATTTTTTTGAACTTTTCTCTCTTATTCGGATAAAGCACAGACTGTTATCCGTAGAGAACTTGTACATATATGTCGTACAACTGGATGAGACAAGATAAGCAATTCTTGAGATATATTTTCTTCCTAGTTATCTTGACATCGTACAGCCAAATCATAGTAAACCATAACAATTCTGTAGAATGGGGGAAGCAAACGCGTTATTTTATTAAGTGATATTTTTTGAAAATAACCTGCTCTAACCTTTCTTTCTTCCTTTTTTATTTATTTATTTATTTATTTATTTATTTATTTCTTGTTAGACCAGGAAGCCTTTCAAAAGCTTGAATACAATTTTATTAATATTCACAATAAGATTTTGAAACCATCACTAATTGTTAACTCATTTACACCATCACTAATATTGGTGGTCTAAGATAGTGATTTAATTTAAAATATTTTAATTTTAATAAAATGTTTCTCTGGGTATCAAAAATAATACTACTAATACTTGAGGTGCTTTAACTTCAAACAGAAGTTAATCCTCCTTAACAGATACAGATACGCGTCTCTATATGTCACTGTTGGAAGTAATGTGACGGGATGCTCTTTATAGAACAATATTGAATCCACAGAAATATCACCACTTTTCCTTCTTATTTTAATACAGTTCAAAATCGCAGATGAGAGTTTAATTAATGGAAATCTGCGAAATATACCTGGCCATTGATCGCTTATCGTAAGAGACGATATTTACTTGTATGTTATGAAACTAGCAGTGTTAAACAACACTTTCTCGCATTATTTGTAACGATATGATTTTACATACAAATTGAACAAACATTTGCATAATTTTTGAAATAATAAAATATTACATCAAAATAACGTTTATGTTATTTTATTCTATGCATGTTGCTCCGCCCATTCGAAATGTTTAAAGAAAAAATTGGACCCGTTTTTGAGTAAATCTTATTTTTAAAAAACACATTATTTTCTGTAACATTACGCAAAAACTACGCACATTTTGAAAACATTGTACATACATCAACAACTTTTCTAAGCATAATGAAATTTTGAGTATGTGACGTTGCGAAAAAGGTAATGAAAAGTGACTCTCTGAAAAAATGTAAAAATTATTCCCATCTCTCTTCCTAAGTCCTGACCTGTCTTTCCAGTTTTGGGCGACTATATCGAAAACAGTTAGGAAATCCATAAAAAATCAAATATTTCTGAAAGTCCACAAAATGTTCTACTAAATACGCTTTGATTTGTACTAACAGCGCAATAAGACTTTGAGTAATTTTAGTTCAAAATTATTAGTATTGGGAGTTTGTCAAGCACGTCCAACAGTACATCTGTTTTACTCGAAGACAAGTCTGTTCAGGCTCCGAATTCTTTTATTAAGAGTAAATATTTTGTTGTAAAGGAGACGGGAGAGAGTGATATCCAGAGAGTGAATGGGAGAGGAAAAGAGAACAACGTCTGCCGGGTTCCGTTGGAGAGAGAGAGAGAGAGAGAGAGAGAGAGAGAGAGAGAGAGAGAGTCAGACAGAGTCAGGGACAGAGAGAGACAGACAGATGAGAATTAAAGGGAGAGGGAAGGAGAAAGAGGGAGAGGGATGAAGGACAGAACGTCTGCCGGATTCCGCTAGTTGCTAATCAAAGTTTCATGGACAAATACATGGAATGTCAGAATTAAATGTTTAAACCATCAATTACTATTAAAAATATATGGTATGGGTTAATGTTCACTCAGTCAACAAGGGGATAATGATGGTAATAACGGCGAATGAATCTAACATGGTAGGGAAGGGCGAGAGGGAGGACCATGGTGGAACTTAGACGCACTAAAGTGCAACAATAATTTCCCAATATAAACATTGTTAATCCCTTATAATTTCCGAATGACAAAAACAGGGGACAATAATAGGAGTCTCGGAGATAACCCAAAATGTTCACTTTTCACATCATAAAAGTCTGCAAACTTCGTAATTTGTTAGATGAATTCCAAAAATTGTCATGCAGTTTTATCAAACTCAGCATTCTCTGACTCGCCTAATACTAATAAAGCACTTGCATAATTGGCATCTGAAACTCTAAACTTCAAATGCCAATTATACAATCCTCACATGGATTACTGGATTATTGTAAACCGAAATTTGATCGTATTCATTCATAATTGTTCACTAGTAATACATGTGGAACCATCACCACCTTGAGCTGTTGATTATAATGACGATTCAAATGCAGAGTTTACATGTTGCTGAGTGTATATTACTCTTTCTATAACTTCCCTGCGGGAGCGAATGCGTTTATGCGAAGGTGAAAGTAACTTCACTATATGTGCACGTCTTCTACTGTTCAGTGGGAAATATAGTTTTTCAAATTATCGTTCTCCATGCTCTCACTGCAAGCCGATTCTTTCACGAAGAGCACGATGTGGGATACGAGCCCAAATCTATAGCTGCTTTGGCTTTGCAAATAATTTTTATTACACCGGAGCGAATATTTTCCTATCAATTCTTGTATTTTGCTTAGGGTAGGGATTCCAGAATTAAGAAAACGTGTGTAGAATACACTTCTTCCCGTAGCACGTCCCACAGTTTTTAACTGTTTTTGACATTAAATAAATGTGCTTATCCTATCTTTCTTTTCGAATGTTGTAGTTTCTTGACTAAGATTTTTCAGCTGATTTGTTTTTTTCTGTACGACTCTATGTCAGCATTCGAAGAGTTATGATACAAGATTGTATGTAAAAATTAAAGTAAAAAAATTCAATGTTTCTAAAAAAGGTAAAAGTTGTGAGTTTTGACAGAAACAGGAAAAAATGGTACGAAAATTATGGATAAAGTGAAAAAATGAGTAGCTGAGAGGCTTGTTAGTACACCTACATAGTAGGCAAGAAAGTAAAGTAATGAAATAACGAATACAATAATATCTGTATTATTCAAGTGTAAATAATAACTTACTGGTTAAATGTTTAATTAGCACATGCAATGTGCTGGCAAAATACGGTAAATTGTTAATGAATATATCATAGAAAAGAAAACATCGTTACAATTGACAATTCCTTTTTGCTTTCTACTCCTTTATAATACGACGCCTGTTAAGCAACTTTTCCTCTGTCTCAACTCTTTTCTCTCTGCTTTGCCTCATAAACACGACTCCCCTTTGTTTTCAGTTCGTGTGGATCCATAAATGGCAGAGTTTTTTCTCGAGCTGAAACTATACGGGAGCAAGCTTTCTAGTACTAATGTAATTAGCACACGCTAATTCTACTTGAATATTTTGTGAGAGAAGAGGAAAAAGTGCCCCCGTCCTCTACTTTCAGATGGTTTTAATTTTACTTCTTGAAAGTCAAATACCTACTTCTGAAATCTACACGCACTTCAACAGCAAAAATAAATTTCCAAGGTTTTGTTATTCGGGAGCTCCGTTACTGCAAATTTCATTGCTCGTTTGAAACAAGTAATAAACGACTCGAAACACTTCTCAGAGCTTATTGCGTAAACCCTCAAATTAAAAAGTCAATGATTACCTTAACATTTGCGCGCTTTCTTACGTCTTGTAGAACCTCTCCAATACGCCCTCTGTTAACCCGACGCTCCGGTTGATCCGATCCCTCTTGCTTGAGACCATTCTCGCACCAATATAAACGCCGGCCGGACATCGTTGACGTGTCACTGTTGACTAGTCGGTTGATTTGTTGGACAAGAGTTGATTTGTTGCCTAAGCTTGATGTAATGCATGAACGCCGGCCAGACATCGTTGACGTGTCACTGTTGACTAGTCGGTTAATTTGTTACACAAGTGTATGTATCATATACCCAAGCCAAAGAAGATTTTCATTGATTGATTGATTGTTTTTTTCGTGTTTCCGGGCGCGTCAACTGGTTCGGTCATTAGTCCCGTTAGTGTAGTGCATGTTTTTTCGGGAGATGGCGGTGATCTTCCCCCGCTGGATGGCGAGATCCGGCGCCGACCTACCGTCGGCTTATGGGGTTTCCCCCTAACCAGGACTCTCCCACCAGCGGGGCACCGCCCCAGCCGGGACAAGCTCTAAGCTCCCGACCGGTCTCCCGGAATATGTGGTAGTGTAGTGCATGTTAGTGTGAGTGTGTGTGTGTGTGCAAGGGGAGAGGATGGGACAAGGAAGAGGAAGGACAGATCGCGCGCGATCCGTGGCCTGTTTGGTGGGGTACTGCTCCGGCAATCACCTGGTGTTGATCAGAGAAACCACGGAAAACTACCGATCAGAGCAGCCGGCCGCTAGAATTCTCCTCCAGACATCGACTGAATTCGAAAGATTTTGATGTTACAATACATTCAACTGAACTAATCCGGCTGAGGTGGCTCAGAACATCAACTGATATGACTACAGAGCCTCTTCCTGGGAGGTCCAAGGGTTTGAGTCCCGACGGTGTGGCAGGATTTCCGACACTAGTTAAATAACTAAGCTAGATCAAAGTCAGCCACTGCCTGGAGAAGAATTCTAGCGGTCGGTTGCTCTGATCGGTAGACTTCTCTGATTTATCTGATCAATCCCTGGGAATGTGAGAGCTTTATCCTAACAAACGGACCGCACGCGATCTTTCCTTTCTCTTCCTTCTCCTATCTTCACCCTTTACTTCCAGACTTACATGCACTCCACTACCACACGTCGGAAGCTTAAGAGCTTGTTCCGGTTGGTACAGTGTTCCACTCCTGAGATATACTTCAATGGGGCAAAAGATTTATTGGATGGATACTATTCCATTGAGAATTTGTTTATTGCTTGTGGTGTGGAGGAGTATATAGCCTGAGAGATCTGTTGTCTTAGTGGGAGGTCCAATTAATTTTGTTACATATCAATTGTGTCTCGACATAATTGGATATTTGGTCGTAGATCTGTTAATGAGTAACCAGAGATGTACAATGATGTAGCGTCAGCAAATCGTGCTGTGTGAGTTATTTAATGTTTGAATGTCAGCGATATAGACATTAAACAGCGTTAATGTTAAGAGTGGTCCTTGAGGGAGTTTTGATTTCAGGCGCCTGGAGTTAAAGAGGTGATTATTGACATTTTCAGAGGTTATATGTCAGGAAGTTGTGGTATAACACGAGGGATAGTCAATGTCAAATTCAGGCCTGAAACAGGAACTGATGCAATTGACGAATGTGTTATTATTTTCTGAGCCAACCCCACAATTTTTAAAGTAAAAAAAAAAAGATTTTTAGACACACATTCTTCCTGTATTTCTCTTTCATTATAGGGGGTGTCCCATCAACTATGGGCTACCCCCATAACAGCTAAATTATTCGCGATGTAGTTTTCAAAATGTAGTTTTCACTCAACACTGCAGAATCATGGAGCAAGTAATAAGCTATAGAGGCACTGTTTGAAATATTTTTAACTTTCGAAAAACTAAAACGGCTTTAATTTTTTAAATGGAATTATATATTTGTCTCACCATCAATGGATAGATCATAAAAAGAAGAATCCAATGATGTGTCATTTTAAAAGAAAATTTGAGTATTAAAATAGCCTTTTTCACAAGTGATTTGAAATTATACAGACAATAGTTCCTGTAGCAACCATTGCATCTCTCGCCTTTGGTGAAGATGGCCTTCGCAGCCCGGAGGCTGTAAAGGGCGGCTGCGCCGCGAAGCGAAGGCTCCCTTTCCCAAAGTCGACAATTAAAAGGGCCACTAAAGGCTATTTTGTCGGTTTTATTTAAAATCACATGTCAGAAATAATTATTTTATTGTCAAACTACTGACAAAACATTAACAAATGATACATCATTGTATTCCCGTTTTCCGGATCTATTCATTGCAAGTGAGAAAAATATACAGTTCCATTTAAAAACTCAAAGATAGTTTTTTTAAATAAAAATAATACGAACAATACCTGTACAGCGCATTACTTGCCTCACAATTCCTCGTTGTTGTACGAAAACTGCATTTGTATATCGTGAACCGTTTTGAAGATATGAGGGTGACCTATAGTTTGTCGCACACCCGATATGTTTAACCTTACATGTAAGAAGTGTACTGAAGTATAAGCAAATTTGAACTCAAACTACTGTAATCATGCACAATACTAGTTTTGCTTTATTAATCATTCCAAAAATATTGACACTTCCTTAACGGTCTTAGAGGTTTTGTGCCCAACCGTCCAAGCCACTCTTTGTTACAGCTGACCTCTCACTTGGAATGCAGTGACATCTTTCACCGCCACGTCCACCCACGCTTTCACTTTCCTTTATTTATAATTCTCACCCCCCACCCCACCCCACCCGCGCCACAGATACGCAGAGCCGCCATGAATAAAAGCGATACTTCGCGCGAAAACTCAATAAGTCTGCCTCCTTCAAAACGCACTTCCTTCCCAGCCGTGAGTCCGACAGCCGTGCCAGTAGCTGCACAGCTGGGGCGAACCTTGAAATACATCGCAGGCCTTCCTTGCGGAAGCGTCCTCCCCATGCAGGCAGCTGGCAAAGGAGCGACCCTCTCTTTCAGCGCCCTCATGCATATTTATAAAGCCTGAAATTGTGACTGCAATTAGGTGACACAGATTCTATGATTCCCCCCTCGTTTCTTCATTTCGGCGCCAGTTTTCCACTGTCCCTTCCTCGCACCTATTCCTCCGCCTCCTTCATTCTCCCCACCTCTTTCCTTATTCGTAAATTCCCAGTGAGTTTGCTGCCTCCGCCTCCGACCACCCTCTGTACCTTTCGCCAGCCGAGCATTGCGACGTTTTAAGATTCCCAGGAGTTGCAAAAACTTGTCTGTTTATGAGTCCGAGAAAACTTTTCACCCTCCCGCGGGTGACACCTCCGGACTCTAGACACCCCGCTTACTTCTCCCCTCCCCCTCCCCCTCTGTGCCGTTTCCTCACCTGAGAGGCTACTCCTCTAATATTCATGACGTTCGCAGACTGTACCGGAAAGTACAAGCAGCGGCACTCGTGCGTTGTTTCACGCCCTGCCCAAGGTCACCTCGTCGACGAGTTGTTCGCCTAAAT
Organism: Teleogryllus occipitalis; assembly: GCA_011170035.1. NCBI lineage: Eukaryota > Metazoa > Arthropoda > Insecta > Orthoptera > Gryllidae > Teleogryllus > Teleogryllus occipitalis. The sequence continues at coordinate 158,241 of BLKR01000127.1, read as the reverse complement.
GCAACTTAGTCACAGAGCGGAGGGGAGGAGAAATTATAACTTGTGTTCCTTCTTCTGGGAACGAATTTTACTGCGTAATTCTGTGAGATAAAGCCAGCTGCCGGGTGTGAGTTGTCTGCTTGGGGAAGATTCTCTGACTTAAAAAGCACCTCTTATTTACAAACTGTCTGAGGCGCGAGACCTCGGATCTTGTTTTGAATCTTCAAAGAATATTTATTATACACCTTTCTATCTGTATCTATATGCAACTACTATCAATCTGGTTAGAGTATAGAAAGCGAATGATTATTAATTGAACCAAAATCCGTGAGGCAGAAAAACATTTTCTCACGTAAATGTGGAAAAATGACTTATTGCTGTGAAACAATATCAGAAAAGTAAAGAACACATTGCACCGAAGTAAAACAGTAAAGTAGCGATTACCCTTGTAATAGTTAACTAACATTAGTAAAAACAAAATAATTAATTGGGAAGCTTCAGTACACTGTTTCTTTGATGTCGGCACATTATCGCAGCGCTTTAGTAGAAGTTATCGTAACGTAGCATCAAAGGATTTTGAAAAATAATGTTATTGCAAGTTTAAATACGCATTATTTTCTATATTCTTTTATTGAAATTACCCGTAATTTTAAATATTGATGAACCTACGAACATATTAAAAGATTTTGACATTTTATTTCTTTTTACTCTCGTCTACTGAACTTCGAATTATCCAAGTTTTTCGTTTATCCCTTTTCTCAACGAGTGATCTCGGAAATGGGAAGATCGGTGAACGAAAAATAAAAACAAGGGGCAAGGCAATTTTTTTTCGTAGTTCGAATGGCAAATGAGAATTATGCACAAGCTCAAGGATGTTTGATATTAAGGGCATACGCCGAAGGTCGGAGCCTCATCACCCATCTTCGCCACACGTAGCGAAGCGTCAAAATGTCAAGTCCTTCACAAAGGGTATGATGAAGGATAATAGCCCAAATCTATAACAGCCTTTTGAAGTTTTTATTACGCAGGAGCAAATATTTTCTTATAAATTCTTGCACAAAACTTGAATTTCCTCCTGAATTCAGAATTCAACTTGAATAACAATTAAGGTGGGATCCCAGAATTTAAGGTAACATGCACAAAGTACATTTCTTCATAATACGTCACCCACAGTTGTTAAATGTGTTTGACGTTAAATAAATAAAGTAAATAATGCGTCACTTCGCCTTTAAAATGTTTTTTTTATTTATTTATTTAGTCAAAAACTATATGTGACGTATGGGGGAGAAAATCATCTGCGCACGCTTTCTTGGGTTTCAGAATCCCTTCCCAACAATTTAACTATTAATAGTTGAAAGATTAATAATAATAATAATAATAATAATAATAATAATAATAATAATAATAATAATAATAACAAATTTAAAAAAGCGAGAGATTCACATTTCAAAAACTAGATATTTTCGTTGCCAAATTATAGAAAACTTATTTTTAACGGTAAAAAAACGAAAAGACTTGATTTTTCTGTATTGTTAACAAAATAGAAACTCACCCTAAGCTCTACTACCACTACAAGCAAAGGAACGTTCAACAAAAAGTGCGCATAGTGAAGCTACATTTACGTTCAGAAGCAAATCAAGGGGCCATCTCAGCATTTGCTCAATGGATCAGGGAAACTGGACAAAAACCTGATCGAGATGGGAGTCATTGACCCGGAATGATGTTATATATACGACACCCGTCCTCTCGCACTGAAACGAGCACGATGGAATTGTCGATCTCCGTGTACTCGTCGCAGTGAACTGATTCTGACTCGTTCGTTATGATAAAAGATAAGAAGTTATCATATCTGAGACAGTCTTGGTTCCACTTTCCACGATTGAATGTCGCGCGGCACAAAGTGGATTGATATTTATGAAATAACACTGTAAATTCTCCTGATATGTTATATAACTGTGAACAAATTTTTACATTTAAACATAAATTTCACAATTACTTAGTAACTCTTAAATACTGAGTAATATGGAACTTACATTTCATTGGTAAAGAGTAAATGGTAAAAGGTATTGTTTGCAGACTCATATTGGTGAACTTCCGTTGCAACCTCTCCCTCGATGTGCCTTTGTATGCAGCTAAACAGCTTGAAAGTACAAAACGTTTCTTAACGTGCCATCCCGTATCACTCAGATGAAGTTGCATATTATTGATTTAACGTATAAATTGACGCAGGTAGGGAATCGCTTTCCAATCAAAGAAAGTAAAAAAAAAATAACTCTACATTTCGACACTTTTACATTTAATTATTTTTTATCATAAATAATTACCAAATATCATAAATATTAAGCGAATAAGCGTCTATACATGTAATGGCACGTATGCGTATCAGCATCTTTTTAAAGAAATAATCTGGAAGGAATATTAAGTAGAAATCTGAAAAGTTTCGGAAACATTCCCAAGTACATGCATTTTTTTAATATTGTAAATATACTAATTACGCAAAAACAGAAGTGAACTTTATTTGAGTTTATTGAGAAATAGAAAGTTACAATGTTTTTCTCTGAATTGGTGAATAAATTAAAAAATAGAAACTGTTAGATAATATCGTAAATAATACTTCACACTTTTTAGAATTTATGGCACATTTTCATTAAGGTGGAACTGCATACAACGTCAATTAGAACTTGGTGTTATTTTTGAAGATCAACGCTCCACTCTCAGTGTCTAATTCCATAGGAATTTATGATTTAGTATGATATTCATTGTCCTGAGAGACGCCTCATAAGGTCATATTGCAAACGTAAATATAATCTAATACTGATAAATGTAGTAGAAAACATTTAAATCATTAATGCTGCATTTAAAAGAGAAATGTGATTTAAAAGCGTTTACATACATTAGCATCAACTCCAAATTGAACAAGTAAATAACGATTATGAATTTTCAAAGAGAAGCCGTGCACTGAGCAACATTCACTACTAAAATGTGCAGTTCATTTGCAGTTGAATGTTTTTATTACACAGGAGCAAATATTTATAGTTATAGAAACTTACCACAGACTGTCATTGCAACTCATAATACAACTTTAGTATATTAAAAGCTAGGCTAGGGGATTTCAAACATGAAGGAAACCGGAACATATTGTTCTTCTCTCTCACATGTCACACACAATATTAACTGTTTTTGAAGCTACGTAAATAAATAAAGGCAAAATAATACGGTCATTTATGACGACATTGATGCAAACTAAATATGACTCGCTTCTTCTTTAAAGGCAACTTGAGATAATGGCAACAAAAAATTACGAAAACGTAGCACACTCAACGAGACCCTTGAGGCGAACGAACAGAACATCTGCAACGAGCACTTGTTCAAACACAGGATGATACATTTCTGAAGAATAAGGTAACAATATTGTGTCTGCTCCAACATCCGATCCTACATAAATAAATCAATTCTTTGGGTATGAGCAATAGTTTTGTTAATATTCGCACCTCTTGAATTGTAATATTGTTGGAAAAAATACGCCAGGATGTTAATAATCGAATTAATTAGACTGTTAAGTCGTATATAATTATTTAAAATTGCGCTGATGTATTCAAAGTATAATTTTAAAAAATTCTGCTAATAGCCTCTATACACGGGCCAATTTGTTGGACCGACTGTCGGGGCAACGAGATTCGAAACTGCTTCACTCTGATCGACCAATAACCCGATTTTTCATGGTGCTCGGAATTTTGACAAACGATCATCTTTGCAAGAATAATGAAAATCTTAAAAAAACTGAAGCCTCACTGAATGACTGTTATCGAGGTGATTCCAGACCTTAAAAATCTGGCCAAAATGAAAAAATCTACTTAGGTATTAAAGAAAATATTGACAATGTTAAGTAACACGTGATAAAATGTAAGATTTTGTATAAATGAATACAGAATATTTGTTAATTATTGAAGTGAAAAAAGTGAAAGTTATTAAATTTGTGAAAAACTATGTGTAAAATGCACATAGTCTGCGATCAAATCTGCAATTTTTCTTGTAGTATGTTCCACGGTACGCATTATCTTTCAAAATCACCTACGTTGCTGCATCTGTAATGTTTGCAGTTATGTTGGAGTTTGAATAAAGGAAAGTTGAATCCCGTTTAATAAATATTTCTTTTAATGTTATACGGAATTACAACAATTTATAAATAAAAAAAATTACTTTTCTCATATTGCGTGGGTACTAATATTTGATATACGCTAAATAAACAACCCGAAGTGGCTAGAGATTACTAGCGAAACTAAAGTTATAAACAATTCAAAAATTATGAAAATAGGGATATAAACATTTCTTATGAAACAGAAAATTAACTGACAAAAATTGTATATCTTTCGAGAGTAAAAATAATATTCACTTCGTGTGACAGTTTTTATTTTTGTCTTTATTTTTCTAAGCTATATTTAAGTATTTTATAGTAATATTGTTACAATATGTTTTGTTTTGTAAGAACGATACAGCTTGCCAATGATTTTTGATATATAAACAAGAATTAATACTTTGCTGAGATGGACATCAATTTTAACCACACATTAAAATTAACCCTTGTTTAGCCTCTTGGTTGCTGCGACAAAAAATGACTGACATTCGAAATTAAATTACTTAATTTAACATGATAATAATTTTCTTTAATAAATTAACTATTTAAAGAACCACGAGTGTTATGGAATTCTCCTACTATATCCAAAAGCTAGTAAATACTTCGTTTTGGGGACAACGAAAACTGTAAATGGTTATGATCCTTTGCCAGATGCTCCCGTAAGACTGTAGTGAAAACTAAACTTTGAACCGACCCTAATTCGCAAACTAACTAAATCGTAAATTATACGACCCTTATTCTTTCATAACGCTCACTTGCTTTATTGAAGTACTGTCAAGGGAGACTTGGTTCTGCCTGTCCTCAGATCAATCAGAGGTCATCTCGAACGGTGAAAATCCCATCAGTCAGATTTGCATAAAGGGGGAGAGAAGTCATAAACACAAATTGGAAAGCGTAATCGCATAACCCTCGTTTCCTATACAACTGACGAGGAGTTGCGCTGTAAATCGTTCACGATTTTCGTGGTCTTACCTCAGATGTATACAGAACTACTAGATTGGCAGTGCCATCCCTAAAGCGAAGGCAAGCGGGATTAGTAAGATGGCGGCGCGGGCATCTCTTTCACATGTATGATTGCCATAGTATGAGTCATTGGACGCTGTAGAAAAAACACTAACGGGTTCCTTGGCAATAATTTCTTTACAGTTTTAACCTCAGAAGCTTAAATTCTTGTAGAAAGTTTTATTGCCGTTGTAGTTTTGCAATTTGGTCGCAGCCTGTATGTCACCGGAATTCACTGCATATTTTGAAATCTCGATGAGCAGTTGTCGACTCGGGAGGTAATTAACATCGTTTGGAAATAGCAAGGACACCGCAATCCTTACAGCCGGCTGTCAGTCAAAATGCGCACAATAATATATTCAACATTTTCATTTCTTCCAAGTGAATCAAGGACGCAACTCGTTTTAAAATTGCCTTTCCAATGCATAAAATTCGTTCGCTTTTTTGTTTTCCTTACATTTGTGATAAAAGTGTGTATGTGGGGCAGAGAGAAAGTGTACCCAACGTTTTGTCTCTATTTTACCCAAGAAATTGCAGCCAATGGCGTTCCATAAGGGACGATCAGCAGTAAGAAACGACTTGCACATGCAAATTTCATCACCGACATCACCCATGAAACATGCATTATGGCTACACCACGATTTAGAGGATTTTTCTTCTAAATTTCGCAACTGTATTTAATCCACTTTTTCGTTACCAGAGCCCTGTTATAAGGTTTTCTGCCTATAATTTGCCGTTTTTTCGCGCACCATCATACAACTTTCTCTTCTGAAGAAGTTCCTTCTTAAGCGCGAGAAAGTAAAAATGTATATACCCATTTTAAATGGCTTCGAATATTTCATATTTTCAAAAACTGTTTTGTTTACATTATAATTGCCTGAAGATGAGATAAAAAGTGCCTTGAAACGTTGCTCAAATGAAAAAATTCTAAATAAAAGGTTATTAAAAATCTTGATTTGTTTTATTGTCTGAAATACACAGCAACCATAAATCAATCAAGTACACTAATAATTTAGTGACACGAAAGCGATCCGCCAACAAAAGTTCACCAGAGAAAACGGTGCGATCGCTAATTTAGTACATCTAGTACCTTTTACTACTAACAGGAATTTTGTTCTGAAGCTGATGACAATCTAATTTTCTAAATCATCTTTTTATACGAATGGAATTTGCGTAGTCGACTTTGAGAATTCTTGCTATCCAAATACAATAGAATAAGAATCAAAATAATCACAAACCAATTGACGCTAACACGAAGAAACTAAAACTATAAATACATAGAAACCAAAAATTAATTAATAATGAGTATTTATAATTTAGCGACACGAAAGCAATCAAGCGACAAACGTCCAGGAGGGCAAACTGTGCGATCGAATTGAACGCAGCCTTTACCGAATGATGCTACAAGGAGAAAAATACGTTTTATTTTTCGTTCGAATCAGGCCAGCCGTGTCTATGCACGTTTCACTTCAATAAAAACATTTTGCGTTATTTTAGTTTTTTTGAAAATGATCTACGAGCTTTGTGCAACGTATTACTCGAAATTAAGATCCTTAAATACATTGGCAGGGCATTAAATACAGATCCTTAAATACATTGGCAGTCGCGTCAGAGCGATTAACGGTCTCAAGATCGCACAAAATATGAATATTGACCACAGAACGTGCTGAAGGACATAATTTAGTACATTTACTATTATCTTCTTTTTTGTTTCCAGAACCTAACAATAAGAATTTTCCTAAGTAATCATGTAGAGGAAATCGCTGATTTCCTCGACATGGTTTCAAAGCTTCCTCATACGTACTACATAGTAAGGCGATGAAGTAAAACTTGAAAGGATAATACAAAATGTGTCGTAATCGCGGTATGTGACAAAGAAAATCATACCTAGTAAATTTATTATGGAATTCAACAGAAATATGCATCTCACTACGTATAAATAATTTCAAAATGCTAAGAGTGTTAACACTTTATCCGCCATAGCTATCACGCCAGTTTGATTTCTAACAATGGATGCGCCTAGTGATCAGTGCCTTATTGACAATATTATGAATTTCCCACTCGGTATTAATAATGAATATACATTGTATCCGCCGCTCATTCAAAAGCAAGGTACCATTACTCCTGTAGTGAGTCGCTCCACTATCCAGAGGTCCTTCTCACAGCCACCGTCCCTCCCGCAAACATCGCCGCCGCCGCCACTGTTGTCAGCGACATACAGGCTTTGTGATTGGGAGACGGGGTGAGGTTCACCTCCCCCCCCCCTTGTGGCAGAGAAAGCTCGCAATGGTCGAAGGGCCTAAGGTTCCATGGTGGTGGTTGAAATCACCCACCCAGACCTAGTTTCTCGGCGGTACTCACGTCGATAGACTGGGTTTAGGGAAAAGGCGCTGCTAAGCTCCTGGTTGCCGGGTTCTCCACTACCCACTGACCTTTGGGCGGGATTGGGCGCGGAACTTGTTCCTAAACCCACATTTAGAAGTTCGTGACGGAAAACGAATCTCCCGTTAGGCCGTCTAGATTCTGGCTATACTCACGTCGATAGTATCAAGGTGGATGCAGTAACGAGACGAGTTGGGGGCTCCGAGTTCTCTCGGTGTGTGCGATCCCCAAGCTAGTTGGGCACTTAGCTTTGTCGTGGCAGTGCCCTATACTCATGGACAATTGAGTAGGGATTGGTCCCGACGCATTGTGAATGGTGCTCAATCAGATTTCGGAGCTAGCCCGGGCAGCTAGTATCTCTGAGGTGGCAGTGGCCCTACTCTTGCTAAATTGGAAAGGCGCCCCGATGGGTTGTTGCGTTCCGGCGTATCCGGTGCCAGCCCGAAGGTGTTCTTGTACGCGCCAAGGGGGGGGGGAGCGGGGAAGTGGCGGGAGGGGGGGATCAACTGATGTCACTGCAGTCCTCTGACTGTGAGATTATAGGTTCGAGTCTCGACGGTGGCAGGATTTTCGACATTAGGTAGATAGCTAGGTCGAATTCAGTCGCTATCTGGAGGAGAATTAAGCGGCCGGCTGTTCTGAACGTCAGGTTTTCGAGGTTTCTCCGATCGACAGCAGACGAATTCCGGAGCAGGGCCTTAACAAGTAAGTCACGGACCACGGGTGATCTTTCCTTCCTCTTCCTTGACCTATTCTCACCTCTTATTTACGCGCACTTCCACTTACATGCACTGCACTACCACACATGCCGGGAGACCGGTCCGGAGGTCACAGCTGGGGTGGATCCCCACTGGTGGGAGACACCTTGTTGAGGGAAACTCCGTAAGCCGTCGGTAGGTCGGCGCCGGATCTCACCCTCCAGCTGGAGAAGATCACCGCCACATTTCGAGAAAAGCACATGCACTACACTTACGAGACAAATCTTAGTACTTGACGCGGCCGGAATCACTAATCAAACAAACAATCAGAAACCGAAGGGGTGAAGATAAAGGTGAAACAAGCTAGGTGCTCTCTCTGGCGAACAATGTGGTGTAGATGCTCATTCTGGTATTACAAACAAGTGTAGTGTAGTGGCCTACATTGGGTATACACTGGTGGCAGAGACGTACAAGTACCGTAGCTGCGCGTAAGTGGATAACTGTTTTGCTCAGCTGGGCGGATTTGGAATCAAGTTTGGTGGAATGAGTAGCACCGATGTACCAAGACTTTCTGCCAGCGTACGACGTCGTGAGCAATAAGGAAAATATCATGATTTACTTTTGGTCTTGGCATGTCATTAACTTGCTAACCAACAAGCTGTTTACCAATGTTACGGCAGGATTGTAACACTCATTCTATTGGCGAGTCAAAGTCGCCTCTCTTCTTTCAGTGCCATACACTGATTAGTACGTACGCTAGTCTCCAGAAGCCTCTAGCCTTCGTGTGAGACTTTATCCTGAGCAAGTATACCTAGGGTGGTTTGTCATTGCTTTTCCTAGGAGCGCTAGTTCGCCAATTTTCACGTTTTTGATTTAAATAGATACAATATTTGCAATCTTATCCTGTAATTTAAATCGAAACTTCTGATTAGTGCTACATTGCCAGAGTATCTTAATTTTGCGAGGATCGGCCGTGTGCATTTCCTGAAATCTGTTTTACATGTCAATAAGCATCCACATGCATGCCGTTTATTTTTGGCACCTCAAAAATCCCCCGACTTTAACCGGGATTTAATACGTAAACCTGGGATCAGTAACACGACATGATAACCACCATACAATCAAAACTGTTCAAAGCCGTCTAAGCAATTCAAATGTTCGAAAGAGTTCGTTGTTTAAAATCATGATTCTTTTCCTGATTACGATAGAACAAGTCTTTAAAGTTATGAATGATTTCTTTGGTTAAATAAATAAGATGAAGTAAAGTAATATACAATCACAACACCATGCACCACGGATTTTTCCGTAATTCCATTGTAGTCTAAGGCTTTTTGTAAAATTGTTTGAAATTGGATTTATTAACCTGTTATAAAAATTGTACCAAAGAAGACTTGGATTATGCTTGCCTTGATGTTACCTGGCATGTGCAAATGTGCAGTTTTGTTCAAGTTAAAACCATTTCTTATAAACCTTTAAAAATTCCCCTACACTGAGTTTGGAGAAAATGTTGAGAAAGTAGTTGTTTTCTTAACAACCGAAAGAAGCTAGGAATGTGAACTATTTGGACGATCGTCCAAAGCAAGTTTCTCCGTGCAATTAACAAATACACCATGGTATATTTCGAATCAACAGATGCACAATGAATTCCAACTCGAAACTATAGAAAAACACATCACGTATCTCTCTATACAGTTTTACCATTTACCCGTATTAAAAGTAGACTTCCCATCTATACATTCCTTACGTAGTTTTCCGAAGGTTAACTCCCCTGAGGTTCCTCATGAAGGATTTCTTCGCAAGAATTTGAGTTTTAGAATAATTCATTAGCATTAAGTTCACATTAAACCAGCAAATGTAGACTGTGAAATGAACTTCGTAAAACTTGAAAATGTTTATACTAAAAAGCGAATTCAGGACAGAACACAGTTACCAACTTAATACCACAGAAGAAAGATACTAGTCTCTTCTCACTGATAATACCATGTTACGAAGTACGAATAGAAAAGAGTAGTTTTGCAAGAATGAGGGGCGTTTCTCGTAATTTTCTTAGCTCAGGGATCGGCTTATACTCTTCGCAATGGTCAAACATGGAGGAGTTTCATGTCAAAGGTTCTGATGATCAATGAATATTAAGATCCGTGTAATTGTGTCGCATGTTATCACATTTGTCTAATATAATGACCAGCTAAAACAATAAAAATACATTAAAACATATTTAAAATGAGAATTTAATCTTTCAAATCCCCAAAAAATTAATTGAACCATTTGTTAATACGCATGATTATTAGCCACATCGCTCCTAATATTTAAAATCATATAACTCCACAAATTTAAAATGCCAATTTAATCTTTCAAACCCACAAAAAATGTGATTGAACTATTTGTTAATACGCATAATAATTAGCCACATCACTCGACACGTATCGACACAAATAAATAACTCCTTTGTGGATTAAAACATATACTGTAAACCTGTGCAATTCAATCGTAGGGGAAGTTTAAAGCCGAATTCAATTTTACTTGCCCGGGCATTTAATTTTCATATTCATTTATTGAGGCAGGATACTGATTGATTGATTTTCTCGTGTTTCTGGGCGCGTCAACTGCTTTCGTCATTAGTTCCGTTAGTATAGTGCATGTTTTTTCGGGAGATGGCGGTGATCTTCCCCCGCTGGATGGTGAGATCCGGCGCCGACCTACCGTCGGCTAGTGGGGTTTCCCCCAACCAGGACTCTCCCACCAGCGGGGCACTGCCCCAGTCGGGACAAGCTCTAATCTCCCAACCGGTCTCCCAGAATATGTTGTAGTGTGGTGACTGTTAGTGCAAGTGTGTGTGTAAGGGGAAAGGATAGGACACGGAAGAGGAAGGATAGATCGCGCGCGGTGTGTGGCCCGTTTGGTAGGGTACTGCTCCGGCATTCCCCTGGTGTTGATCGGAGAAACCACGGAAAACTACCGATCAGAGCAGCCGGCCGCTAGAATTCTTCTCCAGACAGCGACTGAATTCGACCTAGCTGAAACGCTAGTGTCGAAAATCCTGCCGCCGTCAGGACTCGAACCTAGGACCTCCCGGTCAGAGGCGCTGCAGTGACATCAGTTGATGCACTGAGCTACCGCCCCCGGTGACAGGATACTGAATTAATTACTAACTTTAGTGCAGGGGTGTCAAACTTGCGATGCCTCAAGGGCCAAAACTAAAATCTTAATATTATTGCGGTCCATATTTTCATTACTCAGACGATCCACTCGTGACCCCATATTGCTCATCTCGGCCCATGTTGCCCAAAGAACTTAAAATGAAATTTTTTGAAAACTCAATATATTCCTGTCAAAAAGAGCTTCAAATTTCGCAATTACAGGAATACTTCATTATTATTAGACATTACATTAAGACATTACCTTAATAGTCTACTTTACCTACTATTAAAGGAAAGTAAATAAAACGCAACAATGTTCATAATCTACGAACATTTTATTGTATGTTCATTAATAACCCTCGGTTTTCTCGACGAGTCGGTACGCTACAATTGGTAGTACATTTTCTACCCATATCGGAAATCAAAAACAATTATTTTTTGTTACAAATATATCCTTATTAGAGGTGAAAGAATAGTATTCAGATAAAATAATGGTGAGTGAAAACACAAACTTGATATTCTAAACTTCTTCAATGGAGCATTAGCTCATATCTTCCCAGAAATGAATGTAGCTATATTTTGTGTTATACGAGCCAAAAACATTATTTTACGGTATAATTGACTATACTAATTCACAACAATGTGTTAAAATGTTGGAATTTTTTTTTGTTAGCATTTCCTGCTAATGGGAAGATGCGGTATCAAAATACCTAAGACCAGCAAAATTTTATAAACAAACATATATTTGTACTTTAAGGTTGTCGGAACGCTTATGTGTGATATTACAAGAATGAAGTCAATTTTCCAAAGTCTTTAAGAAGATGCGTAGTTCAAAATTTCTCAAAAGTATTAATAGGTTTTTTCCACTGTATCTGAATGAAGATCATGTAAGAGCTACAGTACTGCAGAATTCATAGATGCTCTTCATTGCAAGGCTTTTGACATTCTAGGTGAATAAATATCACCACTTTTTTATCTCATTTTTTTTGCGGTATGTTGATGTAAACTGATCTTAAGCATCCACACCTTCCATATGTTTACTATAATCAGCAACTGATGATGGTTAAGGCACTTCAATTTTTCTTTTCTTTTGGGAACTCCACCTAACAGCTTTGCGCAATGTATCTTTCGAGCAGTTTCTTTCCTTATTTGAAACTGAAGTTTCTTACTTCATTCCTGTTGTGTACCGTTCATAAGATAATTTCTTTTTTATTTTACTTTCTCTCTGTTGCTATCTGTTTTTTCCTCACTTTCATCTTGAATACCAACGTCCCCTTCAAAATCAGATCCCATTTTTCTATTTTTATATTCTTCTATTTATACTCGTATATTTATTTGGCGCACTTCACATTAGTATTTCTGGATATATTCTTTTATATTTCTGAAAAAGGTTTCCTAATCTTATCATTGATGGATTTGATCACAACTTCACACTTAGTATCTTAAGATTAATCACAAAAGCACCTTGGTTCATCAGTAACAACCAAGTGCATAATAATTTGAATACAAACACAATAAAAAATCAAATAGCTAACCTCGCACACAATTTTTATACAAACCTTCCCCAAATACAAACATTATTCTTCTATAAACTGGGCAAAACCCCCAATTATCTAACAATAATTAATAACAGATATCCTCTTCATTCATTCTATAAAATGTTCGCAAACCTGGAATAATACTTATGAGGTGCTTGCTGCTTCCTCTCCCGCTATATTTTTTTTAAAATAATTGTAATGTGTATAATTTTAAGTTAGTATAAGATAGATTAAGACCATCAAACATTTGCACAGTTAATATGTAAACTGAGCAATGTAATGTCAAACAATATTAAAATAAAAAAGTAAAAAAAGGAAAGACTGCAGCAACCTTCTTGGTAAATGCACCAGGTTTTCTTATGTTTCATCATCTGATCTATCCGAATCTATATCAGCATCTGCTTGTGCATGCTCCATGGGTAGAAACATTACAAAATCAATATCACCTTTGTCTTCTAAGTTATCATTTTACAATACATCGACGATTTCCTTTACGGCCAGACCCGTAAAATAGACTAAGTGTAAAAATTTGGTCTGTCTCATTGCAAATGCGACCCTATCATCCCAGTGGCAGGAAAACCTGCTACATCTAACTTACCGCAAAACGCAGTGTATAAGGTCACAATAACTAAAATGAGTATTATATAATGTAATAACATGTTTAGATATTATTAAGATATTATAAATTAATTATTACATTTATATAATAAAAATAAAGTTACTTTTCCGAACGTCTCGCACTCATTTTGAAACACGAAATCAGGAGACAAAACTTCTCACGAGTAGAAAAAGACAAATGTGTGATACTCTTAAAAACCATGTTTATTGCACTCGCCCAACACTATTGTTATCAGATGTCACAACCATGCACCTGCAATTCTGAACATATAACAATGAGAATCACGAGCCAGGAACACCTGGCTGAAAATCTTCCCAGCGGGAAGATATGGGTTAAGTTACTACTTAAAACATATTAACGATGTCTTGTACTGAACATTTAAATAAATACAATTAAACTCTACATATTTACAGCTACTTTCTTAAAAATTCAAAACGGCTAGAGAGAATTGCGCCACGAAGACTAAAAGAACGGATGTTGAACACAATATTCTGAGTTACTTTTTAATAAATTAGTTATTGGACTCCCTCACTATGAAGCTAGAACTAAAAGCCATTGTTAAACAATGTCTGTCATGATATTGATGATAATTTATGTATATCCGAGAATATGGACAGCTACAAATAATTTCTGATCAAGTTTTTTGAAAACTCAAAAGTTTAATCTGAAAATGAGCTCAAATTGGTCCAATTCCATAAACGTTCAAACGCCACATTCTCATATACAGCACCTTTTTTTTTCGATTAAATTTTGCGTATATGACCAGGTTTTACTCTTCTACAATATTCTTAAATTAATATTTCATTTCTCCCATTAGGGGACCAAAACGCTGATAAAAAGTGAAATTCGTAAGGCGAGAAATTTAAAAAATGACTTTTGGATGCAGTTGGAGGCAAATGAGAGGAAGAATCGAGCAAAACCGAAAAAATAGCATAGAGTAAAGAGGCTAGTAAAGTACAACAAGAAAGCCTGTGCATATATGTAGCGCCATTACTTGATTTTAATTCGCAGATATTGCTGTGTGTACGACCCGATATGTATTTGTTTTATTTTCACATGTGTTATTTTTACGTTTTTAGTCCGGTAACCTACTATTCAACGAGCTACTTGTAAAAAGGCAATCCTTTTAGAGAATTCATTCCCCTTTTCTTAACCACCAATCATTTACAGCTATATTTACATCCCTTCTTTGGAATTAAAAGTAAATCTCAAGAATTTTTAAGGTCACATCTCACCGAGCTCGGCAGTTTTTATACATCCGCAGACGCAAGCAACCCCAAATCCCAAATGAATAACAATAATGGAATTTAACATCGAAATTAATGGAAACACAGAATTCTGCGTGAGTCGCATGCCAGCTAAAAATTCATTTGATATTTTAAAAGCACCTACTTAAAATTCCGACCACAAAACACGACAGATGTGGCCTTTTAACGCCGCTGACTCCACGTGACCGGGGTGTTTAAAAAAAGCAGGGGGTGGGGGGGATTCGAGTGCGAGGAGTTTTCAGTGGCGTCGATTGCGAGTCTAAAGGTTGGGCGTGGGTGGCTGCTGCCAATATCCGTGAACACGTGCCAGTCACCGTTGCTCTCGTGCGGGAGGGAGGGAGGGAGGGAGGGAGGGCGTGGACGAGAGGGTGTGTGTGAAGGGCGATGATGGCAGACAGAGGGGAGCCAGGGGAAGGGGTGGAGCAGAGATCGAAATTGCATTCCTTGCTTTTGTTTCGGCAGTTGAATGCGCTATATCTGACGTGGGATGCTCGCGACGCGACGGCCCCCGTGTGTCAACCCTTCTGCTTCGTTCTGCAACTCTGCGAGTTCTGCAACTCTCTCTAAACAACGCAATAGCCCTGTACAAAAATTACATACGACCTATTATGACCTATGCGTGTCCCATCTGGTTAAATGCCTCAAGAACCAATTTAAACAAAATCCAAATAGTTCAAAATAAATACGTCAGAGCAATCACTCAAGCCCCATGGTTCGTTTCAAATCTTCAGTTGCACAAAGAACTAAATATTCCGTACATCATCCCGTTCATTACCAAGATCTCCAAAAAATTCTACTCATACATCAACAAAAACGACCACCTATCCCGTTTCAACCTCGCTCAAATCCCAGATTCCTGTACTAGAATTAAAAATAGGTTCCCAATTCAAGCTTTCTTGAACATGCAGTCAGAGTTTGATAAGTAAGGCGCTTCATGAGCTCCCTTATCCTAAGTAGTTAGTTTTAGAATTAAGTTAATTTTTAAGGTTAATTTAAGCCACCAAAATACATATGTAAAAGTACTATAGTACTGATCTATGTAAATTCAAGACCAATAAAAAGAAAATGAAATTAAAAAAATGAAATATGCGAGGGACGAGAACGCACGTAGTAAACAGGAGTGTGTGGCGACAATGCCGTCAGGTGTAGGGTTGGGGATAATCGATTGTAAAAGTTTCCAGCAATGTTCTTACCGGGGGGCTCTTCGGCACCGTATCCGACTTCAGCCAATGAATTGTGGGAATTCTGATGTGGTGTTGTTGACGTTCTTATGAGAAGAAATAAACAAAAGTGTATGCAACTTGGCTCTTGCCGTGATGGCTCGTTTCAGACCATGAGTTTCAGACACCAGTTTGTGTCTGCAGACACCAGTTAACGAGAATTTGAAATCTAGCCAGATACCAAAATTATCACCTCGTTACAAGACATTGAAACAGATTTATGAGGCATTTGTTTTAAATATTGCATATTGTACAGTTTCATGTTATTTTTGGTTGGTTACAGTTGAAAATGATTACTTTGTACTACTTTCAAAATAACGTAGGTCAAAAGATGCAATATCCGCAATTTTATCCAATAATTCAAATCGAATCTCTGAATAGGTTCTAAATTGTGAGAGGATTTTGCCAGTATCGGCCAAGTGGCCCTTTCTGGGATCTCTTACATGCCGAGAAGCGTCCGCATGCATGCCGTCGATTTCTGAAAAATCTCCCGACTTGAGATCGGGTTTGAACTCGTTTATTTATTTATTTATTTATTTATTTACGTCAAAAAAGTTAAAAACTGTGTATTACGTACAATGTGGTGAAGTGAATACTGTGCACATTTTCAAAATTCTGTGATCCGTACACTAAGCCATATACTACTTAAATTTTGAATACAGAAGGAGAAAAAAAGCTCCGATGTAATAAAATATATTTCCAAGTATAAATTGGCAATTAAATTTGGGCTCGTATCCATAATGTCCTTCGACAAGGAATAATACTTCTTGCAGCAACACCATGGAAACAACAAGTTCTGTTGTTGAGAATATTTTATTGTCTGTTTCTCGTTGCAAATACAGAACTCTCCGTTCAAGAAACACTTAGTAATACACATTTCTTACACCTAAGATGTGTTAGATCTTGTAGAGTATGTATGAGTAACGAGTGGACCAGACTTACTTCTCACTCGTAAGTTATATTTTTACAATTTTTTCATATAATATTCCTCCAACTTATTCAAACATACTAAAATTATAACCAATTTTTATGTTCGTCTTTGACACTTGCAGAATTGTTTAATCAAATTATAAATTTACTTCATTCAACCATTACCCAAAAATTATTTCAAAATTCACTTTAAAACTTATTTATCTTTATCATTAGCGTGATTTTATTACTTAAAATCTCTTAAGACCCTCACGTATGCTCAAAATTGGCATGTCGTATATAATACATTCATCACCCTGAAAAATAATACATGCCAAACAGTATAAAATAAATTGAAAAAATATTCCTTCAACAATCAACAATCACGTACTGATCCAACAATCACAGCGTCTGAAATAAACAAACTGTATATAGAAGTCTTCACACTAATCTACGGCCATCCTCAGGGCTATTCTCTCCAAAAGAAGGGAACTTACTCAGTACATTAGAAATTTAATAAACTTAGAAGACCGTCACAGGCTACTACGCCAATATTTGAGTCTATCTCACTTCAAAAGGAACTGAAATGATGTCAAGGGAAAAATAACCAGATAATCACCAAATTAATATCAATCGTTCTTTTATTAATAGTCTTTCCACGGCAGTTCAAATTTTATGGAGAAAACGAAACAACTTCTCGCACTCTCCAATCAAATACCTATTTTCAAAATGCAAAACATTATAGTGATAAAGTTTTAATTCTATCATCATTTTTTCAGCATATTCACTCATCCCACTTGTCCTCCAACATTTCAAACAATCCCTCAGTTTCAAACTCCTGGAAATTCTAACAACACTTCATCTAGTCAAGTTCGTACTACCACCTGAAGTTCATTTTTTGGCCTCAAAACTTCCAATTAAGAAATCCCCAGGCCATAATCTCCAATATTTTCGTCAAAACCCTTACTCCAAGGTTCCTTGCCATCTTCAATTTCGTCCTACGGACAGGACTCTTCTCTCTCAGCCTGAAACCGTAGTTATATAAGGCACTACCGGTTTAACAAACCAGATCTATGTCTTCTTGAAAACTAAAGTCACCAGTCCGAAGTGGTACAAAGAGAAAAGTACCTTAGAGAATTGGGATCTCCAAATTTACAAGATCGTGATATAATTAGAAAAAATTAGAAAATCGCAGAGTTTGGACGTGGAAAAGAAAGTCAAACAAAACATGGTCAGCACAACACAAGCAGACCTATTCGTTTCGTATGAGAGATTCCTGGGCTAACAAGGAGGCCACAAAGTGTTGATTCCGCGTGGTCCGAAGTGACTCATTCGCGATCAAGAAGAAGAAGAAAAAGAAGAAGAAGAAGAAGAAGAAGAAGAAACCGGGTGTGGTAGCTCAGTGCATCAACTGATGTCACTGCAGCGCCTCTGACCGGGAGATCCTACGTTCCCACTCCCCACGGCGGCAGGATTTTCCACACTAGATTTTCAGTCGATGTCTGGAGGAGAACTCTAGCGGCCGACTGCTTTGATCGGTAGTTTTCCGTGGTTTCTCCGATCAACACCAGGGGAATGCCGGAGCAGAACCCTACCAAACAGGCCACGGACCGCGCGCGATCTGTCCTTCCTCTTCCTTGTCCTTTCCTCTCCCATTACACACACACTTACACTAACATGCACTACACTACCACATATTCCGGGAGAGCGGTCGGGAGCTTAGAGCTTGTCCCGGCTGGGGCGGTGCCTCGCTGGTGGGAGAGTCCTGGTTAGGGGGAAACCCCACTGGCCAACGGTAGGTCGGCGCCGAATCTCGCCATCCAGCGGGGGAAGATCACTGCCATCTCCCGTGAAAAACATGCACTACACTAACGGAACTAATGACCGAAGCAGTTGACGCGCCCGGAAACACGAAAAAATCAATCAATCGAAGAAGAAGAAGAAGAAGAAGAAGAAGAAGAAGAAGAAGAGAAAGGTACCGCAATTTCCATCTTAAGATAGTAAGTCCTCCCCGAGAATAGGTACAGAAAATGGGAAATGGGGGTCGTTCGACCTCTTTTTTCACGCTCTCAAAATCTCACATTACTTTACATCCGCCGACACAGCTAGAGAAGAATCGACCTCCGGCTAACTTGGAAGTGTCACTTCAACTCTTTTTATTCAGATTTATAAAAAACCGGCTATATCCGTCACCCAAGAGATCGCCATCACAATCTCACAAACGCCGCTCTATTTAAAAAATAGTTATTCGTACCACTTTACCTACACCTCTCCGATACAGTTTACAGTATTCCATTCTGTAGTTTCAGAGTTTCAAAATAAATTCCTCTGTAATATAACAAACGTTTCCTGGTTTGTCCGAAATAATTAATTTCGCTTCTATTTTGACGCTCTTTAAACAATAAAATCGCAACATCTTGCTACGTCTCCCATCAGCCCCAAATGTAACCACCATTCCACTACGAAATCCATACTCACTGTTTCCAAGAATTAAGGCACACCGAATTATGTACCCCATACAAATTCCCATTATGTAATGAAATAATTTATCTCCCATGTCAACTTACTCTTCCAACGTCAATGAAAAGACCCATAAAATTAACAAATTAATACATTGCCGCTGCTCAATTGGGTTACTCTCAAATTAAAATAGCAGAATATTAAATAACCTGAAATCATCACAGATAAAGACTTATGACTGACCAATGAATAAAAATAATTTAAAAATACAATTTTTAGTATCAATAAGTTAGAAATATTTATATTACATGTTAAGCTATATTATTTTTTACATAATACAATCTCATACCAGAGGTAGTACTAGTAGGTAATACTGGGTAATATTAAAGTATGTAGTGTCTAAATGGTAGGGAAGTGAAAAAAAATAAAAACACTAGGATTGACATGGATCAAAACATATTTTTTTAATATGGTGTTTTAATTTTATATCCTCAAAACGTAACAGAAGATATCATTCTATTCAGTGATTTTTCTATCAACCGATATCCATATTATTATTCATTATAAGTAACTGCTGCTATCAATGCTATAAAGAAAAACGATGTTTTAATTACTGTATTGCTATTAGAAGTAATTACAAATAGGTTATGCGGCGTTGTCGAAACTTATGATGCGGGTTGAAATGGAACACTTTTGTGATACGGCTTCATGATAATGGCTCATTCTAAAAACATTTCACTTTTTCGAAGTGCTTATTACATTCAGACAAAAGATATGGAATAAGATGGAATGCATTCAGTCCCACTCGCGAAATGCCGTAGCTCCCACTTTGTAATGATACGGAGTAGTCACACAGATCATACTGAAATAATCCCAAAAATTCAACATCTTTGTAAATTAAAACTTTGTGTGGTATAGAGGGAAACCCGCTAAACCATAATGAGGTGAAATTTCATATACTCAGTAATAGGACCAAAAGGAATGTTGATTGATTGCTTTATTAGTGACTCCAGGCACATCAATGCTAAGGTCATTATTCCCGTAAGTGTAGCACAATTTTCTCTCTGAAGGTGGCAATGATCTCCCGTTGGATGGTGAGATCCGGCGCCAACCTACCTGTCGGCTAGCAGGTTTTCTTCAACCAGGTATATCCTCAAAAGAAATGAGAAAGCCCTAGTGTGCTAATATTTTTTTAAAAACATATTGCTATTAAGCACCTTATCCTTCTTGTATCGGGTTTTCCATCGTTTCTATGACGGCCTTGCCTGAGGCCACGTCGCGCGCGTGTCCGGCCGAGAGAAGGACGCCTGCCCAATCTGCGAATGCAACCCGCCGAGCAGCCCACAATCGCCTTGTTGAACGCGCCCGAGCTGTCTCAATCCTGTTAAATATGCTAAACAAGCGGAGGTCGCGTGTCTGACGCGCCGTCTGGAGGTGCGAAAAATTTGCATCTGAATGCCGCGGAGTTTGGAGTGGGCGTGGCTACCCCATTCCACTGCCCCCTTCGGCACACAGGGCCCCTACAAGATTTCTGTTCGAAAAAAAAAACAGGATTGTTCTAAAAAGGTATTTCAATACGAAGATTATTTGTGATGTGAACTCACTTGTGCAAATGGTTTTCCTCTTTCACTACTGACTGAACAAGCGCCACTTCTAGGGTTAAAAAATTTAGTTTAATACATTTACGTTCATGAAATCAACAAAATGGAAACTACTGCCTGCCATATACACATTACATTGTAGGATATGCAGAATCAAGACAAGTTTTTACATACTTTACTTTTTTCAAAACTTTTAGACAAAAAAAAAACAAGAAAATGGTGCCTAAATGTCCACCATATTGAACTTTTAAATATTTCATACAAGCTATGATATTATGCTGTCAGAATTAAATGTACTCACATGTGACTTAACATTATTCGAATTAGACGGTAGGTGGTATCAAAGATAATCAGATACACCGTAATGAAAAACATAACCCTATTTTTTCCTTCGTGTAGGAGACGCTAGAAAGAGATAATTCGACTTAAAGAGAAAATAAGGAATTCTTCTTGAAGATCATGGCCAATCTCATGATTTATGAACAAATGAATCAATTTAAAATATTTTATAATGAACCCTGGTTAAAAAGATAAAGTGAGTTCAAAGTGTTAGTGAAAAAAGATAGTTTTGTGAATTAAATCAAATTTTCATTTTTATTTTCTGCCTTTTTCAACGCTTCATTTTTTTTAATGGGATCCTACCTAATTACTACGGATTCCCCAAGAAAGGGCGCATTAGCAGCCAGAATTCCAGAGTTACTGTCTTATGTAATCGGTATGCTATAATTCTATCAGGACCTACAATCTATATCTATCTATATATTTTAAAAAAAATAAGGTATTTTGCCATGGATTCGTTTAGAGCTTCTACTGAACCGATTGTTGTATTTTTTCTTTTAAATGAAAGAATATGATCCCTAGATGTGTTATCAGATATTGTTTGTGTTGATTCACCAACATTTACGGTGTAAATTAATTAATTAAATCATTCTTTAATAGTACGCATATCAATAGTCAATTGTTTTCTTCCAAAGGGTGGCTGTTTTAAAATTGATATATATATATATATATATATATATATATATATATATATATATATATATATATATATAATATTATATGTATGTGTGTCGATAGATGCTTCATGGTGGCGCTGCTTGATGTTTTGTTTTGATGTTGTGGTGTTTTGGTGTTGAGATTTGTTTACAATTCATCAAAGTTTTGTTTCAGTGTAATTATTGCATTGTGGCGTTGACAGTTTGCATGTATTTGCTTTTGTGGTATAAAGATAAAGATAAATTTATTTAAACTGCAATTGCGTGACCTGGTGGCAGTTAATTACATAAGTAAGATATTAATTTTCATGCAAATAACATAATAATGTTGATAATAATGCTAAAATAATAATAATAATAATAATAGTAATAATAATAACAGTAATAATAATAATAATAACAGTAATAATAATAGTAATAATAATAACCGTAATAATAATGTAATAATAATAGTAATAATATTAATAATAATAATAATAATAATAATAATAATATAAAAACTGGTGAATCTTAAAAACAAACATTAAATTACCTAAAAGATAAAAGAAACGTCAATCTAAAAACAGCACTGAGTGCTTAAACAATGAAGACCGCACTGCACTTGCCTACACTTCACTTCATTTCACTTCACTATTACACTAAAAAACACCTTCATTATTTCTCTGCTCTACACTGCACAACACTTCACTTCACTTCACTTCACTTCACTTCACTGTATAACTTAATATTCCTAGTTAACTACCTCAAACTTAGAAATGCCCTAAATTACTTTCCTAAATTGTTGAACGCTTCGAGGAAAGGGTTCAAAGGCTTTTGCAGGCAATCTATTCCAATCTCTTATCGTTCTATTTGTAAAAGAAAATTTCCCGACATCCGTTCTCTGCGGTCTTAAATTTATTTTGTGCCTGTGATCACCTCTACCGATGTACGTAGGAAAATTTAGCCGCCGTTTAATTTCTTTCCAAGCTGGATGACCGCTATAAGCTTTATACAAGGCGCAAAGTAAGCTTTATACAAGGCGCAAAGTCTTGCCAATGTTCGCCTGTTTTCGAGTGAATCCCACCCTATCCTTTTCTTGTCCCTGAAAGTAAATTTAGCTGCTCTACGCTGAATCCTTTCCAAATTCTTACACTGCATAATTTTGTGCGGATCCCAACAAATTGCTCCATATTCCATTATCGGACGAACAAGCGACAAGTAAGCAATTTCCTTCGCGTTTACTGTACTCTTTTAAGATACGCATTACAAAATGAAGAGATCTCCACGCTTTCCCTACAACAAAATCTACGTGATTTTTCCAGCTTAATTTACTATCGAAATGGATACCTAGGTACTTACACGAAGAAACTCTCGGAATAATGTCGTTACTTAAACGGTAATTTGTTACGCTGTAATTGTGACCTCTGCCAAAAGATAGATTTGCTTTTAGAACTATTTATGGTCATACCATTATTTTCCGCCCAGTAAGATAATGCATCAAGATCCCGTTGCAGCATATTTTCATCGTCTTTCGAATTTATAATGCGATATATTATGCAATCGTCTGCAAATAGCCGAACATTTGAAATTAATTGCGCTGGCAAATCATTAATGAACGCTAGAAATAGAAGAGGTCCAATGACACTCCCTTGCGGTATTCCTGACGTAACGCTTGCGCAGGAAGATAACTCTTGCCCAATTCGGACTTTCTGTTTCCTGTCACGCAGAAACTCGCTAATCCACGCCACCACCCTGGGATCGATGCCTGAATTTATTAATTTCTGAACAAGTCGGTCGTGTGGAACAACATCGAACGCTTTGGCAAAATCTATAACTACTGCGTCTACTCTCCCGCCCGCGTCAATTTCATCTGCTAGGTCCTGAAATAGCGTTACTACCTGACTTTCGCATGAATAATTAGTCCTAAATCCGTGTTGGCCATGATAGAGCCATTTTTTGACTTCCCACTCTTGCTTAATGTAACTCGCAACTAGATGCTCCATAAGTTTGCAGACCACTGACGTGAGACTTACCGGCCTATAATTACTTAGTATAGTTTTGTCCCCACTTTTAAAGATTGGTACTACAAAAGCTAATTTCCAATCTTCAGGTACTTTTGAATTGTTCATAGACACGTGAAATATTCTAATTAAGTACGGTAATATTGCCTCTCCTCCTAGTTTAATTATGTCCGTAGAAATGTCGTCTGGACCCCTTGACTTACCATTTTTCATAAATTTTACTTTATTACGTAGGACGTTTACTTCAATATTAAATTGATTTGTAACCGAATACCTTTGAATAAGTGGATGGTTCGTATTGCTTTTGAAAACCGAACTGAAATACCTATTAAATGCGTTAGCTTTTGCCCGGTCGCCTGTGATGAGTGTGTTTTGATGTTCACGAACAACTGGGATATACTCTTTGTTTCCCTTTCTTCTACGGACATATTTGTAAAATCCTGACCAGTTATTTCCCTTTTCGTCTAGAATGTTTTTTAAATACGTCTCCTGAGCAATTTTCTTTTCTCGCTCTAATTCTTTCGAACAATTTCTAAAAATATGCATATGCTCGGTACTGCGTTTTCGGTTTTTAAATGCATTTCTCGTTATCCTCTTCATACGCCTAATTTTTGAATTATAATATTCTGGATCCGGATTATTTTTTAGAGTTTTGCATGGTACGAACTTTTGCAAAGCTTCGTCTATAATATCTTTAAATGCGCACCATATCTCTTCCATACCTCCTTCTGTTCTCAGAAAGTTGTTGTATTTTTCTCTAAGAAACTCATGAAGCCCCTCTACGTTTGCTTTCTTGAACTGACGCACTTTCGTTCCTGTCGCAATACATTTCCTTGAAATATTTTCGTCTAAATCAAGAAGAACCGCTTTGTGATCACTAATTCCCTCAACGACTTCACAAGTTATGAAAAGATCTTTCGGCCTAATTAGGTAAACATCCAAAACCGCGTCCTGCCGCGTCGCGCACCGTACTACCTGGGCTAATCCCCTATCCCAAACTAGTCTGTTAACAAGTGTTTGGACTTTCGCCTCGCTCACGGCTCCCTCCCAGTTTGCGCTAGGAATATTCAAGTCTCCTCCGATAACAATAGGATGACCATTTTCATTTCCCGTTCTTTGTATGATATCTTCCAAAATTTCGTAGCCGTCACCCGGTGGCCTATAGCATGCAATAATTTCTAACACGGTTCCTGAAGTAGTAATTTCTATTCCCATCATTTCAAAATCTGTACTAACCCAATCTAATCTAATATTTATGTCTGCTTTGACGCAAATAAAGACACCGCCACCTCTACTATTTCTATCCCTCCTAAAAATCTTGTAATCAGAATGAAAAATTTCCGAGGATTCGATTTCCTGAGTTAGCCACGACTCAGTCCCTATCATTATGTCGGGATCACAGGCATCAATTAGATTCCAAAACTCTATTTCTTTATTGATTATACTACGACAGTTCACCTGCAACAACCTAATGAATCCCTTCCTCACCTGAAAGTGTACTCGGGAATGCGCGGATCCCGAAGCTGCAACCGCCGTCGTCTCTGCCGCCGCCGTCGCCTCCGGCTCCGCCGCCGCCGCCGCCGTCGTCTCCGCCGCCGCCGTCAACTCCGCTGCCGTCGTCGTCATCGCCGCCGCCGCCGTCGTCGTCGTCTCCGCCGTCGTCGTCGTCTCCGCCGCCGCCGTCGTCGCCGCCGCCGCCGCCGTCGTCGTCTCCTCCTCTGCCGCCACTGTCACCGCCTCCACCTCCGCCAGCACCAATGCCTC
The DNA here is from genome assembly GCA_011170035.1 of Teleogryllus occipitalis. Lineage (NCBI taxonomy): Eukaryota > Metazoa > Arthropoda > Insecta > Orthoptera > Gryllidae > Teleogryllus > Teleogryllus occipitalis. The sequence goes on along the minus strand of BLKR01000127.1, from coordinate 132,534 downwards.
AGCCTTCCTCGCGCGCAGTCACTTAGCTCGCAAGCATGACTGAATGACCTCGTCATGCAGGCGACCCAACTTCCATGCACCGCGGAAATTTAGAATATTGAATGCAAATAATAAAAAGCATTCGAAAATACGACAGAAATGTCCACATTATCTCAAAACATTGTAGATAATGTTATTTTAAAGGATAATGCCAGAGAGGTGAGGGATTTGGTAAAAGTTGTGTCTTCAACTCACACTTTTAGAGAATTGCGATTGATCTAACGAAAGGACTAAACTACAAAATGAAACAACACACATATTTTAAAAAACGCTGACACTATATTGATTGGAAACATCATGTAAAAAGCCAATTTGAGTAAATATATCAATTTCACATGTAAGAAAATATTCTTTCCTACATTAAAATATAAACGACTAATATTACATACAAAGAAATAGAAAACTGTATGTTATTAAATGATAACTCTGCCCCTATTGGATGACCTCTTAATTCATAAGTGTCGGTTTTCACCATTGGCACTGTAGCACCTTGACATTTCATATACGATAATGTTTAAATCAAATATAACTATACGTATAAACAGAGAGTATACTGTACAAATACCATAAAGACGTTGCATGAGACTCTCCAATTTAAAGGGAGCCAGCACCTCTAGAGGTCCGACCTTCCATAACCAATGTGATATCACGTCCGAAGTGGATAAGTTTGGAACATTTTTTAGTTTACTTACGATTACGTTTACTTACGTGTGGCAGAGTGATTAAAATGATTTGTGCAAATTATGAAATTTAGAATTAGAGTCTATACTGATCGTCAAAAAGAAAAATAATGTTTACTTTAAAAAAAATTATATAGTATAATGAATTAGTTTACATTTGCATTGTATAATTTTTAAAAAAGACTTAAATGCCTGTAACAAGTAATGAATTTCAGTTTCCGGGTCAAAGACCCCCATCTCAATCGGGTTTTTGTCCAGTTTCTCTGATCCATTGGGCAAATGTTGAGATGGCCCTTTGATTTGCTTCTGGACGTAAATGTAGCTTCACTATGCGCGTGTTTTGTTGAGCTTTCCTTTTGCTTGTAGTGGTAGTAGAGCTTAGGGTGAGTTTCTATTTGTTAGCAATAGAGAAAAATCAAATCTGTTTGTTCATTTATCATTACAAATAAATTTTCTATAATTCGGCAACGAAAATATCTAGTTTTTGAAATGTTTAATCTATCACTTTTTCAAATTTATTACTATTATTATTATTATTATTATTATTATTATTATTATTATTATTATTACTATTACTATTACTATTTTTTCATCTTTCAACTATTAATAGTTAAATTGTTGGAAAGGGATTCTGAAACTCAAGAAAGCGTGCGCAAATGATTTTCTCCCCCATACGTCACATACAGTTTTTGACTAAATAAATAAACAAATAAATAAATAAATAAATTATTTTTTTCGATTTCCTCATGATGAATGAGAAGTCGTAAGGCACGAAGTCGTGAGGTCCTCAGAGACTTCCGTGTTATAACTGCTTCATTACGTAAATACCATTTTTCAATTAAATGCAGATCTTAAATTATCAATTCACTGTATAGCTTGTGTTATTGTACATTTACATTTAAGTTCCCCTCTCAAAATTAATACACAAAATAAAATAAAAAGAAATAATGATAGTAATAATATTACAAAAATGTATTACAGTATTTTTTGAGTATTGTGGTTTATTAGAAACAACAGAACTCCAAAAGGTTTTGTTTATTTATTGAAATTTGAATTTTATGCCAATTTTCCAGGTCACAGTCACTAGGGTCGCTAGTCTCCCAATAATAGTATGAGTAAGGTTCAAAGTGTCCTGTATTTTCTATATAGTATTTGCTTAAATAACATAAATAAAGACAAAATCGTAATGAATTTAGAGCTCCGTTCTGAAGATGGATACAATTATATCAACAAAATTATTTCCTTTGCCAGAAACGGAATTACCTAGTTTTTTGTTTTTTGTTTTAGTTTATTTTTGGTCGCATCAACTACAAGGTCATTAGCGACCGCATCAAATTACATTATCTGAGTACACAGGTAACATTTATATCTCAAATAATAGTTACATTGCTTTAATACCTTATTTCTACGTTATTACAATATACGCCGTTCACAGAAGTTAACATGTTTTGACCTCAAATTTCTGTATTAATACCAAAAATTTGACAAAATTTGACCACTTGGTTTTGAAAGTCAGAGGAATATAAAATTGCCTTTCTTTGTTCGCCTTCGTGTTCGAATTTTCTTTCGGGAATAAAAAACAACAACCACGTTGTTTAATGCAATTCATTTCATTAATTCCCATGGTTACGAAAAGTATAATGAAAACATAATTATTTACTATGTAAGGGCATACAACATTTATTAGTTCCATGTTCTACTGAGAAACAACCATGTAGAGGCGGCTTGGTGAAAGTAAGTACAACAGATAAAACTTCCAATGTTTACATTAAGTTTTAAAATGTTTTTTTCCGTTATTGCAGGAACGTCTATTTTTGGTCTAATGTTATGTCAATTATTCGTATTATTATTGCCGATATTTATTTATTTTATTATTACATATACGTTAAGCATATTATATGAAGTAAGAAGAAATATAATATAGAGAATAAGACGGTAAAATTTATTTTCAATGTATAATTTGAGGTCTTGAGTACACGGTCAAGTAATGATTACTTTTAATTACTTATAAACGTAATAAATCTATTATTGTATATAACATTACACACACAAAAATAATTAAACATATATTAATTTATTAATATAATTCCAACTCGAATTTTGGTTACATTAATTGCTTTTATTTATATAAGAAACTTGTCATTTTCTAGATTCACTTAACAACAGTCAGTTACATGGTAGCAACCACTTCAGGAGACTGCTAGTCCTGTAAGTAGTAAATAGGTGAGTTCGCATATAATTCCTCTTTATATTTTGATATAAAAACGTGATTCGATCAGATTTTAAAATATTGAAAATTGCAAGAGGAAGAAGTAAGAAAAGTACATATTATTTTATAATATTGAACATACCATGATATTGAAACTCATGTTAAGTATACATTATTTGTGAACATTTGTACATTTTTAGCCTTTTTACAATAGGATTTAAATTTCATAAGAAATGTTATTTGACTGCTTTAAATATTTACTAAATCAGTAAACCTTAGTTTGCTTTTTCCTAATTTTCTTTCGGTGGATTAATGTATTTGATTGGCATTTTTTATAGAAATCAGAGAGGAAATATCGGTCATCGGTAATTCATTTTCTACGCGTGTCCACTATGCCGCATATCAGCAGAATAACAAGAGAAAGCCAATCACCACCTGTAAATTATAAAATAAGGTACTACTAGTGGCTGAGTGTAGCAAAACGTTGCTGAACAAAATTACATAAAATGGTTTTCTCCAAAGGTAGCACGCACACTGCATAAGAAAGACAAATAAAATACTCTCATATAATACTTTAATAAATTAAATGTAAGAAAAATAGTCTCCACAAAAAATTGGGAGCTTTTCCGTTTTATGTATACCAGTTCACTAGGCGAGAGATTCAGTTCTTTTGACACGAAAAAGTTCGTTCTCCCAAAAGGAATCTGTTCTCTGCAATGTGAGCAGATGAACGTCGTAATACCACTCAATGGACATTCAAACGTTTAAACGTTAGTTTTACACAAAACACGCATTGTATTATTGCAATTAAACAGTAATTCTATTGCTAATTTCCTAGTGCTCTATTGGCTACTGCCGCTCCGAAATCCCTGCTGACCCACAATACGAGATACGACAATACGATTTATATTACTAGTTGGTAAATCGGACGTTTATGGTGGATACTCTTCCTTTAATCCAGTGAAGTGATTATTCGCATTCTTCACGCTAGATAGCTAATATAATTCCGCCAACGCACGTCGCTATCAAATGTGCTACGTTCGCGAGGGCCTGCCGGCCCTCGCTCTCGCGACCTGGTTCGCGCCTCCGCTCTCACTCCGGCGCTCACGCTGGTTTATAAGCCTCTCTCACTCTTAAGAAAATGTATTTTGAAGGGAACACTCGCTTTTAAGAAAATGTATTTTGAAAGTTGTAGTAAATAGGCAAGAGTAACTCACCTATTGATTTGCATTATATATTTTTGCGATGTATTGTACGAATTGTTCATCTCTGTAGAAAATACAAACCAACTTAAAAGAATTGCAGGGCGAGAAAAGAAACACAAATTCCACACCAAAATCAAACAATTTCACGCCCACATAATGAGAAAAATGTACCAAGAAACGTTTCCACGTACAATCAACTTTTGATAATACACAAACTAAATGAACAACACGAGAAGTGCACAGAAAAATTACGTAAATAAATCAAAGTAATCATCGATACTTTAATTAATTCATTTTTTGCATCGTTTTATAGCTTCTCCTAGAGTGGTAGGTGGCCATGTAAGTGGTGTACGTGTTTTGCATTAAAAATCTTCAATGTTATAAATCGTAAAATCAGTGGCAATATTGTGAAGTGATTTGCATTAAAAGAGACATGATGTTATAGTTTGTAAAGTGAAGTGAAGTAATTGTGAAGTGCTAATTTAAAGGTTTCTCAAAATAATATAAATTTTCCCCACCAAAAAGAACCATTTCTAATAAACAAGGGAACCGAATCTTTCAGCTAGTGAACTGGTATACTTATAACGGAAAAGATCCAAATAGTCTCTACAAATACTCCAATAACACATTGTAGTTCGAATTTACACAAATCAACAGTTATATATTCCGATAATATTAAAAAAGTTGCTATTCATCATTTTTTAATGATATCCTTTTCTTCATCAGGTTTAACTTCTATTCAAGGCAGACAAATTATATGCGGGTCGGTCCAGGACCAGTCTGGGGCTACAAGTATTAATTTTAAGCAACATAAGGTAAGCTCAATCTTACCAAAGTATAGCATGCGAGCTGGCCTCTTTGGGTTCGGTTGCACAGAGGCACGAAGAGCATCCGAGTCCTCCAAATCAAGGGCTGCATATTCGAATTCCGAAAGCATTTCTATTTTCACCGTGTGGTATGATGTTAGCCTCTCGCGGTAAATTCATCCTCCATTTTTCAGAGCTTCTTATTTGCAATTCTTAATTTATCCAATATAATCTCCATGAACGTCAAAAAATCCTTAAAATAATTAGGAAGTGAAAAAAATTCAAATTTTCAGTATCGCATTCCGTAATAGAATTAAAGGTTCTAATCTCAGTCCCTGCACTGCGGCTGTCACTGCAGCAACTCTCACAGGTAGAGTTTTAGGCCCGTATTTATTAACCTCTGCCAGGGGCCTGCCAGGCCTAGCAGGCTGCCAGTGTTCGGTTTTGCGATTTATAAACGACCTCCAGCCAATTACAGTCGCCCCTTGAGCTCCTAGCAAGCCCCCAGATGGCAGGCCCCTAAGAGCGCTGCTGGCAGAGCTTCATAAATACGACCCTTAGTCCTCAACTGTGGCAGATATTCTGTACTAGTTGGGGACTGTGGCAGTCATTCTGTAATAGCTTCAGAACTCAGTATTCAGCTGCTGTCAGGAAAATCCTACCGTCCGGCTGCTCTGATCAGTATCTTTCCGTCGATTCTCCAGCCAATAGGGAATGACTGAACTGTCAGGAAAATCCTACCAGCCGGCTGCTCTGATCGGTATCTTTCCGTCAATTCTCCAACCAATAAGGAATGACGGAGTAATACCGTAAAAAAGGTGCAACAAATCACACGCGATCTTTCCTTTCACTTCCTTGTCATGGACGGTGCTTCCCTGGGGGAACAACCTGGGAGGGGAAATCACCCGCAAACCCACGTGATGATCGGTAGCGGATCTCTCCACCCAGAGAGGGAGGAACACCGCCAACTTTCGAGTTCAAAACATCCACAAACGGGAATAATGGCCACAGCAACCCTGCGTGTCCTCAAAACGTAATCAATCAACGTTCAATGAAAAGGTCTTCATTATATTTAGAGATTTCTTTCAATAAAAAAAAGTGAATGATTGTTCAAACTACTGATGTTGCAAACACAACATACTTTCTCGCATGTTTTGTTCATTTTGTGACTTTGTAAAATTCATAGAGTTCTACAAAAATGAAACCTACGCCATTTTAATGCGCACAGCCTTTTAAACGAAAGAAAAAATGAAAAATTGACGTCGTGTTCGAGAAAAAAATATTTTTATTGTCTGTACTTCAAGAAAAAATAAAGAAAATTACTCACATGTTTGAAAAATTGCACATTATCCAATTTAGAGTTCTATTTCTAGAATGTATTTTATTAAGAAAATCGCTCTTCCACGACTCATAAAACCGACTTGATGTTACACAAATTAAACCATTTAATGAAAACTTGGTAGAAGACTCTGACGAATCAGAAATCGTTTACCAAGTAAACATCAACTAAGACATCTGCACATGATTCCAGTTTTTAGTTATATTTATTTAAAATTTGTTTAAATTTAGAATTATAATTAGTTACAGGGAAGTTTACAAAAAAATATAGTTCAATGCATCTGGACTGAAAAGTAGTGATTTTCGGTCTTGCTGGATTAAAAGGTTCAAAATGTGAGTCTAATAATAAAAAAAAAAGTGCTAGAGTTTAAGTGAACATTCGAATTAGTTTTCTATATTTGTTCCCAATAATGCTTCAACAGCTTTTTAGACAATTGATTTTTATTTATGCACAATCCTATTGTACAGTTTACTACAGACAAGAATAAAGACAACTTTTGTAATTCACAAAATAGTTTTTTTATGCGTAAGTTAGTATATTACATTTATTTCAGTGCGTTCTCCTTTTTAGATTCTGCATGTAACTGAAGACGCTGACACGACGGCTCAAGGCACATTGCGGCATACCTAAAACTTCCCTTCAAATAAAAACATGCTTTTCTCTTAAAAATGTGAAAAACAGAAACCTCCTGTAACCTTAATAATAAACCTACGAATAAGATGTACATTGCATATATTATTTAGAATTTTTCCTCAAAATAGTGGGAATATAACCCATAAAATTAGAAGGATGAATTGTTATTCCTGAAGAAGTATGATTTAAAGGGTACTCGCGGAAAAGATTTTTATACAATTTGCAGTAAATATCTCGCAAAATTGGGTTATTCTCGTACAATGAAATTCATTTTTCGAGTTTGTCTTGGATTCAGAGCTGGTTCGTCTGGCTTCTCATGCAAAAATTATAAAATTTGCTAGACACTCGCAAAAATGTTCACCGGAGTCACGATCGAGCTTGGCAACTGGACGGTCATCTCGCGGTCTCCGTCCCTGTGCTGTCTGTTTGTGAAAAGTTTATTTATCCTGTGCCGCGAGTTGAAATCTGTCAGTGATTAGAACTATTTTAAGACAACTCCGTGCATTAACCCAGCTGCTCCCGCAGCTGTTAAGGTGGCGTTATGAGTTCTTCTGAGTACAGGGGAAACATAACCCCAGTTTCTTCGAATGTTCAACCTGAATCTGATGGAAAGATGTCCAACGTTACATCTACCGATGTCTTCCCCAGCAAAGAAAAAGCTGTTGTGTTGGAGTCCCAAGATGGATTAACTCTCAAAGACTACATCACTAAACTTGCAACTATTATAAACGCCAGTGACATAAGGTTTGTTTCACGAATATCTAACAGTAGAATATGTGTGTTTTTAAGTAGTACACAAGTGGCAGAAAACCTAACAGCAAATCACAGTACGGTAAACATTAAAGATCGCATAGTAAGCATAAGACCCCTTATTAATAAACTCAAAAGGGTTATCATCTCAAATGTCTGCCCCATAATACCACATGATGTAATTGCAAAGGAACTCTCCAAAAGAAACATAGAAATTCAATCAAAAATTTCGTTCCTTAAAGCTGGAATACCTGACCCTGGCTTTTCCCATATCATGAGCTTTAGGAGACAAGTATTTATAGCCCCTGAAGATGTAAACAAACTCCCTGAAACAACAACAGTATTCCATGAAGGTACTAATTATAGAATCTTTCTCTCAACTGATGATATGACTTGCTTCCTGTGCAAACCAACCGGGCATCTTGCCAGACAGTGCCTTCCTTCACCTCAGTTAACTGAAGAACATGCTTCTAATGAAGTAAACAAATGTCCTATAACCCAATCACCACATCACCCATCTGAATCTGTCGAGATGCCTAACATATCCGAAGAACCTATTATTAACAGAAACAATTTCCCAACTTTACAAAAAAGACCATTACCTTCAGATTCTTCATCACAATTAGAAACAGAAAATGACAAAAATCAAACTTGTAAAAATGAATCCACAAAATCTAAATTAAAGAAGAAAAAGAAACAAGACAAAAGTGATGACAACTCAATGCATGAAAATGCTCATATCAAGAAAGTAGAAGAGCTTATTGCACCCATTAAAAATACTATCTCTAATAATCCTCAAAAGTTCCCTCTTACCTACGAACAGCTGGAAAACTTTCTTTAAAAAATTCTTTTGGTTCTAACAACCCCATCGTTATAGCTAAAGATTATACTGATGATATTCAATCCATCATTGAAATGCTAAATGAAATTTACCCCCTACTAAATGAAAAATCGATCAAAAACAGAATCACAAGAATAATTAATAAATTGAAGAAACATAACCAATTACCAGAAGAGTCAGGATCTGATATGTCTGAATAAAATGATACATTTTCTATAAATTTTATGAATATTCTACAATGGAATGTCAACGGATTCTATTGCAGATTAGAAAGACTACAATTATTATGCATAAACCATAAACCTGAAATCATTTGCATTGAAGAAACCAACTTTAAAGCCAACCATGTAGGTATTATAAAAAGATATAAACCTTTTCATAAAAATCGATCCACATCCAGCATAGCAAGTGGAGGTGTCGCTACTTATGTTAAAGAGTTCTTAACAGTTAAACAACTTGACATCCAATCTAACATCGAGGTTGTAGCTGTAATAATTCAAGATCATAACCCAGTGTGTTTCTGTAACATTTACCTACCTAACAGCCACAACTTTGAAATTAATGAAATCAAAGATATAATCAAACAACTCCCCAAACCTTTTGTCCTACTCGGAGATTTTAATTGCCATAACACCTTATGGGGTTCAAAAACAAATGATTCCAGGGGCAATTCCATTGAAGCACTCATTGAAGAACTTGATCTAACACTATTATATAATGGGCAACCAACTCTGCTATTGATCTCACCTTATGCTCCACTACAATTGCACCAAGATGCAACTGGTACGCCATAGATGATCCGCACGACAGTGATCATTTTCCCATCTTTATTGACATCAGTAGCCCTCTTCGCATACCAATTCTAACTATGAATCCCCATAAATTGAATTACAACAAAGCTAACTGGTTGAAATACCAAGATCTAATATCCAGGCGGTTGAATGATACTGACATCTTTGAAGGTAATGATGTAAATATTGACAGCATTATCCATAATTTCTCAGAAATAATTTTAAAATCTGCTAATGATTCAATAGAGTCTTGTAAATCTTCAAAAAGGACAAAATCGGTCCCATGGTGGAATGAAAAATGCAGAGAAGCAATAAAACGATCCAAGCATGCTTTTAATAGATACAAAAAACATGGTACTGTAGAAAATAAAATTGAATACAAAAAAATGAGAGCTGCTGCAAGAAGAACAGTCAAAGAAAGCAAAATCTCATCCTGGGTCAACTTTGTCTCCAAAATTACCAAAGATCATGATATCAAAAAATCATGGAAAAAAATTAAAGCAATCAAAGGTATAAAAAGATCCAATCAAATTAATTTTCTTCAGTCTACAGATAACCTGTTTATCACTGATCCTGAAGCTATTGTTAACGAGTTAGCTAACAACTTTGCCAATAATTCGAGCACTCTAAATTATTCTGAAGCCTTCCAAATTTTTAAGAATCAGAAAGAAAATGAACCTTTAACTGACTACGAAGATCTGTGCTCTCAATACAACATCAATGATCCCATTACACTAAATGAACTAAGGGCTACATTGAAAGTCCTCAAAGACTCTACACGTGGCCCTGATAACATCCCCTATATTCTTCTCAAGAAACTACCAATTAATGGTCTTGAAACTCTCCTCAAAATTTACAACTTTATTTGGGAAAATAATGTTTTCCCCAAAATATGGACGTCCGCAATTGTCATTCCAATTCAAAAGCCAGGGAAAGATCCATCAAGAAGTACTAACTATAGACCGATTGCTCTGACTTGCAACATGTGTAAAATCATGGAAAAAATTATAAACTATAGACTACAGTGGTATTTGGAGTTCAAGAAGATTATATCAGACAACCAATTTGGTTTCAGGCGTTATCACTCAACTTTATCACATCTAGTAAGCATTGATTCTTACATAAAAGAAGCTTTTTCCAATAAGCAACATGCATTAGTAGTCAACCTTGACATAGAAAAAGCATATGACATGGTATGGGTGCATCGCATCATACTTAAGTTGCAAGAAGTAGGTGTCGGCGAAAATTTGTTGCAACTCATCAAAAACTTTACCAAAAATCGTGTCATTCAAGTAAGGTCCAATGGCAAGCTCTCTGATAAGAAGAACATCGAAAATGGAGTGCCTCAAGGATCCATACTCAGCGTAACTCTTTTTCTATTGGCCATCAATGATGCTGACATGGAAATTACCCCCCCCCCAGTCACCGTGAGAAAATATGCAGATGATATCACCATTTTGTGTAAAGGACGAAGCATAGATTCAAGTGAAAAATTAATGCAATCTGCCTTAAATAAAATATCCGAATGGTCTCTTAAATCCGGCTTCAAATTCTCTGCTCAGATAAGTGTCGGCCCATTATTCTCAAAACAAAATGTAAGCAGAGTTCCTAGACTTAAGCTTAACAACTGCAGTATCAAATTTGATAATACCACCAAAATTTTAGGACTGATTTTCGATTCCAAACTGAACTGGAAGAAACATATACAACACATAGTTGATGATTGTAAAAAAAGAATAAACATCCTGAAATGCATTTCTTACAACAATTGGGGGGCTGATAAGAGCCTTCTGATGTTAACATATAAAGCATTAATCCGATCGAAAATCGACTATGGATCTATTATATATGCCTCAGCAAGCAAAAAGGACAACTTGAAACTGGAAGTTATACATAACAAAAGTTAGAATATGTACCGGATGTTACCATAGCAGTCCCATCGGAAGTGTACTCATTGAAGCCAGAGAACCTAACCTTTCACATCGCAGAGAATATTTAACATTAAAATATGCTCTCAAAGCTGCTTCGCCAACGAACCCTATTATCTACAAAGGCTACAACCCTAAATTTCCTCAATGTGATTACCATCCTCGCTACATACCTTTGCATGCGAAAGTAAGGAACATTTTTGAGGAGTTGCAAGTACACCAACCTCCCATTGAAAAGAAAAGAAACTACAACATCCCACCCTGGACGCTCTCGGGTATACAATTTGATATCAACAATTCCGATAATGAAGGTTACCACATATTCACCAGTGGTTTTAAAAACAGCAGGGAAGTACATGCCTCCGTTGTTACCCAAGATACTACAATTAAACTACAGCTACTTCCCTACGCCAGCCTTACTAGTGCAGAAATCTGTTTTCTCATGACAGCCTTCAAATTGATCAAACAGTTGAACTATAAAAAAATTATCATTTTCTGTAGCTCTATTCCAGCCATTCAGAGCATCAACAATAATATTCATAACCTCGAAATGGTAATCATCATACATGAATTGCACCACCATATTGTCAAAGCAGGAAAGTCTGTTGTGATCAAATTCGTTCCTGAAGACAATGAAGTCCTAGGAAGTGAAACTGCAAATCTTGGGACTGAATCGGCGACCGAAGAAAACAGCAACGGAATTATTAAAACCTCCTGTACATTCAATGATATCTGGAAACATGTTGAAATCTTAATGAAAGACAGATGGAACAGCAAGTGGTCCATGCTCAAAGCCAGTGAACTCCATAAACAAATAGGAAATTTCTTCAATTTAAAAAAAAGTGCTGAATTAAATAGAAAGGAACAAGTAGCAATATCTAGAATCCGAAGTGGACACTGCAAATTGAGTCATATCCACTTATTTAACAAAAGCCCTCCTCCCACCTGCAACCACTGTGACAACTCCACTCTTCTTAATTTAAACCATATAATTAACCACTGTCCTCATTACAACATTCTTAAACAACAAATTCTGCAGGATGACTCATTTGCCTTAATTTTGGAATCCCCTAAATACCAAGAAAAAATTCTTAATTTTTGCAAAAAAATTCAAATATTTTCAGATATATAATAGGTATTAACTATTGTCAATAATTTAGAAACCATGTCCATTTCTGTTAACATAGTTGTTATTATTGTAATTACAACCAAATGTATTAATTAATTGTCGCTAACGACCATCGCTGTTGATGCGACAATAAATAAACTAAAAAAAAAAATGTTCACCGACTTCGAACTACAGATACATGTCGGAGAGTTGAGTTTGAATGGTCTGCGTCAGTTTACACGAACAAGTGAATTCCATTGTCATGGAACTTTAAACAAGGGTCCTGTTACTTACTCTGTGACTGTTTACACGAGGACATTCGGTTCACAATGAGTGTCGAACATTCATTCTTTGAAAAAATGTCCCGTGTGAACGCACTTTAAATCTAGCCCAAACAAATTCAACAGTGACAACTTCTTCGTTGGTTGGTTGGTTGGCTGGTTGTTTAAGTCTCGGAACGTTCATTTTGTTGACCATTTGATGATGAGGCACATCGAGTAGAGTGCTTGAAACTATAGAGGAATCGACGGTTTAATCCTGATTTTCTGTTGCTGCAACTTGTATCAATACATCTAGTTGAGTGCTAGTGGAAGTCTTCGAGGAGACGAGGGAATGAACATCCTTTTGTACAGTTAATGACTAAAATATTTGAACTCTTATATGGAATTATCCATACGGAATTTTTCGTAGCTACAGGACAACTCGTTCGTTGCGCCGTCCAGGATGACTTCTATGCAGTGCACCCAGCGCTCATCCTGCAGGAGTCTAGCTAGAGGGGGAATCAATGGTACGCGGACAAACTAGTCTAGCCCAACTCTTAAGGCCGCTCCACAATATCCCGGCAACGGGAACGTAAAGAAAGTAAAAAGATGGACATCCCAGGCAGGCGTTCACAACACGACGGGAAAGGGAACGGGAAGGATGGTCAACATTTATCACAGCCTGGGAACGCGAAGCCTCTCGACCAATGAAAGTACAGCAAATGGCGGCGAAGTTTTCCAGCTGATCGAGCGCGCGAAGTGCGCGCGACAGACGACACTGTTCTGAAGCGGAATTGAGAGTGTAGGGCGATATTGAGGTTAGAGCGTGGATTTGCGAGGTTGTAGTTTGAGGCAGGTTTTGTTAGTCATTGTTGAGTTGTACTTATTTTTAGTGTTTATAGTATAATTGTTTTTTCTATTCACATTAATACTTAGATTTAAAATTTCCAACAATTTTTTAAATCTAAATTTAAAGTACATTGGAGCTGTTTGTTTTTTAACAAAATTTTAGTTTCGCGTAGTTGATTGTGATTGATTGACTTTTTCATGTTTCCGGGCACGTCAACTTCTTCGGTCATTAGTCCCGTTAGTGTAGTGCATGTTTTTCCTCGGGAGATGGCGGTGATCTTCCCCCGCTGGATGGCGAGATCCGGTACCAACCTATCATCGGCTAGTGGGGTTTCCCCGTAACCAGGACTCTCTCACCAACGGGGCACCGCCCCAGTCGGGACAAGCTCTAAGCTCCCGACCGGTCTCCTGGAATATGTGATAGTGTAGTGCATGTTAGTGTAAGTGTGTGTGTAAAGGGAGAGGATAGGACAAGGAGGAGGAAGGACAGATCGCGCGCGGTCCGTGGCCCGTTTGGTAGGGTACTGCTCCAGCATTCACCAAGTGTTGATCGGAGAAACCACGGAAAACTACCGATCAGAGCAACCGGCCGCTAGAATTCTCCTCCAGACAGCAGCTGAATTCGACCTAGATGAAAAGCTAGTGTCGAAAATCCTGCCGCCGTCAGGACTCGAACATAGGACCTCCCGGTTAGAGGCGCTGCAGTGACATCAGTTGATGCACTGAGCTACTGCTACCGGTTTCTCGTAGTTGTATTTTCCGTAAGTTCGTAGTAGTTTCGGCATTCTTTGTACTTCTAGTTATATTTTTCTAATTAATATTCTTTCTTTAAAGTATTTTTTATTCATAGCAGCTCACGCAAACACATCAGACAGATGGCAATACAAAGAGTACACAACACAGTAGCGTAGCTAGAAGTGCTTTGGTTTCGGCAACTGTTTCTTTAAGTTCTCCTTTTAGCCGCTACTGGTTCACAGCACTATTGCTCTTCTCGTTGGCGTTTATTGTGTAGCGCACATACCTCCTGTTTCCGTTCCCGTTCACGGCCTATTGTGGAGCGGCTTTTAGCCGATCAACGAGGAGTGATCCCCGAGACCCGTTTCTATCCCTTGAGCTGTGATCGCGGGTAGGATCAACTTTCTGCCGACACCGCTAACAATTTACCTCCGAGCTCTCGTGTGTTTGAACCAGTGGAATGGTTACTCCATCCACAGTCGATGGGGCGCTGTAAAACCTTCCAAGATACCATTTTCAATAGAGTCATCTCACCTGAACTGAAGTGTTTTTGAAAATAATAAAAGGTGGAAGCTGGTTTCCATCTGTAGAGATGCAGGCTATCAGAGAAAAAGATTCTCGAAAACAACACTCAGACATAATTCAGAAACCAGTTACTTAACTTAAAAAGAGACGAAATGGACTAACCATGAATAAAATTAAAGTACTACTCGCGCAACTTTTCTTGAACGATGACCTTGCTTCCCCTTCCCTTGAGCAATAAACAGTTGAAGGCTAAACCTCGCAGCGAGCACTGATGACAATGTTCCATGCATTGGAGCGAAACACAACCTAGCCAAAGCTAGTTGCTTTTATAGTCGAGAACTTCTGTTCAGTTTTATTACCATTACCTAAATAAATGGTTGAGGTAGGTCGAGGTCCTTCAAGGGAGGCACCTAAAACTTCTATCTAGTGTCCCTGCTGTTGCTTACCCAGAACAAGCCAAGCCGCACACAAAGTGCGTTTGACTTTAATTTTTCAGAGATTGACATTCCTGGAAATAATTTAGTGGTCGACTTTGTAACTAATACCCCCACTCCGCCCACATTTCTTCAATCTATCTTTCAAGAAAAGTTGCGCGAGTAATAACTTTAACCCGAAAAACTTGTTTTGTAGGTCACTACGCTTGTTTAATCGTGCAGTGCATTGAAAAAATATTCTTGAAGTACATTCAATGCAATGTTTAATACAGAATTGAAAGGTAGAATATTGATAAATGTAAATGCGAATGTGTGAATGTAAATGTAGTCCGCCCTTGTTCAACTCTTTTGAACAACCACTCTAAAAACAGTACAATTGCGCTTCACAAGATCAGTAGAGTGTAAGCAATACAATGCGCCCTTTAAATTCTAACGCATGTATTCAACAAACGTTTCTCGCACGTGGTATGAGACTTCTAAACATAACGCATGCAGAAACTACACCTTCACTCACGACAGAATTAATGTTAAATGAAAATCATAATTCATAACAAAGTCAAATTACAGAACGACTACAAAGTCAACACATTACAATTTAAGGTGCTCGATGAGATTGAAGTAATTACATACTTGCCCTGTTAAAGTGTTTTATTTAATGCTTCCCATTAAAAAACACAAATAGCTAACTTGTAAATACAACTGAATAGTTTGTTTAGTTGCTTTGGTTACCTCAAACAAGAAACGGTAGGTAAATATTTGAAACATAATATTAGCTCGTAATAATAACTATAATTGAGGCCAGATTAACTTGTGAAGAAACCTGTATTAGGCATTTTGCCGTATATTATGTATTGACATCTGGTGCACGTTGGTGGAGAGGATGGCGAAGCAGGAACACAAGTGAAAAACTTGTGCCTTTTTTCAGGTAATTCAAATAGTTATGAAAATTCAAATGACGGAAGTGTAGTTTTTACTACCTGACTTCTTAACCAATGAATAAAACTGATGTTCAAAAAAAAAAGAAATAATATTGATTGGAAAATAATTTGGAATAAACATTTGTAAGTGAACAACTTTCGGAGAAAGTAGTTTCTTAAAAATGCAAGCAATGTCTTCAAACAACTGTGTTTTAGAATCCTTTCTGCAGCATTTGAGAAAATGTTACAAATGTTCGTAACTTTTCTGTAATGTTTGGGAAAATGTTTGTTTACGTTTGAGGTCAAATGTAATTAAATCAGGAGAATTTTCCAGATATTGATGCAATGGGATTGAATGATGCATTAGTTACGTGTCACGTACTATGTTACCCAAATGTTTACAATTGTAAATAAATAATGAGAAATGTTGGTCGAAATGTTACTGTCTTTTAATGTATAACAAATGGCTCAGTGACAACCGTTGCCGCCGAAGCATCATTGATCGGAAGGTCCTAGGGTTTGAGTCGCAACTGTGGCGGATTTTTCACTCTAGCAATAAAGCAGGGTCGAATTCAGCCGCTATCTAGATGAGAATTTTAGTAAACGTGTGCTGTGATCGGTAGTTTTCCATGATTTCTTCAATCAGTACCAGGCGAATGTGGGAGCAGTACCCTAACAAAGGGTACGGGTCCCGAGCCGCGGGCGATATTTCCTTCCTCTTCCTTCTATCCTCACCCCTTACACACACGAACTTACATGCTTTACACTACCACACATTTCGGAAGATCTTTCACGAGCTCAGAGCTTGTGCCAGCTGGGGCAGATCCCCGCTGGTGGGAGAGACCTGGATGAGGAGATCCCCGCAAGTCGATCAGCGCCGAATGGCATCCAGTTAGATCAGTGCCGAATGCCGTCCAGCAGGGGAAGGACTTTGCCATCTGATACAAACATTCATTACACTAACTGGACTAATGACCTTAGTAGTTGACGCGCCCGGAAACACGAAATATCAATATAACGGCCGGCTGTAGTGATCGGTTATTTTCCGTGGTTTCTTCGATTAATACCTGACGAATGCTGGAGCAGTTTCCTAACAAACAGGCTGCGGACCGCGCGTTGTTTCCCCTTCCTCATCCTTGTCCTACCTGACCCCTTACACATACACACTGACACTTCCAGGGACTACACTAGCACACACATTGGGAGTCTAGTAGGCAGCTTAGGGGACCCCACTGGACGGGGAAGTTGTCTGGAGGGGCAAAACTGCCATGTAGGTCGGCACCGGATCTCACGAATCAGCTCAGGAACAACTCCCAGTCCTCCCGACCATGACATGCCTTCACTCACGTCAGTAAAAGCCAACAAACGTACCCCTGCCAAAGCTCATGCATGTTAAACCCCACCCGCTTCTCTATTTTTGCATTTCCATATTAAACCTATAACAAATATTTTTCTTCAAGACCCTCATATCCGATTCATAATTGATAACAATGCAATATATCCTTGTCAATACAAACTATTATGATTTAACGTTATTACCGGGCAGAGAGGTACACCCGTGTAATTCAGTTTCATAGAATATCTGTCCCATTCAATTCAGTATCATATCTACATAATATAATTAATTTAATTTCACATACAGTTGCAGATTCTACAGTCTCTGAACAGGTGTGGTAGTATTGAGAAGCTGCAAACCAGTAAATGTAATAGAATGTTTAAGAAGATCTCGTCCTATAGATTACGGTGTAAAAACATTTGTTTTCCTTTGAATTTTAGTTTTAAGGGCCTAAAATGCTTCATTTACGACTTATTTAACGATATAGATTTAAAAATGCGGCCGAGTGTTGCAAGTTGCATTTGAGATGAATATTTAGATGCGCTTTTAAACAAATCCTTCATATTTTTAAAGTCAAAGAGCAACTCGTCACGTCTTGGTGAAATTCTATTTCTTTAGATACCTCATTTACAAAGATTGATTGCGTGTGAAAGTCGCAAAAGGTATGTATCCTACTGAAAAATAGAGGAGACGATTAGCTGCCGCGATTGGAAACACGAAATATTATGTCACTCGTTTAGTATAAGATCTTTAGTTTTACCTGCTTCTCATACATGCTACGAGAAATTACGTGATATGTTGTAACACGAGTAGTTTTGGATTACAAACGGAAGTAAATTTGCTACTATGATATGACACGTAATTTACATGCAGGAAATATGAAATGCTTTCTATTCTCTGTGACAGATACATCATGTTATGTTAAACACAACAAATCTTCGTTGAAAACACACAGGACAATCAGTTAAAAAATGGGTTGCAGCTGTGGTTGCGGTGGTTGTGGAGGTTGTGGGACATGCTGTGGAGGCGGGTACGTATTACAATATAACTGATTTTCTAGAAGACATCTATAATCAGTTTCTTATATCATTAAATATTTCATTAATTTACTTGTCAGTGATAAAATTAAATTCTTATGGAGTGTTAAATACGAATTGGCATGTAATGACACATAAACAAACTAAATGTACTAACGTTTATTTTTTGTTGTTTCAGACCCAGGTAAAAGATCACTGTACAGTGTCAGCATATGCAAAACAATATCTTTTTGAACTTTTGAGAAATATCGGATTTTAAGGACCATTTGTTTACCTTTTGCGTGTAACAAATCTTGATCATCAGGTCAGGATTACATGATCGGATCTATTTGTACAAACAAAACGATGGTAAACATGATTGTATTAACAACAAAGAATATTTTTAAGATGCACGAAGATATACAAATAAAATGAATTTTGTTTGGAAATGTCAGTCAAGTATGTGAAGAAAACACTTTCGCGGTAATTTGTAGAGTGGAAGAATTAAGAAATAATTTTGAATAATAATTTCCGCGAATTCTTTTACTGCGGTCCTTGGAATCTATATCCTTAAAGAGAAATTGGTAAGTGAAGCTGCCAACAAATTCGTGAAATATTTACGAATCGAAAACTATTGGTGCTGAATCACGACATATTATTTCTTCATATTTTGTTACATATTTCTGTTTGTTAACTTGTGATAAGTTTTGCAAGTAATTATATTATGAATATTTCCAATATCTCTTCAAGAAGTATACGTCAAGTTGCTGCCAACACAGCACATTACACCTACCAAACCAACTAAAATGTTCCATGACGAGTTTCATCAGAAAAATTTCCGTGATTACTGAATAAAAAAACAACGCATTTAAAAATGTTCTTTGTTCTGAATACTGTGCATAGTAATATACTGTTATGGTAATGTAGCTCGAGTTTCCTTAACATAAAATATTTCTCCCACATATATCATTAACATTTTACTTCAATTTTAAAAACTTCTCAGAAAATTTTGTAAAGCCCATTGTTTATAGAACATTACAGTCAATGATGGTTCACAATTCATTACTGCAATGTTAATATTTTCTTTTTTTAAATACTTTATAGAGAAGGTTATATATTAATTCAAATTATCGTACTCAAGGAGTCGATGAAAATAGGCAGTTTGGAGTCATAGTGAGGAAGTAGTGGGGAATCAAGATCATAATGGAAAAACATTGTGAGAAAGTTTTTTTCTTTGTGGTATTAATAATATTGAGAAAGTCATGTAATGCTGCAAAGAAAAGAGCCAATATACTGACAGAAAAAACACGTGCTGTGGGACCTTGACAGCGGAAAACTGTTTTTATCTTCTGTACATAGTATCTTTAGATCTTTGGTCTTTGATACTTAAAAATGTTTTTAGGTCTTTGATACCTAAAATGTCCTTTTCAAAACGTCTACCTTTGTTGATGTATATCTGTTTCTGTTTCTGCCTCTCCGGCTGTCTTAATATGACTGTAGTTGACAATATATCTGTCATTTAACCAGTCTGTTTGTCTTTCATCCTGTCTCTATTTTTGTCTACCCCTGTGTTTTCTGTTTTCTTCGGCAGTCGGACCGGGCATTCGTTAGGGCGTTCCAAAAAATACTGGAACAGTACCACATTCAACAGTGTAAGAGCAAAAATAAAGTCTGTCAGTGAATATGCGAAATTAAATGCAAGGAAACAATGTGTTTTGGGAAGAAAAACCGCAAAAACAATGTATAAGGATGTTAATGTGCACTTCAGAATATTTTTATTTTTACTTCCGGAATCGAAAACGCACAATTTGAATTGTTCCTTATGTTTGTGTGCTTGTATATTTCTCGACTTTCTACGAAGTAGCGAGCAGAAAACTTTGTTGGCATGTGGCGGAAATCGAAAACTTCTTGACTGAAAAATCGTAATTGCCGGGTCCTGATTATAAAAATCTAAAAAAAATCTTCCTACTTGTACATTATTTTTTCTAACAAGTTGTTTAGTCAGAATCAATATTTTATGAGCCATTGACACTCAAAAATCGGTTGAAGGCAAAATCTGTCAGTCTTCTTCTGTCTCCGATTAACATTAGCGCCTAAACAGTTCAGGTAATTTTCTCCTCGATAGATTCCTTGATATTCCTCGATAGATCTAAAAAATGAAAGTTGAATTTTTGGAAGTAATTTACATTAAACCTCAACAATTTACAAATTGTCTCAACAATGGCCTCATTTTTTTCACTAATCGTTTTCCTCGGATAGCATAATGAACACTTAAAAGAATTGGACGGGCCTCATTTTCATTGAAATCCCTTATTTTTCGAAAATTGCAAAAGTTCATAATATTTTCGGTATCGTCCTACAATTGCAGTATTAAAGATAAGAGATTTTTTTCCTTAATAAAATATATTGTTCAAGAAAGACAGTTCTTGAAATAGGTCAAGTACGTTTTGTAGAAAATAGTTTCGCATAATTCTGAGTCTAATATAGGCAATTTCGAAACTATTTTCTCAAAAAATGGTTTCAATTTTTACTTTCTCTCCCTTACATGCGTAAGAAGAGAAAGTATTGTAATTTTCCGCCAGAAAATGGAGATTTTTTATGCAAACACCTTTATTGCAGAATTTTTTGGTATCAGGAGCTCTCAAAATGTGTATTTCCGTTGAATTTTTGAAATCTATTTTCCCCAGCATTAAAACACTTTCCCTGTACTACGTGTATTATTTCGTATATATTCGTACGCAGTATACGAAAAAGTAAAAAGTTTAAAGTGCTACAATAGTACATACTTTCTTACATTATTCGTAAATTTTTTCATTTTTGAAAGTTTTGAAAGTTAAATGAAAATCTGACCTGCCCTAGTTTTACGAGAATTCTTCAGTCTATCCGTGAACAAGAACAATTGAAGACGTTTTGTGAAGACCTTGTTTCAAAAAATTCTTTCAATTCACGCAAATCACGCAGAAACAACTCATTTGAAAAAAAAAAGTACATGACCTTATTTAAAGATTCCGAAAAATGTTAAATGTTTTCAATTTTTGAAACATTCAAAGGATTCATAAAAAATAGGATCTTCGCCATTTTTATAAGCGTTATTTTATCTAATTGTGCAAAATAGTTCATAAAAAGTGAAATCATTATTTAAAAAAATGAAAGTGTAGATAGGGCATTGTCTGTAGTAACCCCCAAAACAAAAATATTTCAAGTTTAAGGGGACGCGACATGAGCCAGATTGATTAAGGAATATCAATGATGAAAAAACTGCGTGGGATTTATCTGCGAGCGTTGTTAACAGACGGACAGACGTTTTTTCATCACTTAATTTTTCTGATCAAGAAGACACAAAACGTGGTTTCTGATTACACATTGTATTAGAGAAAGTTATTTTATACTTGCAGGAGCAAAAAAATCCATTTTTTTCTTGTCAGGGGTCCACTATACGAAGTTTTTTCTGTCGTTTGCATACAGCGTTACAATTATTTCTTTATACTACCTAAGTACTATGCAAGGCTGCAAAACTGGAAATCTTTTGAAAATTAAAAAACTTCTGAGCTTCATGTATTATTTGCACTTATTGTGCCATCGATTATAGAATATTGGTGATCGATTAGAGAATATTGTGAGATCGATTAGAGAATATTGGTTTTGGAAAAAAAATATTATTGAGCTAGAGTTTTTTATAGTAAGATTAAAATAAATATTTTTCCCAAGAAACTACGCACGTTTTTTGGTTAAAGTAACGTGATAAATGTTGAAGAGTATTGTATAACTCTCTTTAGTACAAATATGAAGTAAATCGTAAGCTAAAATTCATTATACGATTGGAATGAAGGTTGTAAGATCGAAGACAATCATGATAATATTAGAAAATAAACTATTATTGGAGGTAGAAAAAACTAATAGAAAAGTGCAATGCATTAAATTGAAAACTAATTCTGAAAAATATGATGGGATGAAAATGATGGGATTATATTTAGTTAGGATTTAACGTACGAAATCGGCAATAACATTGAAATAAGACAAAAGCAATTTGAATTGTTACTCAAGCTCAAATTTTCATTGATTCATTACTAATGATATTTATTTAACAAAAAGAAATAGAAGAAATTCAGAAATATTCTTCTTGTTCGTTTTATTACGTTTTACTTATTCAAGAAAATATAATGAGCAGGGAAAATATGGGTTAACAGGGGCAGTTATTTAAAATTTAATAGTTTACATTTGTTTTTATTAACTTAGCCGAATACTTACTACATAATATTAAGTCATACGTAAGAAAAAATTATATAAATTATTGATATTGTCGCTCTAAGCAAAACTTCGTAGGTTACAGAAAAGGAATTGAGAAAAAAGGTATTCCCTTAACCTTAGTGTGATGTTAACTGAGTCAATCGGGGTTAAGTAAGCCATTAGTGTGCATGTTGAACACATTTCTCTAATATGTAGAAATATTAAAAAAAACTAGACTTTATTCATAACAAAAACATTTTAGAACAATGTAAGTTATCTTTACACCAAATCTCCCTTTCTTTTAAGATCTATAGATTTGGATACATGAAATGTTTATTATTCATTTGCAATTTTTTTCAGTTTTGTTAGTTGAATCATTGTGAATATATCAAGCTTAGATTACTACTGAATCTAACGAACAAGTAATGTTTCTTATTCATTTGAAGAAATCTCAACGGTTCATTAATGGAACTAAAATTAAATATTTTAAACACCTATATTGCTTTTTTACAGTATCTTGTCAATAAGGTTCTTGGGATGCTTGTATCCTCCCCCAACTTTCGGAATAGTATTTTTTCTGTAAGATGTTTATTTCCTGAGTTTCTAAAGGTTTTCTAGAATAAGAGAGTATTTAGGGTTCCGAGGTGTTTCAATTCATAGTCTCATGAATGTAGTGTAAGTAATACTCGGGAGATCGCGGTGTGCCTCTATAACTTCAAGGTGATATCCCCTTCGGTTTTCCCTTTCCAAGTATTTCGCATAGGGGGCACCGCTCCAGCCAGGAACAAGATCTAAGGTCCTGTCTGGTCTCCTGACACGTGTCGTAGTGAAATGCAAGTGAGTGTAAATGTAACTGTGTTAATAAGTGACGCGCAGGAGACAACGGAATAGAAGGAAAGATTACGTCTGTGGCCCGTTTGAAAAAGTACTGCTCCAGTGTTTGCCAGGTATTGATCGAAAACACACGGAAAATTACCAAACAATTGGCTGCTATAATTCACCTCACTGTGGCAGAATTCGATCTAGGTGTATTGATAGTATTGAAAATCCTCCACAGTCAGGAGTCGAAACCTATGACGTACCGGTCAGAAACGCTGCAAAAGGCAATAGTTGTTGTCACTGAGCCATCTTAGGCGACGCCCCTCTGCTTGATTCCCATAGTAGGTTGTTCTGGCTTTCACTCTGCCGAACCTGAACTCTAAATTAGAAAGGTTAAAACATTCTATCCAGTAAGATTTTGGAGGCGTTCATTGTCTACAAAAATTCATAAGCTTTGCATCAGTGAATCCCATTGGCACTGAGTTTTAATATGCGGTTATTAGTTAACGTCAAGTATCATATGATGTGCTAAATACACATTTAATAATGCAAGAAAGTTCCTGATTTAATGTGTACTGTTATTACATTTATTTATTAATTTTGTTTTGACGGGTAATTTTAATCAAATGAACGAGAAACTAGTAGTGCTAAAATATCAAGAACTTTCTCGTTCGTACTTTCACGCAAAATTACTCAAAAAGTACTCACATTTCGAAAAATTGTATAGGATCTTATTTCAAATTCTATTTTTAAGGAACAGATTTCATTAAAGGAAAATATTTCCATCTTCATTATTGTAGATGTAGGAAGACGCCGAAAAAATGTTGAACTTTTGCAATTTTCGAAAAATTAGGGCTTTTAACGAACATGAGACCAGGACCATTCTGTTAAACGTTCTTCACACTATCCAACAAAAAAATAAAAAATAAAAAACGGAGCCTTTTTTGAAAGTTTGATAAATGTCTCAGGAACTTCATGTAAAGTACCCCCAAAACCAAAATATCGTTTTCAAATCCAAGAGGCCACGAGATCAACCAGATATATTGCGGAATATCAATTTTGGAGACAATAGGCTGAAGAGTTAGTATTGTTCACAGGCGGACGGGCGGAGAGACGTTTTCCCCTCATTCGATTTTTCAGTATCAAGGTCCTATTCTGGCTGGTATGTTGGCTGCCGGCAAGGTATATTCTGGCTACGCTACGTGTTAGAAGATATTTTTTTCTACGTTTAGCAACTTTATCCACTTTTTCGTTACCAGGGCGCTGTAATAAGAGTTTTTCTGCTGAAAATTCACCTTTTCTTCATGCAGCATTACAGAACATTCTCTCTACTGCATAAGGGGTAACGAGAAAGTAAATACATGGCGAATAAAATTATAACTAAAAATTTTAAAAAATCAGAAAAATTTGAAATTTTTATGATATGAGATTTGCACAATTTTTTAAGCGTTCTTTATCCTAACTGAGGAAAACACTTAAGGGGAGAAGGTCACGAAAAAATCTGGAAAATTTGATTTTTCATAATTTGCCCCATTTTATTCTGTCTTCTCCTGAACGTGCTAATATATAGTGTATACATGTTTTAGTACGTTTTAGCCCCTAAAAGTAATATTTAATGGTCCTATGCAATAGCCAGGGCATTTAAAGAGTGGGCGTAACTCTTGGACAAAAAAATATATTTTTAGATATTTACGAAGTTCGAGATATTGTTTGCAGTTCATGACTGCATTGTTAGTTCTGTCTAGCGTGTTCGCTTTGTTTATTCTAAATAAAACGCCGCTTGCTGTGAATAAGAATATAAATAATTACCTTGTTTTAAATAGATGTACGAATAAAGAAGTAATTGCAAATATAGAACTATCTGGGGTCAATGAGGTATCTTCCACAATAGTATTAATTATAATTTTATATGATTACGTTTAGTCAAACACGTGTTTTGAGAACACTCTTCCCATCCTCAGTGGTTCCAAGTAACACAGATTAAACACACAATTTCATAGAGAGTCGTCAAAATATTACGCCATTTTGTTCGTACGCTGTACGAATGCAGACTGCAAAATCATTCCTATGTAACCTTTATGAGTTCATTTACTCTATTTTTACAAGGAATTGGAGCCATTTTTGAGAAAAGTTTGTAAATGTCCCAAAAGCTTCATGTGAAGTACCCCCAAAATTTAAAGAATTGTTTTCACCATCACAGCGCTTTGAGTCGGATCAGATCGATCGAAGTTACTCTGTGTTATTTTCTTTAAAAATGTGAAGTAATTTTTTAGAAAATTTCGGAAACGTCGCAGGGGATTCATGTAAAGAACGTTTTTCAAAACCCCAAAGCTTCACGTCGGGTAAGTCGGGCAGTTGAATATTTGCTTAAAAAAATACTTTCAGTAGTTTAGGGTCATGTTGTTCACAGACGGACAGACAGACGGACGGACTGACAGACGGACGGACAGACGGACGGACAGATGGACGGACAGACGGACGGGTAAATGGACGGACGGACAGACGGACGGACAGACGGACGGACAGACGAACAGACGGACGGACGGACGGACAGACAGACAGATGGACGGACAGACAGACAGACGGACAGACAGACGGACAGACAGACGGACAGACGGACGGACAGGCGGGCGGACAAACAGACGGACAGACGGACAGACGGACGGATTGGCTGATGGATGTACGGGCAGACGTTACACGTCAAAAAACACTTTCGGTACCAGGGGACCCCAAGTCCTGTATTTCCGTTGAAATATCGTTATTGATTTTCCACAGTATTATCTCTTTACTGTGTATTTACGTGCGTATGCGAGAGAGCAAAAAATGCCTAAAATTATTATTTTTCTTCCTTTTCTGTTACTTTTTGACCATTTTGTTTCTCAATCTGATATTAAGTAAGCCGATTTTCACTTTCTTGTAGCAGCTCTAAATTGTAAAAAAATTATTCTTGATTATCTGTTTTGAAACTAAGAACCTTCTATTGATCATAGGACTTGAGAATAAGTAATAGTGAGAATTTCTTTAGGGTTTATGTAGTTTAACAAAAACACATCCCGATTTTCTTGATATTTCACCACTTACACGAATTTGGAAACATGTTTTCTAAGAAATAATACATATTTTGTCGACAAAAAATTATTTAATGGGGTGATAAATGTCGGTATCTTCATTTTCAGGTTCTGCTATAGGTACAGGAATAAGTCGTACGTGTACGTCGGTCCTGGGAAAAGGTGGGGGTACATGTACTAGAAACAAATGTGAGGTACGTACGATTTGACGTAGCTTGCTTGCTTAAAAATGGAAATGGAAATAAAGATTAATACGTTCAGTTACCCTTTTTAAAAATAATTCATGTGTCACATATTTGGACGAAACTAAAACAACGTGTCTACAACCTGTAGCGCTGATGCAAATATCACATCATCATGAAGATAAAGTTTTTCGTTTAATTTACGACCAGAATTCCAAATGTTTTACCCTATGCAGCATTCTTGGAATTCTTATTTTCTTCGGTAGTGAAAACATTGCGAACGTATTGTAGGGCAATTTAACTTTAATGCTCACGTTTTGCAATTGTAAACCACACGCAATACGAAACCTATTTACGAGGAAGTTTTTTGTTCTTAATAAGAACATTAGAACATTTAGTAGGATGCATTGTATGCTACCAAATAAGAAACAAACAAAATACACTTTCAATGATCATAGGTAATGATAATATTTAAATGATTTTGACAATCAAGATTGTTAATACTCGTAAACACAAAATGTGTGTTGCCCCAATGTATTACATTTTCCAGAAATCGACAATAAATATGTATGCGATAGCTTCGGTTCAAAAACTTTGTTATACTCTGCGTACTACAAGAAGCTTGAATTTTCTCACATTACCTAATTGTAGAGATTAAAACTGCAGGAGAAGACCAACAGATCGTAACCTGCTAATAATGACATTAACTACAAACCGCAAACTAGCGTAAGATGATTGACCGCTACAAGGTGAATAAGCAGGGATTTCCCACTCTAGCCAGGCTGTTTGGTTAATGTTTGTGAATGAGGATGAGGCTAATTTCACTCAGATTCTGAATAATTCTCATTTCTGTAGAGTAAAGGAAGGTGATTGAGTGAGACGTTTTGAGATATGATCGCCGAAGTATTTAAGTACTTTCGCATTAAAATGCATGAAAAATTATGCATGCACAGATTGAAACTTGATATTTTTTAAATCGTGAATAACGATGGCAAGACACTTGTCTCCATTATGAAAATACGCAGCAAACATGAGCAGTGATTTGAGGTTAGGTTACGTAATATCGTGTAAATAGAAATTTACAACTAACAGTGAAACGCGGAAAAAACACAGCTTGTCTATCACCAGCATTAGAAACATTCGTGTTAGCATTTATTTTCCATTTTTCGTTTCCTATGTACTTACGAATATATGGAGCAATGTACGTAGTGTAGAGTTATGAAATGCTGCGGAAAATCGATTTCGAGATTTCAATGGAAATTCACGTTTTGGGGTCCCCTGTTTCCGAAGAAGGGTTTGTAACGTGTTCAAAACGACCGTCCGTCTGTCAGTTTGTTTCTATGTAAATATACTAGCACCTAAACTAGTCCTGAGATTTTTTCCAAAATAAATATTCCCAGTCTATCTGGCCCGACTCAATACTTTGCAATTTTGAAAATCAATCATTAAATCTTAGGGGTATTTTACTTGAAATATCTTTAACATTTTCAAGATTAGAAAGTTCTTCATTTTTATCTTTAAATGTCTGGTAATAATAGAGAAATAATACAATTATAAAGATGGCTGAAGTTCAATTTTCAAAGTTAATTCGGATTAATTTTCGAAAATTGCGAAATTTGAAACTTTCCCTGCGTCTTCCTACAAACTACAATTTTAAAGGAAGCGATTTTCTTAAAATAAAATGTGTTCTCTACAATTAGTTCTTTCATTAACATCATATATATTTTTGAAAATTTTAGTAGTATTACGGCAATTATGAGCAAAATTAAAAATATCAAAAACAACAATTTCAAAAAACTTCTCCTAATTTTTTATAACTTTTTCTTATGATAGTGCTCAGTCCACTAAATAACATAGCATAAACGTAATTTTGATGTATTTACAGTCGACTCCGGTTATAGTGAACTTCGATATAGTGAACCCTCGTTTATAGTGAACTTTAGTCACAGGTCCCGTTTCACTTACATTACAAATAAGCTTAAGAAGTGTTATAGTGAACGTAGGAAATAAATCCTGGAAATTAACAATTGGATCTCGCGCGTTATTAAGCGAGTAAAAGGGCCTTCGGAGGATGGGACGGTTTTCCAACAGTGCAAGAAGTATTGAAAGGTGTCAAGACTTCATTACGGTACTTAGATATCAATGCAGAATTCAGTATGGGGAGAATACGAACTCTGCAGAAGGATCTAGAGAATTTTCTAATGAAAAATTTACCAAGCAAACAATTGAAAATAATTGAGTCAACTGTATTTTACTTTCCAAAAAATACAATTGTTATTTTCTTTAAATAGCTCTGACGTCGTTTAAATGTACGATTCTGTTTTTTTTTAACTTAATTGCACTTGTGCGCACAATGGCTGGAAATAATTTGTAAGTTTCTTGAAAACTCAAATTTTTTTTGAAAATGAACTCAAAATTGCGCGTTTTCAGAAAAACTCAAAAGTCATTTTCTCGAAAACCCCTCCACATTTTTGTACGGACACTGAAAATTGTATTTAATATGAGGACATAAAAGACTCTTATGTATTCTTTCGTTTTTTCAATTACTTAAAAGTCATTTTTTTAAACATCTTTCACGTCGTTAATATTTACATTACAGACACTTTGCATAAATTGCTTAATTTGCTTTAATTAATTTCTTATCAAATTTATCGATGAATAAAACTGAGCTTTGAAAGTTCTGGGTGAAATTGTGATTTGACAGTTTGGGATGAAAATAAGCTTCAAAACGCGGATTTTTTTTAGTAACGCTCAAACGGCATTTTCATAAAACCGTTTCCAAAATTTTCCATGATCCCTATTGGATCTATTTTTACACATCCATAATATTAAGTTTTTTCAATTATACTGTTAGTGTAATTGCTAAGTAATTTTACCTTGCATAAGATGAAATACAATTTTTTATTATTTTTATTTTGTATATGAATTATTAGTAATAAAACAGTTTTCCACCTCGAAATAATTTGGGAAACGTTTTGATAGGCCAAAAATCAGGAACTTTTCGGGATTTTTTTATTTCTTACATAATAACTTTTTAATGTTCGTCTTACGAAATAGCTATGTACAGCTTTAAAAGTCATAAAATTCTCTACAGCTTGATAAATTATTTTTATTAAGTAAATAGTGATGAACGTGAGTTTGCTCCTCCTCATGATGATAGGCATATATCTTTCCATTTCAGAAAATAAGTAAACATTATAATTGTCAATTACTATTGAATATGCGTGAAACGTTTATTGAACGTTCAATTTCTCTGTCAGAACCTCTTCTATCACTTAAGTTAACTTATAGTTAAATCAACTGCTACTTAAAGATGTTTGTTTAATATTTTAAAAGGAGAATACAGTAAATATTTTTTGTTCCCAGATTCTCCTTTAGCCAAAGGAACAAATCGTACAGATGGATTGGTCCTGCTGGAAGATGGGGCTACAAATATTAACTGATATGAAGAGGTAAATTTATAAATGGGTAGTATATTCCTTTCTTAAAATTATATCCTTGTTACTCTATACTTGATCTATGGTTTAAGCGACTCTTTGCCTAAGAGTAAATAAACCCTTGCATATAGCTTAATTGTAAATATTTCATAAGCCCATTTTATATGATGGCAGTTTACACTCCCGTATATACGTAGAATGGAAAAAAGTAACATTACAAACATCCGATATCATGGTTCAAACGGAAATATTCAGGGTCCTTGGTACCAAAAAATAATGTCAACTGATAAGTTAACGCAAAACTGATTCCACAATCATCTAAAACCTGGCTTTAAACATAGCCTGTGCAGAAGTATTTGAATAGAGATACGTCAAATACTTAAAAACAGTACGAATATGCGATGGTTGTCATGGAGACTTAAACAAAACAAATAACAAAACATGTTTTTTCGAAGAAGTAAAATGTGAATACTCTAGCAATGATCAGTAGTTCAGCATCTCAGTCATGACAATTCTTGCAACATAAAATTTAATACAATGTATCTCATCTAAAAATGTCGGATCACTTTTAAGAGATCTGTGCCGTTTCAGGTAATGAAACGAACAAAATTAATTCAGTACTGACACAAAATTTTGTTTTGAATTTGGCCATGAAGTATACAAAAATAATTGAATGTTCACGTACTAGAATCCTTTCGGAGTATATTTAATGTGCAGCTAAGCAAAATATCTCCCAATAAAGATGACTCAGAGCCATAGACTGAGATTCGTATCCATGTTCTACATAATGTTAAATTGGTCTCTCTCGTTTCGCCCCTTCATGACGTACAAACCTTAATAAACATAGTTTTTGTGCCAATGAAAATCAAACTTTGTATTTTCAGTAAATATCGTGTAATTCCTATAAATAACACATGTACTTAAATATGTGTACCAGTGTAAATATGTGCACAAACTTGTAATTAATATATTTCAGTTAGTTGGCATTTTGAATTCAGTATATTACCTAATTAATTATTTGCGACTCTTTATGAGGAACTTTACAGTTATCTCTTAAAAGCTGTGAATAAATATTTTCCAGAGTATATAGTTTCTTGACTAACCATTGTCATGACACTCAGTTACCGACTCTGCTGGTAGATCTTCTGCAGTTTTCAATTTTTTGAAATACAATTTTGAGTAATTTATTATTACGTAGCAGCGACTTTGAAGTAATACATTTTGTATTTTGTAGATACAAAATACTTTTTCCTTCAACTTCATAGTATCCCTTACCCACTGACCATGGGAAGACATTGCCTTCGAGAAACTGGTTTGTAAGACATATCGGCTCAATAGCACTGATAATTTTTCAAACGTCTGTCTACTGTTAAAAATGTCCAGGTCAGTATCTTCACCTAAAGTGTCCATTATTACTTTAGATTTTGTATAGGTAATTAAGATGATTAATAACAGTTTGACTATCTTATGATTTGCGTTGCAGATTCATAAAGAAGAACAGGCAATGTCCCTCCATGATCATGAGGAGTCATGGACCAAGAAAAATTATCTTCTAACATCTGTGACGATACATAAAAGTTGAATGCCGCTATAAGAACTACCGTGTGCCTTCCACAGAGATGAGAAATCTTTGACCAATAATTTTTTGATATCTTGCTGCAGGTACGTGGGGATAAATTTTGACACAACTACTTTAATGAAGTTTTGAATTCAGGAAGAGTACCTTAAACACGAGGTCATGTTAATCACATTAACAAGAATTTAAATCATGATATATTATGCGTTTCATAATTTAGATTCATTTTAATAAAATATCAGAAAAATATTTTAATACTAGAAGGAATGACAGCAGATTTCAAAAAACACCAAAAATCGTTTAAAACTATTGTATCTACTAACCAGGAATACTAAGAATTACCTCTCTAGAATTTTTACTGGATATGATGTGGCATTGGCGACGTTCAAAATTCGAGTATACCTGCATATTTTTCCAATTAACGGTCTTGTATGATGTAAAGAACTTCTTGCTTATTGTAATAAGCTCCACATTATTACAATATTATGACTTCATTACAAGTTTCTCGTATTTTAGGAGTTGTGTGAAATGACATCAAGACTGAGAAATGCTAGAAAACACGACGCTCTCGTAAACAAAGATCTGAAGAACCAAAGAAATAACATTGACGGTGAACAGGTAATTATATTTATTTCCAAATAAGTAAATCTGAATGAATATTAGCCATAAGAACTTTGAGTTGCACCAAATGACTGGATAGCCCACAGAAAAGGTCGTCACCGATAGAAGAGTACTTAGGGCAAACAAATCATCTGTTTCCACCCTACACAAGTCTCTGTTATTCATTTGATCAGGGATATTAATCTTTGTAATTTTTTTACAAGGACATTACTTTAAAGCTGTAATTGGTGATTACTCAAAGAGTAATAGAGATTCGATCAAATCCGCGAGAATGCATCGCTACTTGAACTTGGTGCCTTTTAATCCTTTTTGTAGGCTAGAGGTAGCATAGAGAAAAATAACTATTTGATTGGGTCTAAAAATTGGAAAATTTTGAAGCTAGAATTCATTTACGTTCAGTTGCACAGAGGAAAAATGTCATTCATACTATTAAGTCTGTATAAATGGACTCAGGCGGATAGCAATTATTATATCACTAACTTTTTATATACGTCAGGAGTCAAGGAAGGCCTAGTTGGTGCAGTTACAAAGAGGTTTACGATTGGTGTTGGGGCTGAGGAGAGACAGTTGAAAAATCGTAAAAATTGACATACTTTTGAATACGGGAGCAAAGATAATTGAATAATGCGGCGTTTGCAACGGTTCTTTTGTCCCTTCTCATTAACTTCCATTCTTACATGATTTACAAGAGCACAATTAATGGTAATATAGATGCTGATTTTAAATTGAAAATTGCCCATTATCGTAAAATCGTAGACCTACCGAATAAGAATTTTTAAATAATTTTAGAAACTTCGTATCTTTCAATTTGAAAGGATTTGTCACTCGAAAGTTTTTGTCATTTAGTGGTTTTTCTATTAATGAAATTGATATTTTTAATGTAAAATCAAATTTCAAATGACAAATTTTGAGTTTAAAGTCGAGTCCTTCAAAAACTTGCTTTTTCGGCTTCAATAAAACCACCCGTAATATAATATTTTTTAGTTTCTTTAATTAAGAACTTATGAGGAAACACATTATTTTACCAAAAAACATAAATAAGAAACGAATTAAACTAAACAACTTGTTAAAGTTAATGTTGTAGATATTTGCTCCTATAATATTTCCTACAAATAAAATAAATGTACACATAATTTCAAAAATTATCTTGGAAATCAATTTGTTAATAAAGTTTTGAGAAAACGGGATTTAAAGGGAACGCGGTCGGTGAGAACATAATGGAAAACATGGTACCCAGACAAATTCAGTTACCAAAAGGAAATTTTCAGGATTATGGTATTTTTACATGGCATTTCATAATTTGGATTTTAGAAAAATACATTTCTTGAACTCAAATGTGAACCGCATAGACTAACCTCTGTTCGTGAATAAAAACGCCATCTCACTACACATGAACACGCATTATATTAGAGACGAATCTGAAACACTTGAAAAAAATAATATCTCAATTATTAAATTTCTTCCAAATAATTACTATACACAAATTATTTCACAAGATTCGGCAGGACCTGCTACCTCTTCTCTTTGAGTAGCAGAATACTGAAATTAGAATCCGTTACAGATGCGATACTTTTAATGTTATGTGGTTTCTATTGCTAACCTGATAATTTGGAATTTGGATAAAACATTCGAAAGTCCAAAATAGATGTATATCTACCATTTTATGTTCCTATTATTGTTGTATTGCAATGAAAGAGTAAAAGTGTTTAATTTGATACTGATTCATTATTTCTGATTAAAAAACTATTAACTACTTTTACGTGCATTCATGACAAGTTTCAGTATTCGCCTGTTCTACTGTTTTTACTTTTAACATTAACTTTCAAGAAAATCACTACTGATTAACCGTACAATTATTTAGCAGATTAGATTGCCATTCGAAACTAAGGAGTTGGATTTATTTCCACTCACCTCCCATTTTACAGAATAATTCATAAAACCAATAGACTAGAACTTTTACTACAATATATTGTAGAGTAAACTGCCAATACTCTAGAGGTAGGTATTCGACTGGAGTATTGAAAGATAACAATCACTCTCTTTTTAAATTACATAGATTCTAGATTTATTGCGTATATCAGTTGTGTTTCTATATAAATTAAATTACGATGTATTAAGGCTTTAAGTTTTAGTACAGTAGTATTCTACATCTTAAGAGTGTTAAAATATATAATTTTAAATTGTGTAATGATTTGCAGGAAATATAAAACATTAATTGCTAATTATTTCCAGGGTTTTACTAATGTCAGTAAAATATTGACGCATTCAAGTGCAGTGGTGTAGCCTTAGTATTCACGGTTATTATACATGCAAAATTATAAAAACTTGTTTTTTGTGAAATAGGTTTCTTTCATTATTGTTTAAAAGTTATAATTCATGAATTTCTCTCTTTCTCAGGTAAGGCCGAAATGTATCTGAAACGGCGCAAGAAAAAACTATAAAATTATTGTAAATAAAAAATTGTAAATATCGAAAATTTCTGAGAAAATGTACCTATCAATTCCTTGTAAAATTAATGAAAATTAAATAAAATATATGTTCATTGAATTGAAATATTATTTTAATACTTTTTACTGGTGGAAAATCTCAGTTAATATTATATTATTTTTAAATAGTGTGATCGATTCTATGCCTCTTTGTAGTCATTATTTTCTCAATTTGAATCAAGCAACAGTAGGAAAGTAGCCACTGCTAATTTCAGCATCTGGCGGGTTGAGGTTTTACAGTTCATGGGAAGGTGTTAAAAGGTTATTTGCAGTGACGTATTTCCATGAGTATTTCTTTTCTAGATTTACATGTTAAGATACAAGACGCTCCTCTATCTTACTATCAAAGGTGGTGTTAAAAATTGCATTTCTGATCTATTACACTATGTTCGAAAAACTTTATATCCTTTCTTGTAGTATAAGAGTGGAGTGAGTATGAATTATTTCTCGTCCTAAGAAATTGTTTCATGGAAATATACGTCACTTTGGATATAAGCTCTTAATTTCCGCTCCGACACGGAAAGTGAAGAGGATCCGCAACCGGATGAATGCACAAACCAAAGTTAAATTTACAAATATCTCAATTTAGCTGTTGCTTGATAAGGACCCTTAATCCAATACTGACTCATGAGCAGGGCTTGGATTCTGATGACATATCTTGTCATTGTTGCATTCTAGACGTAGCTAACGTGTAAATCAATGTTTATCACGTCATATAGGCGAGAGATATCTATAGTTAGTAGGTCATTTTTGTCATTTTGTTGCAATTTTTCAATTTTCATGTCTTTTTCTGGACCTTTGTCATCTTTGTCATTTTACGCATTTTGTTTTCTTTTCGTGTTTTTTGGTAGTGACTGTTTCATGAATTTACAATGACACACTGAAACAAAGTTTTTATTGCATCATCAGTTCATGACGAAATTCACTATTGCACTGAATTCTGTTTCTCGAACTCCCAAAATTACATGGATGTTCAGTGACTTCCTCGACCTTTCAAAAGCGATGGAAGATCGGAGCTATGGATTTCATTTCATCCTAAAATACTTTATATTAAATATGAGCCATGTAATAGGTCGCATATATTTGTTCCTAATATTTTTTTATTTGAAGAAATTCAACCATCATTGATTTTTATAACTACATTTATTCATTTGCAATTGATAGATAAAAAAGGGGAGTACAATGATCTATTGTTTGTAAATATTTTGAAAGTAAAATTGAATGTAAAATTGTACTTTTTGGTACGTGATTTGAAATTAAACGGCTAAAAGGTACCTTACAAAATTAAATGCGCTTCAGGAAAACGACGAGAGCTATTAGAGAACCGAGCGGTAGATTGTAAAATACTCGATGACAGGGCGCGCTACCCTACCCCAACTGATCCAGAAAACCCGATGACTAGTGCATATTACTAACTCCCAATGCAACAGCATCTTTGTCAGCTTTAGCAACAAAAGGGCCTTTGAGGTTTACAAGGGCGTCAATTAGCCAGTGTGCACCCTGTGTGGGCTACTACTCCACACTATCTTGTTCTACCAGGAGGAAAGCTCCCAGCCTTTGACCTTTGTAGGCACCCCCATACGGTTCCATGAACACCTTCAGACTAGTGTCCGGACCATTCACAGAACCTTCCATGGGTTAGACCACTCTGCCAGATCAGAATATATCTTTCCAGGATAGCACCGGAGTCGAATTAAGCGTCACAATACGCCGATCCGGGGTGAATCCCTGCTCAACTACCCATGAGTAATGGGCAGGGCCACGACGAAGCTAAGAGCCCATCTGAGTGTCGTCCTTACTCGAGGCCTGGCCTGGCCCGTCTCCACCCATCTCTTCACTGCCTCCACCTTGAAGCTGTCGACGTGAGTACCGCCTGAATCTAGGCAACCTAAAAGGAGGATTCCTGCTGTCCGTCGGACTTGTATGTGTGGCTCTGGGAGCATCTTCCTTCCCAAAGGCCACCGGGCAGCCCGGCGACACCCAGTTGAGCACCGCCGTTACACTGCGCCCACCTTGGCACTAACGACGTGAGAACCGCTGAATAACTCGCGTCCGAGTGAACGTTGCTTCCTCCACTAAGAACCTCAGGTCGTGCGACTATCTGCGGAGCGTCAATTACGCACTATGAGCAGCGTTCTGATGCAGGGCAGAAAGAGAAATTACAGTGAGGATATTCTAGGACTGCCCTTATTCACTACGCACATACGTCACCATAATCTACACAAAGGAAACAGGCGAAAGCCTATGGAATAATGCGGTTTTAAGTAGGATAAGGGGGCCCCGAAGCACAAGGCCACCCTATCATAACTTCCAACTCCGGAAAAATGTAGGGATTCCAAAAAATTTTAATCACACGCTCTTAAGGAACGATGTAGAGAGATACATAGGCGGCGAGAAATATTTCTGACGATTTTTGCCTTGAGTCAAATCTGCTCAAAAGTCAATTCTTTAAAAGTCATGTACAATTTTTGAAAATGAGTCGTTTTCACGTAATCTTCGTTAAAATAAATACAATTTATTTAAAAAATCTGAAAAACTGTTCCAAATTTTCTTTAAATAATTTTAACGGATAAAACAAGGGACGTTAAAAAAAATGTCGTTGATCACATTTTTGTTGAATTCTCTGAATTTTCGAAAATTACAAATTGAGAAATAATGCTAGTTATCTATGATTTCAGAAGTATACATACCTTTTGCGGCTCTCACACGCGACCAATCTTTACAAATGAGGTCTCTAAAGAAAGAGAATGTTACAGAGATGTGACAAATTGCACTTTGACTTAAAAATATGGTTTGCTCTAAAAGCGCTTCTAAATATTCACGTCAAATACAACTCGCAACAGAAAAGGATTTATTTAAACTCTATATCGTTGAATAACTCCTCAACAAATTGTTTAAGAGTCTTAAAAACTAAAATGTTTCTCACACTATAATCTACGGAATGAGGTCTTCTCGAACATTCTATTACATTTTTGCTGGTTCGACGCTTCTCGATTCTACCCCACCTGTTCAGAGCCTGTAGAATCTGCAACTATGTGAAATTAAACAAATTACTTGACATTCTATGCGATTGAATTACACAGGTGTATTTCTCTTCGAAATGACGGTCCGTGGGTATTCTCGGTAAATACAAGGTTTGGGCGTTAAAGTGTTAAAATGATGCCATGTAGTTCGTGTAAAAAGATGAGTAGTTGAGAAATAACACTAGAGGAGGAAAACTTTCGGTAAGTTTGGCATTCTAACTAGTCTTTCATTTGATTCAGGAAAGCACCCATTGTGACAAATCCCCAAAGTCCAATTACTTCCATCTTGCATATTCGTGGAAATTCACTCAAACAGTAGTAGTAATTCACATACTGCTACACCATGAACACGTACACAGAACTTGGCTAACAGTTACAAAACTACCCTTGACCTTTGAAAACTTCCCGATCTGAGCGGCTCAAAATGTTTTCATCAACATTCTTTAAAGTCTTGCCACGCCGTCGTCCTTAATTTTTAGTTAGCATAAGTTAAATGAACTTTCAGATTTATTAACCACCAGGCACTTCCATTTTCATGGTTATATGGCGTATCTCACTCATATATTGAACAAAACATACTAATAAATGACGGTGTGGGAATGAATGTGCTCGTTGCCGGAGTTACCATAAACAAAGTAATACACACATCAAGCCAAGTTCAACAGTATTCTTTGTGCACCAC
This sequence comes from Teleogryllus occipitalis, assembly GCA_011170035.1. Lineage (NCBI taxonomy): Eukaryota > Metazoa > Arthropoda > Insecta > Orthoptera > Gryllidae > Teleogryllus > Teleogryllus occipitalis. Next base: position 94,012 of record BLKR01000127.1, on the reverse strand, counting down.
CGGAACACCAGGCGCGTTGAGACTATCTGGAGAAAATTCCTGAAAATAACTACATTGAAAGATTATGCATTAACATCGAGCACGTGTTTGAGGGGGGGAGAGAAGAAATGCAGGATCGCAAGTAATAATACGGGCCGTTTTGGTGAGACATCTTTCTTTTTTAACGAGAAGAAACACGGAGTGTACATACAATATTTGAACAATATTCATTATGAGATTGGGCGTTCATTGTTAATATTTTATTTAAAGAATGTGAAGAGCAAGGTACTGTCCAAGGAGAATTTCTATTGAAATCTGATACGTCCTATATCATTCGTATCTTTCGAATCTTTTATTTATCTACAAGGTTGCTAGCCATTTTTCCGCAACTAGCAACATTTTGAGAATCCGGGAAGCATTACGGTGATCATACCTAAAGAGCAATGAACCAGTCTCACCTCAGTGCGAATTATCACGATCACTAGTCCGGATTCTTATGTAATTACACATTTTTTGTTTTTGTATATCCAGCTCTAAAAATTGGAATATTAGCGACTCATGACAATCCTAACACAATATTAAATTTGTTACCAATTTTTTTAAAACTTTTGTACTGAATTACATACTTTACATGTTGCTTATATTGATTGTATTTTACATATTTTGGAAAATTATTTAATATTTCCCTATTTTATCGAAAATTAGTTTTAAAAAATGTAATGAATTATCAAAAATGTTGTTTGTTTTAAAAATATACGTATTTGTTTCATAATTGCCCACGCACAAATTCATAATTGCTTGCTGGAGACGTGGAGTGCGTCATATGAAGGCGCTGGCAAATGCATGAGATCCGTCTATACTACTTGTTATGATGCGACCTGCTCTCGTGAGCGCCGAGAATATTTCGTTTAGGTCTGGGAAGTTTCTGTGACGTCTTGTTTCTCTATCTTTAATTCCAATTTTAGAGAAATATTAGTGTCCGCAGATGTGCAATACTACTTATTCGCGCAACTTTTCTTGAACGATGACCTTGCTTCCCCCTCCCTTGAGCAATAAACGGTTGAAGGGAAAAGCTCGCAGCAAGCACTGATGACAATGTTCCAAGGATTAAAATCTTCGTTGGCGCAAAACATAGTTGCTTTCATAGTCGAGAACTTCTGTTCAGTTTCATTACCATTACCTAAAGAAATGGTTGAGGTAGGTCGAGGTCCTTCAAGGGAGGCACCTAAAACTTCTATCTAGTGTCCCTGCTGTTGCCTACCCACAGCAATGAATAGCCGCACACGTTGCAGGTATTACTTTGATTTTCCAGAGATTGGCATTACTGTAAATACTCTAGTGGTCGGCTTTGTAATTAATACACTCCGCCCGCATTTCGTCAATCCATCGTTCAAGAAAAGTTGCGCGAGTAGTACTTAGACCATACTACAATGATTGTTTGCCTGTCATTGAATTCCCACGTTTGTGCAATGGCTATCGTTACACTAAACACTTAAAAATGTTCTCTCAAAAATCTTAATCCTGTAGATAAAGCAATAATTGTTTTTAAAATTGGGTTGTAAATAGAAAGTAAGACGGTACTTTATAATACATTTTATGGTTTACTAGTTCATTGCTGTGTGTTTACTGACCACAAATCACGTCATGGAATTAGTAATACCCATGCGGGCCTCTCTGATTTCCTTATGCCCTTGGGCCTTTTAAATACTTAATGGCTCGCTCTAAAACCAACACAACACATACAGTTTTATGAATTCGATTTATTTCTGTTAAGATGCAAGCCAATACTATAAATAAATAGCATAATGTTCAAGTAACATAACTCGTTATAAAACTTCCACAGGAATTTCCACAGGAACTTCTCGCACAATATTCTTTCATTTTGTACGAAAAAATCAGTTCAACAACGATTATGCAATAGTAATTAGATCCACACTGTTTTGTTTATCTGACGTCGTATTGACCAATGACTATTGCAATGCGTCTTTTCACTTTCGTCTCAACAAATATAACATTTTAGAATTCTTGTTTAATTCAGCAACGAACTACTAACATTAACATAACATATTTTAAGATTTATTGTCCATGATTAAATAATCTACTCCTAAGATATCTCTCCCGTCACCATTCATGACCCGTGATCGAGAAACAGAAAAAGAAGTTCCTCTTCTTATGGACGCCAAAAATAAACGAAAATGCAACAAAAAGATAATCTTAAAAGAAAAAAAAACTATCTTTGAAGACAAAAAATTAATTTTATCTTCGATTATTTTCTTTAAAACGTTAAAGGTAGCAGGCGAAAATAACAAAATTAAAATCTTATAAGTACCACTCAATTACATCTACTATTTGTACTATATGGAGTATTATATGTATTTATCAAAAACATTGTATTTTCGTCTTAAATTCTATCACAAGTTTAAAATTCAATGTTGCAATGTTGCATTCCCAATTTACTCCAAAAAATATCAATTTTAATTTTCGCATTTGTCTAGGTTTTCCTATTTTTCGATCAAATAAGAGGTGATGTGTTCATTTGCTTAACAACATAATGTAGCAAAAGAATCATTCTAAGAATTGATATCATTTAAATCTTTAGTCGTTGAAATTTTCTTTATGATAATGCGATTGAAAAAACACTAACCAAATCTCCGGTCTCTCCTACTGTTGCATATTTACCAGATACATGCTGTACTCCGGAAAACTGAATATCATCTAAAGAGGCAGATCTATATCTACTGTTTTTTCGTTTACATCTAATTATCTCAACATCAATTGATTCAAGATGACGATGTGTTATTGCACAACTGGTTGTTGCACGACGTGCACACCAGCAACGGCTCCATGTACCTGTCGGCCAATGTACGTAATCACAAGACCTTACCTCATCATATCAAATGTCATATGTTCGGGTATAACCAGTCTTATTTTATGTTATTAATACATTTGTTTGTTACAGACGAAAGTACGTAAATATTTGAGTTACCTGCAAATTTTTCAGTAAGGAATAAAAAGTCATCGAAATCTGCAGTTTACGTAAAGACTAAATTAAGCTTACATATAAGACTAAGTTAACCTTGTATTTACGTAAGCTTGAACCATTATCCCCGAGAACCTTATAACCAAAGCGGAGGTTTCTGGGACAAACTAAAGTGATTTACATTGATACATTTTGCATTGTATTATTTTGAAAAAATGTTTCATAACATAACTCACATTTGACTCATCTCAAAGAATACAAAAATTGGCGTTACCACTATATTCATCGACCCATTCACATCATGCCCTAACAGTTAATCTTTAATAAATAAATACATCATAACGATTGAAAATGTTTACGAAACCATTCTCCTTAATAAATCCTACTGCCTTTTATATTTCCACAGATTCACTTTCCAGCAAAGAAACAAAGCTTATAAACTTGTAGGCCCGGGAAAAAGATGGGGTTATTGGTATTAAATGGATTGTAAGGTACGTACAGAGACTAGTTGATAAATACAATATATAACAAACGAAACTCTGAGAGAGTGAACGTCATTTATATCTAAATGGTCGTATTCATTAACATTTGTATAAGAAAAGAAATAAAAAATGAGACACTTAACAGTATAAACTGTTCTCCAAACTACAAAATTTAATTAGAGAAAAATGGTCAATAAGTCTGAAAACACTTTCTTCAGTGCTTTGATAAAAGCTAGTCTGAGAACGTATAGAAAAATACCATGGTAACTTTTGGAACAAAAGAATACGAAAACATTGTTTTCAGTTGCAATTAAATTTGAAGGTTATCCAGATGTGGATTTATCCACAATTTTTCGTATTATTTCAATTAAACTTTAAAAATGAAATTATTGTAGAAAAGAACTGCGCCTTATCAGGTGAATATGTAAATTTATAAGAATTGAGAAGTAAAAAAAAAGTATTGAGAGTCTTTGAAACATTTAACTCGAGATTTTAAAGAAAGATATCATTTAGAAATATACATATACAAATCTTAATGCTTTTAGCTTTGGAGAGGAGGGAACAAAATACGTGACGTATTGTAAAATATCAAACATAAAGCAAAAACCAGAAAAATACAAAATATTTACAATCAGAACGGTGAAATAAGTTAGTTTAAAGCGCGTGAGAGCAATTCAGTGATCAACTAAAGTGATGAAACGGCTTCAAATTCAATAATTTAAGAAATACGTTTTCTATGTAATAATTTCCGTAATCATAAATATTTTCTTAACTGAAAAATGATACCTATCACCTCTCAAACGCTGTATACATATGAATTCAATTATGTACTTACACTTTTTTCTTTTCTGAAAAGTTAGTTTTATTTTAATATTTATTCATTCCTTCAGTAACATATTTGATTCTTGAGAAATGAATTTGAGCCTTTTTCGAATTTTCAGAAGTATGTTTGTACCAATACAGCCAGAATTGCTAATGAATAACGAGTGTTGCTAGTTATAACCTAACCATTTAATTATTTTGAAATACTAAGTGCCTGTTCGATACATAAAATTAAAAAAACAAGACTTCCTTGTAAAACTTCTTTGTATCCCATAAGATTGGAAAAGAGCTTTGAAAGTGCACGGAAATAACAACATACTCAGAAAAGAAAAAAATATTCAAAATGTTGTGAAGTAAAAAACAAGGAGATAAAAACCACTGAATATCTTTCAACTACGATTAATTTGTTAATTTTTATGAAAAAGAGAATACATTTTGCTCAAATATATCATCAAAACCATAGGTTAATATTTTATTTTAGTAACGTCAACGTCGTAACTACAGGAAGCAATCCTACATTATGTATTGTTCTTTTCGGTTGTTTTACCTTTGCTAAACGATATAATCATAGATAGTATCTAAATAGACCTTACACTGAGTAATATTTTCATGTAAATTTGACCTCTCTATCTGTTGTAGCAATTTTATAGCAAATTTGTTTAGAAAAAAGTGTAAAATGTACACCGTAAAAGAAGATGGGTTCAAGCCTTTGAAAGAGATACCGAAGGCGGTTTATTTAGAAAATGAATACGGATAAGGATGCATTTCCTGAAAACCCATACACACATCAAAATTCATTAGCCTGGATGTAACAATTCCAGAGTAATATTTTTAAAGTAAAATTTGTCCTATATTTTACACCCTTTCCAAAACAGAAAAAAATGGAAATAAAATGAGCACCATAACGGATAGAGAGGTCAAAACTCGTAAGGGCTATTTGGATACTATATAGATTTATATGATTTAGCCAAGGTATAAAAACAGGAAGACATATTGCGTAATTTAGGGGTGTCCATAAACCTTCAACCAAACCTGTATTTATATTTTCCACTGACAATTTAAACTTTTTCAGATACGATCTTCACGAAAATGAGCCTCCCTCCTCATCGTTGAAAGATCCTTATTGCAGACGTGGTGAACTTCTTGTGAAGTGAGCTGCCTTTTTAGTACTATTGACAGAAAAGAGAAACTAAGAACCCTGTATTTTTGCTAGTATAAGAGCTTTCTGATGTAATTCTCAGTTTCAATTCATTTTTCTGGTGTACCTATTTCCTCTTTCACAGAATCAAGAAAAACATTTCATCAGTTTCTAATCGCTGCTGAAAATGTATCGCCAAGGAAATCTAGCCACGATGCAGGGCCGACCAATGACGAATGGGCTTAATTCGCCGGGAATGATGCAAAATCAGCGTCTTGGAGGCAATCCTATGATGGCGCAAAATCAGCAGAATCCGTATAGGTCACCATCGACGATGTCAAATCAGTCTATGATGCAAAATCTAGCAATGAGAGGGCAATCACCCATGAGAGGGCAATATCCATCGCAACCACCAATGCAGAGACCTGGAGGGAGGAATCCGTACGTTCATACAAGTCTCAAACATTTGTTCTTGTCTTAATTATGGTAATTTTCATTCATGATGTAGGTAAAAAAGTCTGCCTGCGAATTTAGACATTCTGTGAACGATATGAAGCACACCGTGAACACAATAATGAATTTATAGATACGTAGGCGAATCAAAAAGTTAATCTAGCTCGCGAGAGCACGTTGGGTGTCATGATCGTGACAAATTCGTAGCAAGCTACAGTAACTGTGACAAGTACCATAGGAAGGTTGGTATGATATCATGCATTTTTGTGCAGAGCGCGCTAGGCTCAATGGCGCATCAACTCGATGTCCACTCCCAATTGGAGGGGCGTTCGTATTGTCACTCACTTAACTGCTTACGTAAGGCTATAAATACGGCGGGTAAATTAAGGGTCGGTGTGATTGTTGCACGTTAACGCAACACCTCATACGGTCCGCTAAATAGTTCGACCTGCTGCAGCAATTGAAGTACAAGGTATGGCAAAATCATCCATAGCGTCCAGACTTAACGCCATGCGATTATCATGTGTTCGATAAGCTGAGAAAGGATCTCTGTGAATGGCGATTCCGAAAAGATGAGGAGGTGAAAGCAGCTGGCTCTAAATGGTTACATAGCGCTGGAGGTGATTTCTACTCATCCGGAATCGAAATGTTGGTTGACCGTTCCGAGAAATGTTTAGTCTCTTAGAGACTACGAGGAACTTACATTGTATGTTCTCATGTTGCCGAGTTGCCTATGTGTAGGTGCTTTCATAAATGGCCATAACTTGGAAGTGTAACTTACTTTTTGATTCGCCATTTTATATCCGACATATAAAATTCAGCGTTCGGAGAGTGTGATGCGAGATGCCAGGCATCCCCAAACCACAAGCTTTCAACAGAGACCACAAACCACCTTGTTAGCTGCTTTGAGGGCTTAACAATCGAAACTAAACCTTCGGCAATTAGCTATTTATGTGTTAAAATGATAATGTGTTCTTAAAATATCAGATTATCAGAGGTATCAACTGGAATTAGTTGTCAATATATGTATTTACTATGCAGAAAATTCAGCCATACAAGTGTTTTGGGAATATTTTTCCATCATCAGTGGCTGCAAGTGACATAGATTAAACACATAAAGTAAACATAGTGATAGGTCCTAGAATGGCGCCATTTTATGATTCGTTCGAGGTTCGGAGACATACTGCCTCTGTACCTCGTACAAATGTACTTTAAGTGTTAAATCTGTTACTTGGAGTCACTGATGATGGGTAAATATTACCGAAACACTTGTATGGTTGATTTTACCACGTGATGGTTGATACGCACAGTAAATTTACATTGTTTACCAATTGTGGTTAATACCTCTGATATCCTCAAATTTTAATCATGGAATACCACTAGATCTCTGCTGCCACAACAGAATTTAAAATGTATGCATTTATCACTTGAAGGTTACACTTGTTTCAGCATTATCGCAAAAATATGCGTATGGTATTGTGTTCTCTTTCAAACCACGGGTAATAGCGCCTTCGCTTAAAATACAAATGTCTTCATTGAAAGAAAATCACACTCGCTCCCAACCTCTCCTTGGATAATCAAACATCCTAATTTATTCATTTAAGCAATGGACGGTATCAGCAGAAAATAGTTATTAGATGTGTATTGAGATGTATAAAATGTAGTTTTATATGTATGCTTCCTTTTGAATTAGTTTCGAGTATAGCCAGAGAAGCAAATACTACATGAATGTTGGACCAGGAAAAACGTGGGGTTATAGCTACTAGGAGAAAAAAACTAGGTAAGTGATATACATTAAAGTTAACACAATACAATTAAGACAATCAACAATTATAAGACAAATAATTACTAGCCAAATTAAAAATTAAAATGCAATTTTATATTATTTGCCATGTCCGGTATATGTAATTGCATTCATAATAACCATTTTTATACAGAGTTTTTGAGAGATAATATGCTTAACTTGGTAAATTATAAGAATATAAGAATTTAGGAATGTGTATTATCCCAATTTCACATGCTTGAAACTTTTGATTTAATTGCATTCTTGTATTATTTTTCATATTATGAAAAAAAATTTCTCTTAATTAATACCAATAAAATAAAACTACTACTTTGATATTAACATTCTCTTTTAATGAAGATCTCTTTTCATCCACACAGATTTATAGAAAATCAAAAATAGGTCCTTAAGAATGGTGAAACGTATTTAATTCAGAGCTTTTTAGATAAAACCTTGTGGTAAATTGGTTTAAGGTATATTTTCGTTTCATAAAGTAAGAATTATAAGAAAAATTACAAAATTAAAATAGGGTAGCCATGGACTTGGCATTACCTTTTGTCTGATCGTAATTCTTTATTTCAGGTCGTGGTTAAACTCAACCTCTTATTTACGGAAATACTGAATAATTTAAGAAAATATTTAAGCTGTAAAAATGTAGAATTGAAATTTAACATTTTATTTACATTTATTTAAATGGTAAACATGTTTATTACAGGTATGGATCATCAACAGCATGCATCTCTTAACGGCGCGTGTGTGAACTATCAAGAGATCTAAACTGCACAAAGAACGGTGTTGTAAAGGAGGTTGCCGAACAACGCAATAATGTAGGCTCGAAAAGAAATAAAAAAAATTGAATAATCAGAAAAGATGTAATGATAATTTTTTATAACTTTTTCGCAATACTACATACGTTGTATGAAGAAAGTTACAGATTACTACAGCCAAAAAACAGGTGATTTTTCGGCTGAAAAATTCGTATTATAGATCCCCCCATACACAAAAGTGGATTATTCCTCTTCCTGTACGTAATAAATTACTTCCTTTGATACGTTGTGGTGTCAGAATCCAAGTTTTGTGGGTTATTGGCACCACAAAATGGTTTATAGTTAAACGTCCGTCTGTGAACATAGCTAGCTGGGAAATCAAAAGCATAATTTTCATCAAAATCGACATTTCCTGATCTGTTTCGTGTCACGGTCCCCTGAATTTGAAATGGATATTTTAGTTTTGGTTTTACATGCAGCTTCAGGTAATTTTCTATTTTTCCTGGAAAACTCTCCAAGTTTTTGGATTAATTTTGTAAAGCATGCCTATGAAAATGCTTAAGCCCGATTTTCATTAAATTATATGAATTTTGAATAATTACAAAAGGGGTAAACAATTTTAGGCATCTTCATACAATTACAATAGTGGAAAGAAAAGAGAGAAAGAGGGAGAGAATCAATTAAAAAGAGACGGAGGGAAACAGGAAAGAGAGAGGAGAAAGGAGAGGAAGAGAGAGATAAAAACGGAGAAAGATTGTGAAAGAGAGAGAAAAATAGAGGAAAATAAAGATAAAGAATAGTAGAGAGAAAGAGAGAGGAAGAGAGAGACTACCACAAATGCCGGGAGACCAGTCAGGGGCTCAGAGCTTGCCCCGACCTGGGTGGAGCCCCGCTGGAGGGAGATACTTGGTTGGGGAAAGCCCGCTAGTCGACGGTAGATTGGCACCGGATCTCGCCATCCGTGTGGGAAGATCACCGCCACTTCTCGATGAAAAACATGTACTACACTTATGACACTAATGACCTCAGTAGCTGACGTACCCGGAATCACTAACCACTCACAATCAATCGATCATCTCTTCTGCGGAGCGATGACCTCACCGGGTGGCAGTCCTTATCCAACGCTCGTGGATCGGACTGGTTCCCAGTTAATCAGTGCGAGAAGAGCGCTATGGCGGGGTCTGGTACCACTCGCGCAACTTTTCTTGAACGATAGATTGACGAAAAGCGGGCGGAGTGGGGGTATTAGTTACAAAGACAGCCACTAGACTATTTTCAGTAATGCCAACCTATGGCAGATGAAAGTCAGACCTGCTACGTTTGCGGCCAGGTCATCGCTCTGGGTAGGCAACAGCAGGGACACTAGATGAATTAAAATGTATTTAAGTGGTCGGCTTGTGTAGATCTTTGCTAATTTTGCTAATTAAAAAGATAATTACAGAGAGTGTGATAAATGGGTTTACTTGAATATTACCTTTTTTTACCGGGCGTTTCTGGGGATTGTGAGGGATCTTTGGCTCTTTGCATCTTTATTCTACGTATGGTGGAAATACTAGCACCAGTATACGCAGAAGCCCGATCTACAGCATGACTGATAGGATGCAACAAAACCTTGTTCTCCTTTTCCACTTCACAAAATTTCACAACTTTTTCTATAATTTTGCGTTCGCCGCTACGATACGTCCTCCTAATTTTTTCGGGAGTTTTAGGTGCCTCCCTTGAAGGACCTGAACCTGCCTCAGCCATTTCTTCAGATACTGATAATAAACCTGAACAGACGTTCTTTACTATGAAAGCTACTAGCTTATGTTTCGCGTCAAGAAGTTTTAATGCTGGGAATAATGTCATCAGTGCTCGCTGCGATCTGTTGCCTTCAGCTGTTTATGGCTCCAGGGAGGGGGAAGCAAGGTCATCGTTCAAGAAAAGGTGCGCGAGTAGTATCTCCCCCCGGAGACAATGGCCGCCCGGATAGTTTGTTTCCTCTTTTTCCACCAGGCATCGCTCCCAGCACGCAGAACAGGAGCGTTGGCGAACGTGCAACCCCCCCGGGGGGGGGGGTCTTCATACGCACAGTCAATTGCACAAGTATGCGTACTACCTACTGGCTTAAGTCCGGGGTGTACTTCTAACATCACTTACTTTTTGGTCTGTGATTGAGTATGAGACTTGTCGTTAATGTCATCATGCTCTTGATCTTTATTTTCCCCATCATTATTATCTCCTTCAGCTCTTCCTGGTTCAATTTATTTAACACAGCACATGTTTCGCAATGTAAACAACGTTTATTATTATGACTGTGTTTATAATATTTATATTAGTTTGAATAAATTGAATATAAGTAATGAATTGCCTTTCCTATTCATTTCGTTATATCTCAGACTTTAAACAAATTATTTTAATTTTCAATTACAAGATTTTTCAAGCGTTTCATAAGCTGGCAAATCAATTTTATTTTAAATAAATTTAATTTTATTAGTAATTAATATTCTACATTGATAATTATTTTTAAATATTTTTTTGTTTTAAAAGTAATTATTATCGATATTTGGAAAACCTATTGGAGGAATTCACATTATAGTGAAAACAGGTTTGATCCAGTTGACTCTTACAGGTAAGTTACAGTTAATTAAAAAATGTTCAATCAATATCTTCATATATTTAAATTAATCTGAAAATGCTTAACCTAATGCTTAACCACGGTCACGTTGAAATTGCAATTTTCATTTTTGATAAATTTTAAAATGTTTGTGGCATTTCTTATGTGGATACTTTTATAAAATAGTTTGATTGGATACTAATATTAAATTGTTGTTACATTTGTAGTTTTTTTCTGACCATTTAAAACTACTGGTGTTTCAACAGCACATAGTTTCTTGCGTTATTGAAAACAGCTGCATAATATTTAAATATTGCATTTTCTGCGCTACTAACACCTCAGCTATTACTTGAGAGCTGTAACGGTTCATTAACCTTTACATTAATTAATATACATAATAGTTGATGCAATTAATTATTTCTCCCCAACGTGGGCGAGTTAGGCCTGTTCGTGCTTATAAATTCACGTAAATAAATAGATATTTCTCGGCACGCTCTTTCCTTATCCAATTGCAATAATATTTAATATTTGTTTTTTTTAGAAAAGAATACGAAAAGAAAAACAGAAAAAAGTATGCTTATCTGATTTGGCGAAAAAATCTCCCTTATGTCTTGGGACATCCTATTGTATATGTTCGAGAAAGTATTCCCGTAATTTACAACAGAACACACGTAGTCATAGCACGTGTGAGATTTTCTTGATACTCTAAAAATATCTCTGATTTTCAAAAATACTTCGTTTCCCCGGTTACGTAAAAGTGCAAGGCCCCCTACATGCATTACTATCTCTGTTCGGTCACTTCATGACAGACCACTTCATCAAAAAATAACTAAATATTTCGAGTATTACTAAGTGGTATTCTCGAAATGATGTCCTTCATTACAAAGTACTAAATCTTTAACCCAGGATTGATGATTTCCTGGTTTTTAGATCGTTCTTTTAAGAATGAATAATATAAAGTGACCTAACTAAGCCGTTTCAGGTACGTTCTTTGTTAAATCATTTTTTTCTTGTTTGAAATTTCATAAGTAAATTATTGAAATGGTTTTTGTGTTTACGTGCAATAATGGTGTAATATGTTTCTGGCTTCCAATTTCTACAGTGAAAAAATATTTCTATTTTATATACAATAAGAAAATATTTCTATACAATAATTGTTAATGTATAAAAGTTGTCTATCGATGCACTGCTGTTGCTTTACTACTGATGTACTGATATACTATTTTAAGCCGCTTTGACATTTTTATTCATAGTGGTAAAAATGTAACCCGCGTGTATGTACGTAGGACAATGGATGTAAGGCGTGTAAAACCTGTGGCCTCCGACCACAGAAAAGTTCGGTTAAAGCTTGATTCACTTTATTGCCGAATATTTAGTTGCACAGTATGATTTTTTATATTTGTTATAAATATTTCGTACTTTTATGACAGCAATAAGGATAATATGATTTAAATTCTCATTACTCGTTGAAATCTCATTAATTAATTTAAAATATGATTATGATTAACTTTTCTTTGTCTGTTTGCAGTTTACTAAACATTTTGACGAAGAATATCTCTTCACCAGCCTCCAGACAATTATGAAGGCATGCAAGCAATAGTTGAAGGTTTAAGATACTTTTGTATATTGGCAGTTGCCTCCTGTTTCAGAAATCAATATTCAACCAAAACACCCCGTGGGGAGTTTTTTTGCAGTAATGAAGGTCACATGTGAAGCGTCCGAGAATTTCGGAAGTTTACGAGCGGCTTAAACATTTAAAAATAAGCATATCCATAACATCTATATTTAGAAATTCTAATCAAAATTTAACCCTAAGTGATGAGACTTAAAGTGAAACATGCCTCACTTCTTCACTTGAATACTGGCAAACGTTCTAGTTACAGATTATAGTTTTTCAAAATCCATTGCTTAGAAAATGCAGACTCCCAGTTAGAATAAAATGTTTTTGAACTATCAATAGCAATTATGTCTTTTTAAAATCGAAAACACTTTATTTTATTGCCGTCTATTTTAAATTTGCAGGGAAAGAGCACATCAACCAATTAACCATCTGCCTATACAATTACAACATGTTCTTTTAAAAGCTAACTTTACAATTCCTTCTTTCGTCAAGCTAAACGCATAATCAAAAGCGTGATTATTGAAGAAAAAAACATTCCCAATAGATTTGCCAATTCTACAAAAATATTGTATTATTTATTTTAATCATGGGTTGCTGCTGCACGGGCTGTTGTTCGTGCTCGTGCTCTTGCTGTGGATCCGTCGGTATCTGTTGCCCGTAAGTACGATATGTTATGAATACCTCATGTGTGTATAAAAGGCACATGCCGAAGGTTCGTCATATTGCTAAGACATACTAAATATGACAGCTGACAATGATTTTGAAGAAATAAAAGAGTTCATCTTCGTCAACATAGTATTTTTATTGAGATAGTTGGCTTTAGACGGCTTTGTCGTCATCAGTCTACAATGTACAGAAAATAAAATATAAATTACTAATACAATACAAAAAAAGATATCAAATTAAATTACAATTAATATATACATTTACATTTCAATTTGTTATTTAATTTTGTATTTTACTTCTAATTTATATTTTCTTTTTTGTACTTATAGGCTATCTCAATAAATATTGGCGAAGATGACCTCTCTCATTTCTTCATACAAGGACGTCAACAACACCGAATCAGTATTCCCACAATTCACAATAATTTTGTAATCTACAAATTAGCGTATACATAAAATTATTCGCAATATTAGAATATATAATATCTAAATCATTTAATATTTGTTTCAGAAGGTGAGTTCAGATCGTACTCAAAGCAGAACAATGTGGGTTGCGGTGAATAAATGATAAAACAATTCCCACACGCTTCGAAACATAACCAAACTTTTTAATGGATAAGTATTTCCCAATATGCTAATGAGAATATAATCACGGTAGAATGCCCGGTTTGAAACCAGAATACTTGTTGAAAATAGTAGAGTTTTTTTTTAATTTTACAACGCGGTAATTATTACAATCTCAGAAACTGAAAACATTTTCAACATATCAATATTATTATTGCTTTCCTGAGCACTCTGAAACAGCTACCTCCGAATGGAGTTTTGAACACTCCTTACCAAAGATCATCGTCCTAAATTAATAAACCAAGATTCTCTTTCAAAATTGAGTCATATTTAAAACAATATACAAAGTAAAAACAGAAGAGAAATATTTTTAATGCACCTGTATTTCTTTTAAAATATGTTTCATCTGTTTTAAATCATTTAGATATCACTTAGAAAAGCAGTATTAAATAAAAACTTAACATTTTGAATGAAACGTATCAATATTGATTCTGCATTCTTTCTGCAAATTTCCATCGGGTTCAAGCAATCTTCCGTGCATAACATACTTTTTAATATAAGATATTTTGTATTCAAAAATAATTTCATAGCGCCCTGTGATGCCTCCAATGCTGGTAAAGGGTATCAAAAATGTTAATGTAAGAACTTGAGTGTTAAATAAGAGGAGACATTTTTGACTGAAATATAAGTAAAGTATTGGGTGCGTAGTGTTTGCTGGATTGGTATGAAAGTAATGAATGTTAAATTTTCATAATATGATTAAGTATTATTCTTTAGAACCGTTAAATGGCGTACCATTTTTTGTACTAAGATATTTAAAAAATAGTATATTTAGAAACAAAATTCAAGTTCAACATTTAATCAGGGAACATTTCTTTAATATTTAATTCATCATTTAATTTCCGTCTTATTGTTACTTTCTGTCAGTCGCCAATCCTACTCGTATGCGGGAAACTGGTAGTATTCCTCTAGAAAATGACGTTTGGACCGTGTGCAACGTCACGCACTGATGGTTAATATTTCGTATCCTCCGCAGATATTTGTTCTAACCATACACTAGTCAATTGAATTTTCTTTTCAGTTAAAAATTTATTCATATTTGCTTAGTATACAGAAAGTCGTAACGTTGAGTGTGAAAAACATTTTCTATCGAAATTGTATTTTTTGAAACAGAACATAATACTCTTTTTACAGTAACTAGAAACAATTGTAACCGTTGAGAGTTAATACGAATTGTGGACATTTCAATGCATCACTTATGTATTCTTAATTAATTCTGTAATAAAAGCATTTCAGTATAGAATAGACAGTTGCGTTTAGAGCAAACAAAGTTTTCTTCATTGCACATTAGATTAAAATCCATAATTTTTACCACCTTTTATAATTTACATTCGTAAATAGTCTCTGAAGTCCCTTGGACCATGAGAACACTTTGACAATTACAAGAAACGTTTTGAAGAAATTTTTGTTTTTAATATTTCAATTGTACAACTTTTCGCACAGATTTCGCTACAAGAAAAGGAATGCTTATTACATGGTGCCAATACTCCTTGGAGAAGGTTGGTGCTATACATGCTAGAAAGTCACAAGGTAGGTATAATAAAAATATTTGACAATAAATAATGTCATCATGTCATTGACCCCGAAAATGGTTCATATTACATTCTTGCTTATCCAAAGTCACAGGGTGACTGAAGAAGTAAGAGGGAAAAAATTATTAGGGAAACACATACCTCCCAACACCTGTAAAACAAAGCTATTTTGGATTTCCAAAATATTAACTGGTGATTCATTCAATATTTTTTTCACTTACTGTTATTAAGTGCATTTTAAGTACGCTCCAGTTGTCAACAGATGTAGTGCATTGCAGTTTCTTGAAGTATTTGAAAATATTGTCAGATAACAAGCACACACAAAGAATATAATTATTTTCTGCACAATTTTTTTTAACTTCAAGATCATAGTCTAAAGCATATTTTTAAAAAGAACTGAGTTATCAAAGGCAACATCCTGATTTTTACCATTTTATTGAATTTTTTTACTATAGTTGTTCACAAATTATGAGGGCACTGCTTTACAATCCCGAAAAATTAACTCATGACAAAATGTATTCATTTGCACTTACACAAAATTAAAAAATAGCAACAAAAACATTATATAGTCATTTTACAACGTATTGTATATTGTAATAAAACTTTTGCATTGAATCAAAGATATAAAAGGAGGTGAATGTACCAAACCTTGCAAATTTGATTTTTAATACAAGAAATCAAAATTATTAGTTTTACACTTGAGATTAAATGCAATAAAAACATGTTTTTATGAACATTTTTGTACAATTTTACGTGTTTTTTAAACAGTTTATTACATTGTTCCATCGTGAAAATAAAGAGATTTGACATGACGGGAAATCCAAAGTCGTAGTACTTAATCATCATGAGAATAAGTGTAGACGTTTGGCATGTTGTACAAACGAAAAATCCCCCAAAACTACTAAACCTAAACGCTTTTCTCAACATCAATTCATCTGCTGACGTGAGTTTTGCTTTCATATAGATTTCAAGTTAGTAACATATACAATCAATCTGATTGTAACATAAGATTATGTAATATACATGTACGTATTTCCTAGAAAAAGTATAGTTAATTTCCGAATGTAACTCCCAATTTTACTATAAATCACTTACGTTGTTTGTGTTGGGAATGGGAAACGAATAGCAATTTCAGCCAACTGTTTGTAAATAATGCCTTGAACACATTGGTCGTGAACGATAAAACCAGCAAAATTAAATGAAAATCCCGCAACTGAACGCAGATGAATCCTGCACAGTAGAATTTTCTCCGGAATTTTCGTTTTACGTCCTTCAACTTAACGACTTTCAAGAACTCTCTATTAAGTACGCAAAACTCTCCTTGTTAGTTAAATATCAATTTTCCCTCTGAATTTTTACAGAATCAGTGTCCCAGTCTTGGCTTTTAGTTTCTCGAATCAAGTAAATGATAAATTTATTTCCCCATATGGACAAGTTGAACATGTATAGAAGAAATGTCGAAGACAGAGTTACACAAACATGCTCACTTCTTAGGTAAGTGGTCTCATTTCACGCCATCAAACATATGTATTATTACAAAATTTGTTCCTTTCAAAAAGGCTTTAAAAATACTATTTATTTTCTGCAGATCACACACATGTACAAACACTTCCATTCATTCTGTGTATCTTAACAAATGTGAATTAGAGATCCACATAATACTACTATATTAATGACACACGTTTATAACGAAAATTCTAATTCGCACGAATTAGGCGTGAATTAAAATAATATAAAAAAATTATTTATTTGATGTCTCTGGAAAAACATGTTAGTGGTGAATGAAATTAGTAAAAATAATTCTTACTGCGCCGTTAATACTTTATACTATAATGTATTAACAATGTTTTTTACTTTAGTATCAATTCATTTATTGATTTTTTATTTTAATACAATATCATAATAATATATTAATTTTAATATAATCATATACAATTTATTTTAAGTTGTATCGAATGCTGAGGTAATTAGCAACTAATACATATTTCAGTGAAACGAAAACATTGTTCAAGTTTTAACTCCATTGTGTAAATACCAGCTAGTAGTTTACAGTTCCTTGTTTTAAAAAAAGGCAGATGGTTACAAACAAGCAATACTTTGCATTCCAAAAGGATAGCGTATCCGAAGTGAATTACATGTTTTACAAAAATAATTCTACAGGGTACAACAAATACAACTTCACCACAAAACTTACTAGACCAGGTTATAAGGGCATTTAATAAAATGTTGCAAGGCAACCGGGTTGTTTGATTCATTGTTAGGTCGTCTCGATAAAACTTTAGGAGATGTTATTTATTAGAATCCTAAATCATCAAAACTGAGATGTATGCGTGTTAAAAGCAGTTCAAAAGGCGTGAGTAGTAATGCGCATTACGTACTTAAGTATAGTGATAGTTAAGAAAATTCCCAGGAATCTTCCACTACAAATTTAAATCATATTGACTAATTTGATATTGCGTAATAACCTCATATACATTAGTCAATTATATATTTTTATAGATTAAAAATATATATTTATAAATAAAAAATTAATATACAATATCTTTCGAAGAGTAAAGCAGTTTTTGTACAAAATACACTCTTGAGTTACGAGTTGGAAGGAAAGAAATCCACAAAATATCTTTTTGGAGCAAAGGTGAAACAAGCACTAAAAAGTTGAAATATTTTCCATTCAGTTAGTCAAAAAGTAGATAAATATACAAAATATATTTTGCAAAATAATATAGAAGAATTGTAATCACAAAAAACGTCATTAATTCCATTGACTGTTTGAGAAAGAACAAACGACATAGCAATCTGGGGTGTCTTGAATTCAGTTAAAGGCGACTGTCCCTTGTTTCAAATGCAGAAAATTAAAAACATAAGAATGAAAAATAACAAAAGCTGAGTTTGTATATTGATGTAGTGATTTTCAGAAATATATGTTTTAAACAGTTTTATACTTAACATCTCTTATTTATCGTCACCTTGCAACTTGAAATATATCGTGAATTCAATATTTTCATTTATTATATATTATATTTTTCTGTTTATCGTGTTGTTTTAAAATGTAAGAACTATGTAATACTGATTACCTGTTTTACAAGTTAATGATTGATGGAAGTTAAAGGGAATTTGATCCATACATGCACTTTTGTCGGACTGTGTAGAAAAAAGGAAGGTAATATTTTTTGAGAGTTTGTGTGGATATGAGATTTTGTACTTCTTCCTTCAGTCTGAACGGATCGACAAATTAATCTATGTGGTGGTGTTGATTTGTTTATATCTTTCGAGAGATGTCGTGCATATTAAATCCTTTATAAATTAATATTTAAATAATTTTAAAATTTAATACGGAATTTAAAATACAATATTTATGTAGTTATTTTCCATATAATTACCGTATCGTACCGTATCGTATTACCATATCGTACCCAAACTGCGCACTCCTCGCCGTACGCTGCTACTGCAATGTGTTGATACCGCTAATATCTTCAGTGAATTGAGACTTAAGTGAATTGAAAAAATAATATTTTCCAAAGTCTGTCATAAAAGAATTGTCCTTATCAAATTTTACATAAAGAGTTTTCACTGTTTTCTGACGTCAAATGAATAAAAGAGCCTGGTATTTTGTGTGGTAAAAATAGTAACATTGCTGAGGGTATTAATGGACAGACTTAGGCCATTGTGATTAAATTATCCAAATTATCGTAGTGGGTATACCACGAAGTACTAGATCTAAAAATGCAATTAAAAGGTCAAAAATATATCATTTTATAAATAATCTTACAACTCCATACTCTAGTAAAGGCACCAAAAAAACGGTTTCAGGTCCCAATGATGTAACGATTAAGAGTTGTTCCTGATAATCTGTGTTACATCATAAAATCTGTAGTAGATTGATTTTGGGTCTACCACATTATTAGTAGGTAACATTTTAAAATTATTAAGGTTTCGTCTTAAATCTGTGTGATTCACACGTGGGTGGTAAGTCCAGCAATAACACATTTAAGAAAGTTTATAACGCTGGGGTCTTGTCAGAAGTGAAAAGTATCATTTTTTCTTTGCATATTATGTATGAAGGAGTTGTTTTGCATGTAAGAGTAAGTTAATATTTGATGATCTTTAGTGATCAAGGACACAATAGGGATTAATTGGATTGATTCCATCGAACAAATTGCTATTGGCTAAGTTAATAATTGTTTCTCTTTGACTAGTTGAAGTTCCTAAGAATTATTAAGGGCTCTTTTATCGGCTTTATAATGTCTGCATTTCGATTTCTTTTTGTGGGTATCTATTAGATATCTAAACATTTACGATACATGTGGTGTTAGATGAATTAATTTTAATTGCCATAACTTCAATGTCCGTTTTATTTTATAGACTTTCAGTGAGAATCGATTTTTAGGAATATATAGGCTCGCCACCACAGGCATATTCAGGGTTGCTTCGTTTTAAAAATGCAATTATATGCAGTTATTTTTCCTTGTGTTTTGCTTTTCAAGTTTGTTTCTAGAGTATAGATTATAACAGGGTTACGTAGTTTGTATGAATATTGTAAGCTTTATAATCTACTGTAAAAAACATTAAGATTCTATTGCAGTACTATCATACATACATTCTTTGTAATGTATTTTATTATCAGATGCATCGGCATGCTTTAAATACTATATTATGATACGTTCAGTGTTTTGGGTACTCTCTTAATCGAATTATGCGTCTGAAGTTTCTACGTAGGGGTTATGTTTTTCTAAGTTTTTAATAACTCTTGGAAATCTGCCCTTTATGGACCTATCATTCATTTGATTATAAGTTTCTTTCAGCATACTAAATATTGCATTAAAATCAGTTGAGTAATCTTTCACTATTGGAATGGGATCAGGTTTCCTAAAAAGACTTCTCAAGGTTTTGAGTGTATGAGAGAGGAAGTTTGTCTTGGTTGGAAGTAAAAGATCCTCTATTGACTTAATAGTTGAACTATCAGAAAGCCAGGTTCTTTATTTGAATTTTTTGATCTCTTTTTCTTTGAGTGTTTATGAACTTGTATTTTTTTATCATTGATATATTGTCAGGAATGGAGGATTATTCAGATGGGAGGTTTCATTTCGTTGCTAGGCAAGAAGTTTGCATAATCCATAGCAACTGAGTCAGATGCATTGTCACATTGTTGTTCTAGAGGGGGAATCTATACTAAAATATTATCATTGCTTTTATCTGTTGCTCTATAACTGCTGTGAGACTAATGTTATTTCATTATTAATATTATTTATAACTGCTGTGAGACTAATGATTATATGCTGGCAATATAGCCTTCATTTTCACATTTGAAACAGGTAATATTATCAGTTGTGAAAAATAGTCTATATGGTGTGTCTTGGTATGAGATTAAAAGTGACTGAGGTAATTTATGTACTTCATCTGGGTGAACAAAGTCTTCCTGAAGCTCAAAATATCGCACTCACTTGTTTCAGGTAGACCAGCTTTGTTCAAGGTAATGTTAGAAGTAATTTGAACATTGAATTGTTAAGAAGCATTTTTATCACTTCAAGTGGGATGGACAAACGATAGATATGTTCACTTTTACATGTTTGCTTAGTAAGGGTCTACTACTCAGTTCAATGTCATTTTGGTTATTTGTTAAGTAATTAGCGATATTCTTGGTACTTAAAAACACACAAATCCAACTATTCGCTATGCGCGACCAAAATAGAATGTCACTTGCATTGATAAAATCTGATATTTTACTCACATAGTATTTTATCGTAAGACCTTGATGAGCTGCTATAATAATTGCTTGGTCCTTTGTCGGGAAGATGTCGATTGTCGCAGCTCCTGCCTGAGATTTCAGATTTGATTCATGTTGTTGGGCGTTCGAGGTTATGTTTCCTTGTTGTTCGGAGTATCCATATTGACGC
Organism: Teleogryllus occipitalis; assembly: GCA_011170035.1. Classification (NCBI taxonomy): domain Eukaryota; kingdom Metazoa; phylum Arthropoda; class Insecta; order Orthoptera; family Gryllidae; genus Teleogryllus; species Teleogryllus occipitalis. The sequence goes on along the minus strand of BLKR01000127.1, from coordinate 72,676 downwards.
GAGTTGCCACTCTCTCAAGTAGTAGCTTCACACAGAATACACTTGAAGAAGAGACTATATCACAATTGCTTTTATAGGTTCATCAAATAAGATATTAGAGTCACTGTCGAAGGCACAAGTGAACAGAGCATGCAATGTGGCTAGTACGGCGGTCCGTTGCCGACTGTACAAAGTTTTTGTTTTGTTATTTAAAGATAAATATATAATGCAAGCCTCTGGGATGGCTCATGGGCAGTGTGCTAGCTTCCCGTGCTGTAGTCCTGGGTTCGATTCCCGTTCGAAGCAAAAATAGTGTGATAGATTTCCTTTAAAATCGTCCGTTTGTGTAGCTGTGTGACGAAGAAAAGATCAAGCAGGGGGATATTGCTAGTTACGGTGACGAGAATGTCATGTTTGTCTCATGTCATTCTTAACCCCAAGCAGGGCTTAACTAGGCTCAGGCATGGGGAAACCGGTAGCTGGCCGGCGATGTCGGACTACTGACCCAATAACGCCAAATAAAAAAATATAATGTTTTAATAACCCGAAGTCTAATTAGACAGTAATTAGAAAAAATTGCAGGCATTTTTTCACCCTCCAGTATATGCGCCTTAGACTGTAAATTAAGTACACTAGCTGCAAATTAAGTATACTTGCAGACAATAATTTAGAATATGGACCTGTGATTTGTAATTTTGGGACATTCAATTTAAAAACTGAAATTTGGGATGGTGATATTCAAAAGCATTAGAATTATTTATTGAATATACTACGTGAGGAAAGCTTTGCTTAAAATGAATATATAACTCTGTATATTGTATGTTCAATAATGCTAATGGTTTTTTCATGGATAATTCGTGGTTGAGTTGTTTTACATCCTATTATTTTTATCATTCCGCTAATTGGAGAATGTCTACATGATTCAATGTATTTACGTAATCAGAATACAAGAAAAGTGCAGTTCAAAATTTCATTTTTAAGAAATATTATTTACACTCAAAATTCTGTGATTCAATTTTAGTTTATGGGAAATTACATTTAAAATTAAGATCAAACTAACAATGTTGTCTTTAAAATGCGATGTTTAGACAAATTTTTATTCTTATCTGCTTAAAGGTATGATTTGTATAAGTTCTGATAATATTTTTAGTGTCGATATCAATAAAACGAAAATCATACTAAAATCTACCCTTTACATCCAGGTGCACCCCTTAAACTGACATTTTGAAGCGTTAATAGGTAATAGGCGTTAATATCTCTAATCTCGTACGTTTGGCAAAACATTACACCTTGGAGAGCGATGTTATCATCGACGATGATCAACTGATCGATCAAAAACTCGTATATTGCGTGAGTGAACCATTCTGTTGATTTTATCTGAATGCGCTGCCAAGCAAAGGCGCGTTAGAAAGTTGAATCTACATGCCCAAGGTGTTTAGAGCGTGTGCCGACTCGGCGCCTCGGTTTCAAGGGTCACGTGTTCGAGTCGCGCCGTGCACATTGTTGTTTCTCCCTTGTCTTTCATGTATGTGTCTTTTGCCGAAGGCCTTGTGAGTCTTGCTGACCTCAGACCGAAGAGCGCGCATATGTGTGTAGTCTAATGGTTAATACGAAGCCATGAAGGCCATTGTGCGTAACCTGTGGCGAATAGCCGATTTCAGCATCCCCGAAGCTAGAAAATGCCCCAGGAAGAAAATAGTTTAGAATAGCTATTTATTCTTCAATTAATCAGCGTTGAAATAGAACATCAAAAACGTCATATCTTTCCTTTAATGAAAACTCTATATCTATTTTTATTTACCCATTAACTTTGCTCCCCCTAGCGGCTTTTGTAACTTAATGTTATAATAAAACTCAAAATTACGCAAAAGCTACTATTGTATTTAAATGTTCTCAAAATTATTTAAATTCTTTTCCGATATTGAAGATTAGGTTTCAATGTGATAAAAATGTTTAACTTGAATATTAAACGGATAGAGCAAGTGCTTTGGAATAAATTTAAACTTTACCGTCAAGTTTGAATGTGTAGGATATATCTTGAAAAAGATAAATTTGTGCATTTTTTAAAAACTTCTGGAGATTTCAGTTTTCCTTCAGTTTTACAAAAGACACTGAAAAATATTGAAGTCATTTTTGACGCCTTTTAAAAAATGTATAAGTTTTAAGTTAACCCAACAATTAATTGCTCAACTTTAAATTTTAATTGTATCATCAGTCAGATTAATTGAGATCAACTTTTGTCAAAATTCTGTGTACTGTTTAGGTAGAAGGACTGTTCATAGATTGATACGTGGACAGACAAGCAGGCTAACAGGCGTGTTTTCGTCAAGACCTCGACATCGATTTCTGTTTGCAGCATTACATATCTTTTTCTATACTACTTATACAGAGAAGTAAAAGATCTAATATGTTAATACATAATAATTCTCATTGCTACTCAGTATATTTTTGCCTGTTAGGAAAACCCCATTTTATTTACTGTGCTTTATTACTTTGTTATAAGGTTCATCTATGACGCCCGAAGCTCGCCTTACTTGGTGTCTTATCTTAAAGCAACTTTGGACGCTGCATTTTATACTAAAGTTGCGAGGCAAGTAAAATTATGACGTTTTATAATGTACAATTGAACTACACTCTTTTATAAAAAAATACTTTACGCAATTCTTCAACGGGAGGGGTGGCGCGAGGATGTAATTCCAAGTACATTCATTCCACACAATAGAAATAATTCATATTCTTGTTTAATAAATAAATATCCAGAAAACTTTAGAGAACCTTTGCTAGTTTTATAATGTATATAACATATAATGTATGTAACAATTTTACAATTACAATTATCTTGAACTGAACTACTTTACTCCACAGAAAAAAGCACCAGTAGCTCCTTGGCAGAGTAGCGATGGAGCGCCTCAATAGAGGAGTTATGCATAACCACACGAAGACTTCTTACTATCCAGTTGGGTATGTAATTTTTTTATTTTGGTTTGTTATTTATCACCAATAAAACATTCATTCCTAGAATATTTGTAAAGATGATGAAGATGCGCGTTGAAAACCAATATTATTATTATTTTACAAATTACAAAATTTTAGAAATTTCACAAATGTAATTTCTTTTAAATATCTTTCATGCAGTTAATATGCACATTTCCATCGATTTGTATACATTATTACATCTGTAAGTGGACTTGCTTCAAATGACTTCAAATGAAGTTTTTCGAAAAGTCAGATTCCTGTGAAAAAGAACTTCAAATTTCGCATTTGTAGTAACGCTTAACGCCATTTTCGTAAAAACGACTCGAAAATTTTTCAATGAAAATTGCTATTTAGGACAAAGTTTTAGCCTTCCTCAATATTCTTAAAATTTCAAAAAATGTACTTTGGGCGGAGATAGATAGCAGCGGGCAATAATGAGGGGCAAGACTGTACAGCATCAGTTCACACCAAGGAAATTAGAAAACGTTACTACGAGAAAGACTGCCATTTTGTAGCACCTCTAGTTAATATTGCAGGGAAACGTTTCCTTCATTTTAAAATTTCCGACTAAAATAGTATGTTGATAAAACATGCAATAAAAAGTAAATACCGGATATCATAAGTGAACGTACTGTCTGTGCCAATGCTGTAGCTGTTATTACTTGTTTTTGCTGTAATTTCTTTCCACAATATTGGAAATTTTTATTGACATGTCCGTCAATTGAATTGCTGCCGAAAATATGTTCTATCCAATTAAATATGTGAAAACGGGATGCGAGTCGAATAAGATATTAAAATTGGGGCTCTTCATCGCTGCGCACTCATTTTACGATACGTGTAATATTTCCCTGGTTATTAATATTTGAACATCGTATACTAGGAAATAGAATGTAGGATCAGTCAATGTGGCCGACTTTGCAGGTAAAGGACTGTGGCTTGGCATGTTAAACACAGTAATAAAGGTTGAAGACGTAAAATAAACAGGTAATCGGAAGGGCCTGGGGAAAAAATCCTGAAACACCTTGGAGAAAAATGGCGCACTAAAATCTACAGAACAGCATCCTTCCGAGGTACACGGAATAAGGGTGTAACTTTCACGAATGAATTAGGAATACATTGGTTGAAGTTTGCAAATGAAGATACATCCTTTATCAACTGCAACGCGTAAAACATAATAATGTAGTCACATGTATAAATAATCACGAAATATTGTATGCCGTATCCGTTGGAATAAGTTGTATTATTACTTATGGTCATGAATTCACTCATGTATTTTATGAAAACTATCTTACAAATATTTATTCTTTCAACTGTAAAATAGTGGTTTTGTTCATTACTTATTCCGGTAGCACTTTAATTGAAGCAATGATGTAGAATGTTATGAATTAACAACAAATCATTCTCATTAAATCACTATGTTATTAAAGTAGAGGTTATGAATCAATTTTTATCATATTTGCCAAGTAAAGTCTGTGATGTCATTGGAATGGCGGCATTCAAAGAATACACCATACAAATGAGTAAATAAATTGATTAATTTTTCAATTTTTTTAAAACCAGGTTCCAGTACGAAAGCAGGAACAGGAATTATATGCCAGTTGGTCCTGGAGGACTCTGGGCTTACAAGTACTAACGACGGAATACACGAGTAAGTAATATCTGTATGTTTATAAAATAGAGAAAAAGTCCTTCACGAGATACATTAGAAGAAAATTTTATAATTTCTTATTTAAACTTTGTGTAAGAAATAGATAGAATGGTACTTCACAGTTTTATGTTATTTTTTAAAATATATGTTTGACATAGTTAATGAATCTAAGTTGACAGAGATGATTTCCAATATTTCACTCTTGAATAATGCCAACAACACCTCATTAGTATTTCCACAATTATTTTCGCTGGAAAACCAGTTATTGAAGGCTAAAACTCCATGTTTTGCAACTTTGAAGCAACTTGGAAGTCTCAAATTCTCAGTCTTCAAATTTTGTGATTAAAAATCCCCACAACTGACGTAGTCACAACTACTGCTATCGTTACTTTACATTTAAGTCAGTTGAAAGAGATCCAATTGTGTATAAAATTGGATTTAGTGGATCTTTTCTTACATCTTCACAACTACAATGCTTGAACTATGCGCGTAAATTGGAATCCATAGAAACAAAAAATATTTAATCCAATCACAACTGTCGTCTGAACCAAATTTAAGTCTGAATTTCGTTCAATTGAAACGAAGAATTAATGATATTTCTCAATCATTATTTTGTTTTCTGGGCAATGCACATGAATGTACACGAATGCCAAATGTACATGAAGTATACATAGGTTTTAGGGCAGTTATATTTAGAAATGTTCTGCCTTATTTGGTAATATCATATTTTCTACTTTGGTTTATAATTTTGATTCCAAATGTCACTGTAACAATCACTATTGTAATCTCAATCTCAGGAACTAAATAAAAATTTACTAATAACAATTATTGGCAACTGAAAATAGCAATTTTGGAACTCTTTAATAACTAAAGAAAGGTGAGCGCAAATGTCACAAGATCGCTAACTACTTTCTACAACAAAAAAATAATTTTTGAGACAAAAAATACACTTCACAACTTTCCCTCTTAATATGGAACCGGAAGAATAGGAAAGAGGGTGGGGGTTTAACTTGAGAGTTCTTACGGGGGTACATTAGTAAATTATATTTCACACTAATGCACTCATATAATTTCATGTCACAATTATTTCTAATTTTCTTCAAATAAAAATATTTTATCTGAAGTCATATTAAGATGTTTTAAAAATTATCACGGAATCGAAAAACATACCAGTGCACAGCCACGTCATAAAACAAAGAAACCCCAATGGAGGAATCTCATTGAAAAAAAATGAAAGTTTCTAAATATAAACATAATTGGTTGTTGGTAAAATAATTACTCTAAAATGATTAATCTGGTATTAGTTCCCGATTAACATCTGGTTCCGTTCTCCTATTTAAAACATTTTGTAATATAATATGTGACTTATAATGAAATGCATTTATAAAATTAATTGATTTTCTTTCATTTTTAGTTTGTCATGTTTTTTATACTGAAACGGCGCAAAAGCGATGCTGCAAGCAGAGAAGATGGTCTTTAACATCTCTGGCTAATTTGAAAATGCATCTCTTACCATCATAAAAAATGAAAAATAATGTAAAATTAAAATAAAATTTGGAAACCAAATTGATTTTTAAGAAATTTCCAATAGTTATATGGATGACTTCATGCACATATTTTGAATTCTGAGAAGAAAAAAAAGTTTTAAAGCTTGTCATGGTACAGTTACTTAAGGGGTGACAATGTTTGCTTTCTGGGAAAAACATAATTTATGTTATATGGACATACAATTGTTGTAGACTAGGTAGATATGATCAAGAAGTTTCCAAAAATATTGATTCAAAAGTGATCATGAGTGGACACAAAATGTTTGTGCAATAAGCCATCGATATATAAGAATTCATACGAGGTAAGAATTCTTCTGAATATTGAAGAAATGGTGATTTTTTATATCGTTTCAGTGAACAAGGTTTCATTAAATAACGTAAAATATTAAATTTTAATTAATAGCATTGTACTGTAAAATAAATTGAAAGAAAATTATGGTATTTTATCAAAACTTGAACAAATTTTAATACAAATAATAATAGTCTTAAACACTGTAGTTTATATAATATTGATCTTTTGCATGCAAAAAAGGCCCTGTCAACGCCGGGTATTTTACTACCACATTTAAAAATTAAACATCTAACATCAATTCTTTCACACTTTGTCTAACGAACTAATACAACAAGAATTAGCTATGTACTCGTTCCCCAATGACAGAGTTGTTTTCGATACATTCAAAAAATTGTGCACCGCAACGTCGACACCTACAGGTCGCCATACTTGGATTTTTCCCGTTTATCACTACACTGCCTTATCTCTCACGGAAATTTTGCTTTGGGGTTATCATACGTGGTTTTCATTTAAATTTTAGAAAATAGACGCAGTGCAACTGTTATTGTAGCAAATACGTTGCAGAACAAAATCACACAAAAAGGTTTTCCCACAAATAGCACGCACACTGTTCAAGAACAACAAATCAAAAACTTTCGTACATTGCCATAAATTAAATATGTTTAAATAGTCTTCGGAAATATTATAATAAATAATATACATGCATAAATGCATATATGCATAAATAGTGTATATGAAGTACAATACTTCTTTACACCAAACAGGGATATCAAAATATTTGATGCACCATAAGGCAACAAGTTAATAGAAAATATTTAAAGGCGGGCGGTCTCCTCCTCGGAACCTTGCAATCCCAGATCGTCAGCTTTGTGGTAAGTAGTGATGCACCGAGAATTCAGTTGGTTCGTTCAGTATGACAAAAGGCGGCCTAATCAAATATTTTCATTTTTCAGTGAAAATAAAAACTATGGTGGTATCTAACCATAGACACCTTTCATACGGCCAGAAGCTGCGTAGATTTCTTCCAATTTATTAGGACATTGGAAATTAGTGATATAGATGATAAAGTACATCGAAATAAGGTCGAAAAGAAAACATTGACGATTGTCACAATTTTTATCCCCAAACAAAAGACATATAAATAGTTTTTCTCACCTGTTAGCACTTCTTCAGGTAAATCGTGTTGTAAAATAGGAGTGCTTAGTACATTTTTCTAGGAGAAAAAAATTGTGAATATTATAAATTTCTAAAATCAGCCAACTATACCACATTAAAGGATCTGAAACAAAAACTATAGTAATAATTGGACTGCATTACAATTGAATTTGCTTTTGAAAAACTTACACGAGACGATTGTACGACATTGCGATTACCTACACTCGCAAATCTTTGTATTTAAAAACATTTATCCAACATACAACTCTGTTTTAAATAAAAATAATTTGCAATTTTCTAAATGTCTTCTAAATTTTCTAAATGTGGTTGTAATGAAAGTTGGAACTATATCACACTTATGAAAGCACTTATATTTGAGCAAAGAAAAATGAAGAAAAACGTTTGTCATTTTTCGGAGAATGTTAAAAATGTTCCAGGGGTTTCCTGTAAATCCCTCCTCCCCTCAAATTAAATACTAGTCTTCGGAACGGCACAACTACATTTTACTCTGAGTATTTATTAAATTTCAATTCAAAAGCTTCTTATCTACGCAACCGTACATCCATATACAAATCGATTTTCGGGTACAAAATTGCATGATTCTCCTTTCAACCTGCACCAATCTTAACCATTTTGAAACACCACTAATAGACCTAAATACTGCGTGTGTTACAGCTGACGAAGTTACAGCTGAAATTAACATTAAACACAAATTTTGCGACCGATGTTCGAGATCATATTGTTGAGGTGATTTCATTACTTTTCGTCCCTCTACTGTTGTCTATATTTGGGTTTTTGTAACGTGGCAGCTGAGGGTATTGTCTTCAAGATGAAATGTGGCACAACTTGGGTCTTTCTCGATCTTCCTGCAAGATGTCGAATTATCGCGACTGTATCAAGCATTGATGCAGATCAAGCGACTCTAGGGGCGCGACCGAGAATGAAGCGAAAAGCCGTGCCATATTCCATCTTGAAGATAATACCCTCAACTACCACGTTACGAAAACCGAAGTATATGGAGGAACATTTCAAATGTTCAGTTTTTGGTGATATTACATGTGTTTCCTTCGATACACAGCCGATCGAGAGGATCCTGTTTACAGGGTAAATAAATGGGGGACATAAATGTAACTTCATTTTCTGTGCACGTCTTCTAGAATTCAGTGGGAAATACAATTATTCGAATTATCGTTTCCATGTTGTCGCGGGAGGAAGTATTAAGAGCCAAAATTTATTGCTTATTTATCCTTGAAATTTGATTTTATTACATGGGAGTTTTTTTTCTCCCTTTCAAAATTCAAAATGTATTGCTTATTTATCCTTGAAAATAGATTTTATTACATGAGAGTTGTTTTTTTCTCCCTTTCAAAATTCAAAATTTAAGTAGTATATGACTTAGTGTAGGGATCACAGAATTTTGAAAATGTGCACACCATTCACTTTTCCCCATAGCACGTCATACGCAGTTTTTAACTGTTTTTTGACGTAAAATAAATAAAAATAAATAAAATAAATAAATATCAAAATAGTTGAATGACGCTACAAACTATTCGCTTATGGAGGGAATTATGAGAGGGAAATTTGAAAAGAAATTCAAGATAATTCAAAGTGAGAGTTACATTACAGGAACAATTTAACTATGATATAATTAGTAGAAAAATGTGAATCATTTGAATGATCTCAGGTGACAAAATATCCTCGGACAAAAGGCTCTTGATGCATAAATAACTGTTCGAATTTAAGTAGTAACTACCTCATTATCATAGTGGACATGTGGATGTTATTTTCTATTAAACTCTTGCTACAAAATTAAGGAATGATGATTCATGCTGTTTCTGAAATCAATTTATTTCTGTATTAATAGTATGTTGAACAAATTTTGAGTGAACATTTGTTGATTAATTTTCAAATCGAAGATCTTATCTGATCTAAAAATAATTATCATTGTGAGTTGTATTGGCCTCGTCATCTTCATTGGGTCTTTTCAGTTATCACCGGATGCGAGGAAACTTCAGAGATAAGGTAGATGATGTGAAGAATAAACACTGAGGATCAAACGGGATGTTAAACATCTTGTGAACATCGTGTAAGCACCACACAAGCGTGACTATGTGAAAGCTATTCACGTGGCACTTTCAGTTAAATATATTGTGGAAATTTAATGAATTTGAACGAGATTGAATAATTAAACTATTTATCTTAAGTATACTTTCACGCCGTACAGCGTAGTTTTTCTCGTTTTTATTCTGGAATTGTGTTTGAGAAACAATCCCGTTGAGTACTGAGAGAGGTGGCCCAGGGCATCAACTGATGTCACTGCAGTGCCACTGACCGGGAGGTCATAGGTTCGAGTCTAAACAGTGACAGGATTTTCGACACTAGCTAGAAAGGTAAGTCGAATTCAGTCGCTGGCTGGAGGAGAATTCTAGAGGCCGGCTGATTTCTCCGATCAATACCGAAGCCGAAGGCGAAGGTGATGGGCGGAGTTATGGCGGAAACTGTCCCAAAATGCGCGCAGAGGTCAAAAGTATTTTTCATAATTATTTATTGATAAAAGTCGATCTGAAAAGCCGAATCACTAAGAAGGTCGCACCGTGGCAGTCTCGACTCAAAGGCTCAGATCATCAGAAATAACCTATTCTTCTCAATCTTCTCCCCCTTCCTGCAATGATTGATTAGTGATTCCGGGCGCGTCTACTGTGGAGGTCATTAGTCCCGTAAGTGTAATGCAAGTTTTTTTTATCGCGAGAGGTGTTGGTATTATCCCCCCTGGATGGTGAGATCCGGCGACGACCTACCGCCGGCTAGCGGGGTTTTCCTCAACCAGCTATCACCCACCAGCGGGGCACCGCCACATCCGGGACAAACATTAAGCTCCCGATTGGCCCCCGGAATGTGTGGTAGTGTAGTGCATGTAACTGTAATTGTATGTAGGTAAGAGGTGATGATATACGCAATATTGCTCTATTGTGTTTTTCAAAAATTACGCAAATATATTTTTTGAAATATCTCTCACGCCTTTAAGATGAACATTTCCAGCGATTTAAAAACACTATAATATTTATGAGTTAAAATTCTTCAAATTACTTCTAATGATGTTTTTCGAAAACTTGAAAATGTACTGTAAAGAGAAGCTTCAAATTTCGCATTTTCAGTAAGGCTTAATCGCCATTTTCTTAATAACGGCTCTATATTTTTCAACGAAACTTTTCATGTAGGGGCGACATTTTACTCTTCTTTAATGTTCGTTCGTAAAGTAATATGTAAGTTCTACATTTAGGAAACCGTAAAGCACATGAAATATTTTTAAAAATTGCAATTTGTGCGGCGGTAGATGGGAGCTAGAAAGAGGATTGAACCAATCCGAAGAGCTAGCCCAAACCAAAAAAAATCTAATAAGTACAAGAAAGTCTTTAGCCACCTTGTAACACTAGTTAAATATACGTTACAGTTTCTTTAAATTTATTGGATTGTTGAAAGTGGTAATTCAAGAGAAAATTCAGTAATGTTTTAAAATCATAGTCAGATTTTATGACTAGTGAGCCTTCGATACTGAAAAAATTGTTTTTTCCAAAACGACCGTTCGTCTGTCTGTCAAGCTGTCCGCCCGTCCGTGTAATATTCAATATGCTAATTGTTTGAATTTCTTTCTTCTACATGTATCTGTCTTCTAGACCACTGCCCATTTCGATCGCACTGTCTCTTATCGTAGATGACGTGCACCGCGTTAAACTTGCCGGCAGCTACACATTCATTCCTAAAGAAGAATCTTAACGACGCCCTTACGTCACTTATTTGAAGAGTCGATAAGATTGGAGAATTATACAACACTTGTGTCTGCTTGTTTTTGATAAGTGATGAGTTGCTTCGTTCAGCTCTCTTGCCCGATCATATTAGTTTACAGTTGTTAGTGCAGAAGAATCAAGACTAGAGTAGCTTACGTTGTTATAGGCATTTCGGTCATAAGTCGAACAGAGTTTTTGTATAATGCCTTCAGATAACCCTGAAAAATGGATTCGGAGTGTACTTGTGCCTCGTATACTAAAGAGTGATATTTTTCAAGATGCCACTGTTTTACAAACTGAAGTGAAAGCACTGGAAAATATGAAGGACAACTTTGCGTCCGAAATGTACGAAGTTAATTTTCTCCTCGGTCGTGAAGGAGGAGAAATAAACGTTCCGCTTATTTTGAAATTAATGAGTGAAAATGAAATTGCACGCAAACAAACGCAATCTGAAAAACAGTTTTTTAATGAAATACATTTCTATTCTACTGTAAAACTATTGTTTTCTTCTCTAACATCTCTGCCACACTTGAAATCAACGTTTGATAATTTATTTCCAACATGTTTCTATAGTCATTTTAATGAGAAAGTATCTCAATCTTTTGAAGATGCAGTACTCGTTATGGGAAACTTGAAGGATCATGGATTTAAGCTGGGAAATCGTACTTCGTTGGATTTTGATCATTTTTCCCTTGCTGTTCAATCGCTCGGCATTTTTCACGCTTTTTCGTATTACTTAAAAGAACGAGACCCTGATACGTTCAGAAACGTCATCAAGAAACCTCTTCAAGAGACTACATACACGCCTCGAAACGTAGAAATCGTTAACAGAGGGCTAAAAATCGGTCAAAACCGTGTTCTCGACGCCTTAAGAACGACGCATTCCAGTGACAGTCCTTGTGTGACAAGACTCGATAAAATTTTGGAAACAAAGACTTTCGACCTTTTGAGCGATCTTGTGAGTCCTCAGGAACCACTGGCCGTGCTGTGTCATGGGGACTTCCTCAGGAACAACATTCTCTTCAGGTACGAGGATGGAAAACCTGTGGAGATGAAATTTATTGACTTCCAGATGATCCGGTACGCCTCGCCAGTTATCGACCTGTCAATGATATTGTGTATGAACTCCACACATGAGCTGCGGGAGAAACATTTCCATGAGCTGTTGAAGGAATATCACACGTCACTCAGGAAGACATTGGCGGCTCTGCAGGACAAACCTGAATGTGAACTTGATCCGCGATACAGTTTTGAGACTTTCCTTGAAGAGTTCAAAAAACGTGCTGTTTACGGATATTTAATAACTGTCATGTTTTTACCACTGATGTTTGCAGACCCTGCAGATCTCAGTGAACTAGTGAAATTAAGCTGGGAGGAGCAAACGGCTCCAGAAAATATTGAAATAACTCGCCGTCTTGGAGGGGAAAATGCTACACGTACGTTAGTGAGCCTTACGGAGGATCTCATAGAAATGCAATATTTGTGATTGTTATATTAGGTGACAAAATATATATTCATCTACCGTGAAATTTCCTTCTAATTACATATGCAAATATTTTGAAGTAGTCTGGATAATTATTTCCCGGTTTTTTAAATTAAGATTTTCCTTTAAATTAAGGCTTTGCATTATTGCTTCTTCGTCCCACATTTCTTTGGAGTTCTTGGTTTCGTAAATAATGTTTTGCATTATATTCAAAAGCTATCATAAAGTGTGAAATAGTCTCTACAACATTTATTTTTAAATTTATTTTCCTATTTGTTTCTACATCGCAGAACAATAGTTGAAAAGAGTAATTTATTCAATTAGTTTATAAAGCTAAGCTTTATTGCATGAGTACATGGTTTGAAAACGAGCGACATTAGGAGCGAGTTTTCAAATTTGTAAGAATGCAATTAAGCACACACATAAACGAGTTGCATAAGCCATATTTTTCGTATAACAGCATTATAAATTTATGAGAGAATCAAACTTAAGTTTGCCAAACATCTTTCTTGTGATGGCTCGGTTATTTTACATCTATGCGAGAAAGCAATGGTCGGCCGTTTTGTTCACCACTACCCCCCTACTATACTCTCGCTACGATTGGCTGAATGTGTGACGACGCAATTATTCGTGCCGTAAAATCTAATACGTCGACATTTGTGACGTAAAATGCACTTTTATGAAAGATCTTTTGCAACAGAATAGGACGTTTATAATGCTGGTATACAAAAACGCTTTAATCAACTATTTTATAGGTACAATACTGTGAACAGGTGTCTATTAAATACTGCATGAGTTGTCGATCTCGACTGACCTTTCAGCCCACTTCAGATCACTGTCCTCTTTTCCGAACTTATGAAACTTTTTTAGATTTTCAGGTTGTGTTTTAAAGTAATAAAAATGTTCAAATACATGCTGGACTATTAATTGAGATAACTCGTCATTGATCCCTCAAAATATTATGTCAACTAATGTAATTTGCAGTACTTTTTAGAGAATTATTTACCATCTTACTCCAATGAAGACTTGTGTGTACTCATCTGTGTCAGTGAAACTTTGTCGAGCTTTGTAAACGATCATCATGTTTAGTTAAGATAACTTAAATATTACATTTCATGAAATGTGTTCAAAGACGTTATTGCGCACAAGCAAAATTACGAGAAATAGAACGTAAGATCTTAGATCTTAATTATTTCAAGTATTTGATAGATATGGAGTTTTGCTACATAATAAGAAACTGTAAAAAAATATAAAGTATGTTTCTACACCTAAAAAAATTGGTGTCAGTTGTAACATTGGAAGTTTTTCGAAACCGGAAATAACTGAAGTTTGGAAGGGTCAGATCGAAGAAAGAAAATTAGTGTGCTATTTCCTCTTCTGTTCTGATTATTTGAAGTATTTAATTTTTCTACAATTTCAAGAATGTTCCTAACATATTTTCTGAAATGTATTCAAGTCTCTCTTGTCTATTTCAATGAAAATATTTTTTGGGTGTCGTGGCTGTACTCTTGATATCTTAATTGTGTAATTTATTTTTTATACTCCCATAATATAATTCTGTCATTTGATGGCTACAACCCGTTGAATAATGACTCTCTTCATGATACAAATTTTATTATGATACAAGTTCTTGACCAATCACAGAGAATCTTGTAAACTAAGTATTGCCACTTAATTAATCATTGAGAATCGTTGTAGTGAATGTTTCGTTCGATTGCGTACATTAAAATTGCATATATTACCATATTACACTTTTCAGTTTTAATTTCCTTTATTATAAGTATATTTTTACCTGAAATATTATTTAAAATAAATTTGATCGTAATTTCTTTTTGACTCTATTTGACTAGCCCAGTGGTTATTGGAGGGAATATTTGAAAGGTTACGATCTGAAAGCAAGTCATTTGGTTTATATGTTGCTGCCGTGTGGTTGTCCTAAAAAGACGGCTAATTCTTTAGTTTAAAATCTCTAGTGAAACTAATAGCGTTTTCCATTCGCCGCACTAGTGCGCACCCAGTGCGCACTCAGGGCAGCTTTCGTGTTCCATTCGACCGCTAGGGCGCACCAGTGCACTGCAGTGCCTTTGCACTGCAGTGCAAAAAACTGCATGTTCCATTCGCACATCGACACGGACCCAGGGCGCACTCAGGGCGCCCTAAACTGCACCGACGATCGCGTCAGTGCAGTCTAGTGCACCGGGCCATTGTGAGGTTAGGTACGGAAGTTATCCATGCTGATTTAGATTCGAGGTGAAATTGTGATGGCAATTGATCTTCTGTCACGAAGGGATATTTCGAATGATGGAGTATATGAGGTTTTGCAAGAAATGTGTTAAAATAATGTTTGTGATTTACAAGTTCGGAAAATCAGATTGTGTTTTCCGAAAATTTAACCTTGAATAACTTCATATTAACAAATCCATTGCTATTTAGAAACTTAAGTGTTTTAGGCACGTCTCAATTTCGAAACGCTAATTAAGTGAAAATAAAAATAGTGACCATTACAAAATCATTCAAATATACGTGGCAAGAAATGTTCCTCGCACGCTCATACATACACCAGCGGAAATGTTCATGTTAATATTTTTATTGTTTTCAGTAATCAAACAATTCTACAGAAGCCTTTCGGTTCAAAATCTTGTGTACTATATCGATCACTGGCAAATCTCGAAATATGAAATTACGACTCATACGCATTTGAAGTTTTCGTAGTTTTTAAATAAAGAAATCACACGTTAATAATTTATGAATTAAGAAATAAGAATTACCAAAAGACTTCAAAAAAATTATAACAACGATCATAATTTAAAATTATTATTTTTCGAGTTTCATCAGTGTGACAGACCAAGAACAGCTGTGTATAATGTCACTGCGTAGTGGACAAGCACTGACTCAGTTCCGGAATCCGTTTCATTCGTAACTGCCCTTCACGCATGTGAGGCAGCACTGTTGCGGAGCGATGACGTTTCTGCTCTGCATTAGGGTGGGTTTCATTGCAGCGAATGGAAAACGCTATAAGATGGAGTAGACACTGCCAGAAACGGGATAAAAGGCAAAAATGGTGACGGAATTATCCCTCGTCGGTGGTCTGATAAAACAAAGTCACCTGCGGGAGCACAAGAAGAAGCTGTCCGCTACTTGGCCTTGGCTCAGTCCTGCATGTCAACTGCACTGATTCAATAAAAAACTTATAAAAGTTACCATAAGTTGTATAAAAAAGTACGGTATGAAACGCGATTTAATGGGTATTAATACACTCCTATGAAGTTTACGATACTTGCTCGTTCTTTGCTCGTTTTGTAATATCACACTCTTGTAATAATACCCATCATTACATCATCGTTTCATAATGTACTATTTTCCACGGACGAGAGTAGAATCCAATATCAAGGCCACCGACAGCGGGACAGAAGTATGCCATATGCTCCCGCGGGGTAGAATGATGTTCACAAATTTTATTTCTGCCCCGAGGGCGTTTTCCTGATAAGCTCAGGAAAACAAGATAATTATGATGAACTTTATATATATTTAACAAAAAATACCAATATATATAAATTACTAATATTCACGGTTACATTAACACTTCCACTGCTTGTAAAACTAATGTTTACAATATGTTTACACTCTATGAGGCAGACAAGCAACGCTTCAAATGTCATCTTGTGCCAAAAGTAAGCTGTCCAGTGATCCCGGTTGTATTCCGCGTACGTGTTGGAGTGTATTTGAGTGAATTTGTGTGTAGAAAGAAAAACGACAATGAGTGAATCCACGAATGTAAATTTTCCTTGGTGTGGTCTGGCATTACTCTTGTCTCATACTCTTGCCAGCTGCCATCTATCGCGCCCCAAAGTAAATTATTTTAGACATTTTCTCAATTTTCGATTTCCTAATAGAAGAAGCGCAATATCACTTTAAGAATATTAAGCATGAGTTAAACCTCGTCCTAAATAGAGATTGTTATTAAAAATTTGGAGCCGCTTTATAGAAAATGGCGTTTAAGCGTTACTGTAAATGCGAAATTTGAAGTTCTTTTTGAGTTACAGAAACAAACATTTCGAGTTTTGAAAAACTCCATTTAAAGTAATTTTAAAAACGTTAACTCCAAATACAATAGTGTTTAAAAATCGTGGGAAATGTGCTTATTAACGGCGTGAGGGATATTTAAAAAATACATTTGTAAATTTTTCTAAAAACAAAAGAATACACCAAAATGAACTCTTATGTCATGTTAAACAGTGCAATTAGTACTACACTTTGGAATAAATTGAAGGAAAAATTTGGAGCCATTTTTTTAAAAAACATGGCTTTTGTGCATTTCTAAAAATGCGAAATTTTGAATTCATTTTACCAGAAAACTGTTGAGTTTTAGAGAAACTTTATATGATATTATTTGAAGCACATGTACACATACACATAATAATGTGAACATATTGCCGCTAATGTAAATAGTAACGACGCGACAGACAAGCGAAAAAATTACGTTTTTGTAATTTTTGAAAAAACAAAAGAATAGAGAAATATGGCTTTCATGTCATCTTATAGTGCCAAAAGTTTCAAGAAAAAAATTAGACCTGTTTTCGAGAAAAATTTTTGTAATTCACGCTGCAACTTCTATCACCGGATTATTGTGGGCTGCTGCCGCGAGAGCGCACTGACGTCAGAAAATATTCAATTTGTCTGACGTATTGCTTGTTGAACATACACTATCATTTAGAATTTTCTTTACAACATTAATTTTATTTTCAGTTGAATTTTCAATGTAGCCCTCAGACCACAGACATAAAGACTAGACTGGCAACGGGCCCGTCAGACTGACGCATCGCCTTGCGCATCGCGGCCATCTTGTGTTCTCCCACCCGTCCAACGCGATCTTCTTTACACTCAAGTATAAATTTTTATATTTTTCTCCAAACGAACTTTTTACATAAGAACTTTCAGAAGATTATACATTAAATATAGCATTATTTTCCACAGATAATTATAAGAGACAATCAAATAATCACAGTTCTTTAAAACTAAAAACAGAAGCACATAGCATGTATTTAAACACAAATACCCCTTTTTGCAAACAGAAATTTACATCCAAGAATACTTAAATCATGTGATCACACAGTAGAATACATTTATATAACATACAACATGTACATTTATGTAATATAGAATGCCTTTATTACAAATGTTTAAATATTGCCAAACTGTTTTATGTTGACCTGAAATTTGTTCTTTGTTTGTTCATTTCCTGAGAAGAATGTATTATACGAATTAATGGTAGGTTGAAGATAACATTTGAATCTAGAGCATGATCTCTCGAAGAATGAAATATTCCTAAATCAACGCCAGCTTTTGCTACAGTCAGAGGAATATTCTGTTTCAATACACAATTCACATTCTTAATTACATATGCTCTATGATATCCTTCAGTGAATCTGCAGTCTTTTACAACATCAACAAGGATTAATGAGACCTCCTTCGTCTTTGAAAACAATAAAAGGGCAAACATTAACAGAATTTATTAAAGATCTTTCACATTCCTCGCACAGGAAACTTTTCTTGACACTTCTAACAACATACCCAGCAATATATTCTACCACATTTTCTACGTATAAAGATAGTGTCACTGACATGACCACAGGAACATCATCTACATTTGATAATGATTCAGTAGAAATCATTGCACCGCCAGATGGTTCAATAAATTGCTTCTGAAAGCTGCAGTGCTCGTGACTTGCAGAATGTTCACTTCACTTTGAGTAGCACAATTACCTGAATTTTCATTTTTCAGCTCATTTCTTATAACAAGTCTCTTAAATGCACTTTTAAATTGACTACTTGTAGGATTGTTATTCCAGCTTTCTCTTTGCCGTATAAGGCCAGAAAATAGTTCTAAATGGTCTGAACTACGTCTGGAGGCACTTTATTTCATTGGAAGCAATAAGATCGTTGATGACGCCTCTAACACCTAAGCAGATAAACTTAAAAAACCAAGAATGCCAACTTTCCTGTTTGAAAATAATATAGACTGCAATGTATACTTACAGACAGTTGATTTACCTAAGAAATTACCTCAGTTATGAAGGAACCCCAGGTGTTTTCATTCAATGACTTTAGAGGAGCCGTAAATGAGTTCCCAAATAAACTGGAGGAGCTAAGAAGATCAAACATTCTATCAAAACACCGAATAAATCCGATAGTTTCTTCACAATCCTTAAACTCCTCATGACTGAGCACTAATTTACAATACTCGAGGGCATCAGACACCGATTTACTTAGCAGATGAACTGCAGGTCTCACTTTTAATTTGTTTTGTCCCAAATTCATGTGCATAGAGCATAATTTGTTAGCCAGTTTCAGTTCTTCACTTTTCTGCAAGGCGAATAGAGACTCTGTGGGAAACCATTTAATACACTTGCCTTTAATATTTATAATTTGTTGTTCTGCAAGACAGTTACGAACAAGCTTAATAATGTGTCATGCATCCTTAATTACATATATTATACCTTTATCAGTACATGGATGAGGAAAATATACTTGTAAATTTAAAGGATTAGATTAGTTAGCAAATGATTAGAAAGCTAGTGTCGAAAATCCTGCCGCCGTCAGGACACGAACCTAGGACCTCCCGGTCAGAGGCGCTGCGGTGACATCAGTTGATGCACTGAGCTACCGATCCCGGTACTATTTTTGAAGACAGTTGTGTCCTTGGTAAGGAAAATATAGGTCACGAATCATTGCAAAGATCGGAAAGACGAGAGCAATTTCCTATTCTCTTGAGCGCCCGCACGGGCTCCGGCGAAATAGATGGGGTATCCTGCACGATGTAACCTTCTCATGCGTCTCTAAACGGTAGGCACACCGCGTTACAGGCAAGAACACAGGGCATAGAGCTCGATCGAAGAACGCTTTGGCATATTTTATGTGGCTGTTAGTTGTTTGGTAAAAAATTATCCACGAGTGATTTCTCAAACACTGATGGTATGAAAATTCAATATAGGCACTTTATAGGCTTTTAACGTTCGATTAGCGAATTATCCCTAAAATGGGCATTTACAAGCATTACTAAACCCTCGCTGAAACCATAAACTGATAATGGTGTAAGTTGCCTAAAAATACATTCAAAGAAATAAAATAGCCAGAAAGGGCATTGTCTGGACTCAGAATAAACACATTTTTTATTGTCCAGCATTTTTAATGATTTAGATTTATCATTGAGAATTAATAGAATTCAAATTCAACAGCTTAAATGTTTTAATTAGATTCATTCATTAGAAGAATTAAATGAAAAGAAACTATCCTCGTTATCTTCATCTATATTTGAAGAATTTTAAATATTTTTTTAAATACAGTTACTTTATGTACTTAAATACACCCCTAAAATACATGTCAAAAAACTCAAAAATACAGTTTTTCATATTCAAAATGTATTTAAAATACGTATTTCAAATACAAGTGTTTTAATACTGTCCAACCCTGCCCACACCTTGGAAAAAATGAGGCACTTCTGTACCTAGTTGTACAATATACTATTTATTAAAATAGTAGTTGTGTAGGGAGCTTGCAATTTTGATAATTCTTATGTAACTGACCTCATCATTGCTTTCTTGCATACATTAAACTTGTTTTCATTATGACCTTTGACGTCTCGTCTATGAATCACCAGAAGTTGGCGTTGTAGATAAGTTATTGGCGTATAAACACACCAGACACCTCGATAGACAAGTGAGATCTCGTATCATAGCTAAAGGTCTACGTTCCTCTAGCCCGTTTAATTAACTAGTAGCCTTCAGCAGCACAAATGCTGCTGCGAGTATGTAGAAATTCCTATTTTTCTTACAACCGGTTTCTATATTCCACGCCAAAAGGCTGGCAAGACTACCTGCAAATCAAAGAGAAGTTATATGGTAATTTCTGCAAGGAAAGATACTTAAGTCACTTACTTCAAACCGTCACACTTATTGTAGTCCCATAAAGATATGCAGGTTGACAATTTAAATAGGCCAAAGCGAATATTTTTGAACAGTTTGACGTATCGAGATGCAATTGGCACCATGCTATTGTCGATGATGAAGAAAATTAAATATTTCATTTTCTTTTGGAAAATGTTAAATTTGTTTGATATTGATCGCAGTTTTCATTTTTCATATGGAAATATATATTTTTTTCACCACATGTCTAAAGTTCACAAGAAGAGGAATATAATGATATGAGTGTTGTTAATATTATGAAAGAAAGACTGTAAAAAAATACGTTCCGATTATATATAGAGAAAATGTGGATCAACCTATTACATGGCCAGATACTGCTTCTTTTTTCTTTAATTTCTGTGCACATTCGAAATTGGTAATACAGACACTCACTACACTTTTCTATTTTCTAATTTCATTGAATATTTTTTCATGTTTTTTGTAGTGAAGAATTTTTACTTTCTACCGTATCCTATTTGTTCTCTTTCAGTTTTACTTTTTGTTTATGTCAACCAAATAACAGCAAATGCGGACTACTGAATTCTCACTTTAAATATCAAACGTCAATAAATTTATAATAGTTTATTCTGACGAACATATTAATACATTAATTCTCACTTCAACATTTTCTGCAAATATGATGGATATATTACATAAATTCTATTTTTATTTCAATTACTTTTAAACGTACCAAATACCTCAAAATCTCAATGTAATAAATGTAGTTATAATTAAGACTAGAATATCAAAACTAGAACTTGACACAATTCCAATGGATGAAGTCATCACCTACGAGAGCTCTACGTAAGTTTTTGTCCATTACGTTATGTGGGAGTTATCGTCCTATTATTAGTTATAGCTGCTGCCTTTATAGGACCTGTATTACCATGAGGTCAAATATCATTTTGAGGAGAAAAGTGTAATAAAAAATTGTAGCCTGTTTTGAGAAAAAATTGACAATGTCCTTGAGACTTTATGTAACCCCCCTCCCCCAAAACGTTAAAATATGGATTTAAAATTCAAGAGGTCACAATATCAATCAAATTGATTTTGGAATATCAATTTTGATGAAAATCATGCTTAAGTTTTAGCCCCCATTGTTCATAGACAAACAGACTGATGGACAGGCGGACAGAAAAACATGTTTTACCGTATATCAATATTTTGGTATGAAGAATCTACAGAATGTAGTACTGACTACACAACATGTTAGAGGAAGAAATTTGCTAATATAGGAACAAAAATGATCTACGTCTTTGGTATAAGGGATCTACAATACGAATTTTGCAGCCGAAAACTTGCAGTTGTTTGCTGCAGCATTACATAACTTTCCCTATTCTCTATACATACTATTCCTCTAAATGAAGCATGCGAGAAAGTAAAAATATTTCATACTACCTTAGTGCATAATAAATACATAAAGGTGTTAGCAGAAACTTCTCAGCGATTCCGTATTTCTTATTGGCCTATTCTGTTCATTGTTGACCTTTTTTTCCAGTAACCTAGGATATGTTTGACAGAAGAACATTATACCTTAACATGTAAATCAGACCTGAATTCAAGTGCAATATACTCCTGATAAAATAACATCTAGCAGGGAGACTGTAATGATCTGAAAATGATCTAATGCTCCCCCAGGGGTATAATAAACCAAAAAACACCAAAAAAACGTAAAAGACACTTATCGCCATATCAGGTTAGTACAAGAGACTCTTCTTTCATTGTAGTAGGCATATTGACTGATTTCATAAATAATGTCTTTCATTCTGCTCAAAAATAGCATGCGTATTTCATGTTTTCTTCTTCAAATAAATTTTATTTTTAAAAATTGTTGTTTAAAAATTATTCCGTTTATCTTCCATTTTAGTTTCGAAGTTGAATCTTAATGGACTATCAAATTATTTCGCTCTGCGCTCATAAATACAATGTTATTAGTCCGTAATTTGGTTTCTTAAATGTTGTAAAGTTTTATATAAGTACTAACAGATAAATATTTAACGTTAAGACCTCTCTTTTCTAAAGTCCAGTATTGAATCTCTTTACCCAACTGGGAATATGATCTTGGAGGTTTTATGGAAAGTCATGTGAACTTTTTTCACACGATAATGAAACCTGAGTTGTACAAATTGGAAAGTTACGATATTTCTCAACGTTTTATAAATTATACATTTCGAACAAAATTAAAATGTGTCAAAATATATAAAATGGCCTAATTAAAAAAGTCAATCATTCGTTGTTTAATAGCATACGTGGACGTTTGGCAACTACAGTTCTACATTTTCACATATGTATCTAATTTTCGTTCGTATACTAGAACCCACCATACGGCAATACCATAGAAGGCTACAAGCTCTAAGAATGGCTTTTGTGCTGGCTCTCTATGTTTAAACACATAAATGAAGTACTGACATTAAATACGTTATTGGCTGAGGATTTTACAAATTCACATCAAGAACTTAAATAGTTCACACCTACAATAATTCAGTGTTAGATCTGTTATTTCTATTAATATTTTGCGTTTTAGGAAGCATTTATGTAATCCTTAATGTTTTTTGCATGAATTGGAAAGGCGACATTTTGTGATCATTTATTTTGATCTACAAGAAGTCGCCATGAATCGCGAAAGAACCTCCCTCAGTGCCAGCAGTCGGTACAGCAGTGGCCGGTAAGTTACTTGCACTGACACTTCTTCAAGTTTAAGTTAAGAACTTCTCTACAACAGCACTGATCCCCAAACGGCGATCCGCGTATAACTTACACCGGTAGCGGTGCACGGTTTGTACGCAAGAAGACCTCGTAAGGAAATCATTAATTATTTTTGACACTTGTTTACATTTTCATTTAATGTCATTGTTCAATCAACTCGCTAAAAATTAATGGACCGACATTTGAATAAACTTTTCAACGTTGCTTTAAGAGCGACAACAAGAAATTAATTTAAAGATTTAATTCCCTTTTGGTAAATTATATGAATTAATTTTTAAATAAACATGACAATGATACTCTCAGATGCATAACGTTTTTATTAAGGAAACCCCATTAACATGACTAAAGGTCCGGTGTACTTGAAATTATCTCGAAGACCAAAGGGGTACGTAGATCTGGAAAAGTTTGGAATAACTGCACTCCTTCATGATTTATTTTCGTAACTTTAAATAAAAATTATGTGCATTAATTAAATTTTTGATTCAAATATCCGTTAACTACATTATATCAATGAAAGAAACAATTATATTGCAGACATTACCAAAACGTATCAATGTCTCATCTTTTCGAAAATTTCTTGCTTCTCTTACATGCTCTTATTTCTTCTTAAAAGAATTTATTCAAAAACTTATTGTGAATTTTTACCTTTAACAACAAACAATATTTAGCATAATCGTCAGAAAGCAATCAAAGTAAACATTTTAAGTGAATAATATCAAAATCCATAAAACTATTGAATTTAAATAATGTCAAATCAATTGAATTAATAAATCTCTTGAGAAGCAAATTTTATATCATGCATCTATAGAAACATGTCCTTAACAAGCGGACATCAAAACCTAGAACTGACGGAACATCACTAATTCAAAAAAGTAATAGTTTAGATGAAAAGGTCGCACGTCTTAGATGCAATGACACTTTCTCCTTTAAAATTATAAGCTTATTAAAGCACACGAGGAGCCTAACGACGCTTGGCGTATTTATAGCGCTCCCAATGATAACAATAGAAACTGTCTGCTTGTCAGGCAAATGTTCCCAGTTGAAGTAAATATAACATTGAATGTAGTAAATCATTTTCATTTCAATAATTTTATATATGATATATATTTTATAGATTGAACTCCTCTTAATCTCGAAACAAATTTAATTTCAATTTTATGTAGACGCACTAATATGTATAGGCAAATTAACATCTTCAATTTATTTAATAACATTTCATCTTTGACAAAAGTAAGAACGTTTAAACTCTTTCTATGACTATGAGATTATTACATGTCTTAAGGCGAGATACATTAATATTCAAGCCATTTCTTAAGGCGAGATACATTATATCATTGCACGTTCTGAACTGGTTTCACTAGTTTCGGGGAGATTCATGCTACAACACAAAGTCAAAATCTGTCAAATCGTGCTTCTGTGTTTTCACATCATTTGTATGAAACAGAATTAGTTTTGATGTAAATTTTATTTTAGAAAAAGAATTCATGAAAACGATTTAAGAACCATAAAGTTCAACGCTTCTTTCGCCATTTTATACTAAATTAATAAGACTATTTAAATATATTTCAATGATATAATTTTATTGATGTATTGGAATATTTGTCTTCAATATACTTGTCATTTAAACCACTGAAACGTTGCAAGGCAACCAACGTTTTGTTTTATTGCCTTGGAAACAGAAAACAAAACTCATTTTATTTATTTGAATGCCATATTTCAAGAAGTGAGATGTAGGTCTACTGATTGCAGCGCGAATATTGTGAGTAATAATAGTAAAATTGATTAAATTAGAAAATTATTAATATATTTAATTCCTAAAATAATGTTAATTCACAGACTACTTTCTCATATCATAGAAATTTCTCCTCCAAGAAAATAGCGTATTTCATTACATACTTGTATTTTCCTGTGGTATTTTAAAGATTAAAATTGTTATATCTGTAGGAAAGTTTCATATGCAAATGGATTTGAAGTTAAACCATAAGTTATCAGAACCGACTATTTTAACAAAAGTGACACGATAAACATAGAAATTTATTTTCTTCAAGCAATTAATATATTTTTATATCTTTAGGGTAATTACATTAGCATTTAGTACACATCAAAAGACTTGTAAACTTATTTGGTTTAAATTATGTAATGCTTCATTAATAACTAAAACTTTTTTTAGTTACACTGTCATAGAAATATCATCGGCGTAAATAATACTATTGAAATGTTCGTTTTATCTTCTTAGATTTAATTACAACACCAGGAATTCAGCGTACATGGTACCTGGAGTGCCAGGGCAGAACTGGTGCTACAGGTTCTAGAAGACACCTGGTAAGTGTTATTAGAGTATCAAGAGAAATATTTTTTTAAATTGGCATTTGTGTAGGGAAAAATTCTAAAGATATTAAATGCGTTCGTTTTTTGTTTCGTAATCCCTAACTCTAGGATAGAAGAATAGGTGATAGCACAAAAAATAAGTCCCTGAAAAATCTGATAACCAACGTTCACTTCCATGTAATAATATATATATATATATATATATATATATATATATATATATATATATATATATATATATATAATATATCAAACCACTAATTCCCAAACCTCTCGCAAAGATAAGGGTTTAAGAAAACTTTCGCGACCTATACCACCGTATTCAACAGATACTATGAAAGTGTCCATGTATTGTATGTAATTGGTAATGAACTCTTTGAGAAAGAATGTCTACATATTGGACATTTTTTTTAATTCATGAAAATACATTTTTTGTAGAAATACTGAAATAATTGTAAATCGTTTTTCAAAGGCCTGGCAATTATAAATGAACGCAATCCTGAACAAAAATTTTTGACATCTCAGCGTCTGCGTCTATTAAATCAGTGTACGCTAGGAACTCTGAAGCCCTTTGTCTCTGGAAGTAATTGTCCTTTTGTTTTATCTGTACATCTTTCCCACGCAGAATCGCCGAAGTTCTAACCATGGACTGGAGTGGAAGAGTACCAAGTGCTAGGCGAGATGTTAAGGAGACTCCCCTAAATGCCATGAGGTACAATGTTTATTTGCATTTCTAATTATAACTTGGTAAGAGGGTATGTAGTATTGACTATTGTATTTGTTCATACAATATTATTTTTGCAATATTATTAATTATGAAGCATTCTTAATAAAAATATTTTGTAAGTCAAACTTCAGCAGTCAGCAAGGTGTAAAACACGATTATTCTTTTCATCTATACGATTAACCTACTTTTTATAAAAATGTCTTGAAAATGTTCTTTTTTTCTTCAGATTTAAATCAATTATGAGACTGACTTGATGTATTTTCGTACTGCCACGGTTAATATTAACGGGTTTTACCATTGTCACTCATAAACAGATAAAATGCGACTAATGTTAATACCACAGACATATTCTAGGGTAAACTTTAGATTTTTTGAAAACTAGGTAACTTAATTTTGATCATAAAATTTATTTAAATGTATTTCCAATTTTGTATACTTTTTAATTTGATAAATAATAAAAATTAGTCCTCTAAAATACTGAACATTCAGTAATTTATATTAAACATTTTTAACCGAAATTTAAGATATCTCTTGTTACAAACAAGTGTTTTGTAGAATACTTGCTGAATAAGATATTCAACACTTGCTTATAATATCTTCTGGAAAGTGGCTAAATTTTAGGGTTTTTATTTTGTTAATGAATTCTAAGAAAAAAATTGTAATTAATTTATTATTAAAAACAAAATGTCAAAAAATTTAATTAATATTGTATTTCAATAGTTTTTTATTATTATGAATTAAACACTTGGTTGTATAATTTATTATATTAGCTGTTAAATGGATGTTTGGAACTACCATTGACTGAGCGTCGTAGAAACGTTTGAGAACCATGTCCTTCTCAGATCCTCTCCTTCATTGTTTTCAAACGTCGATTAGTCATGTTCATTACAAGATGCTTTATGCTGCCACCAGAAAGTCTGTCAAACAGTTCGCGGCGCAGGATACTGCCGATTAGAGCATGTTTTACAGTTTGTAACAGATAAATCTTTCAACATATATCTTCTTTTCATTGCTGCTAATCATTGTAGTTTAATAATTTTTTAAAATTTCCCTATCAGAACAGGTTTAAAGACTTCTTTTTACCTGAAAAATTTAGTAGTTAGTTTGTGAAGCAAGATCAACTAAAATTAAGATGATGCATCTAAGAAGTTCACCTCGTGTACTCCAATAAATTTTACTAGCGCATATGCCGCAGAGGTAAAACCTCTTAACATAATTGTTATAAGTTATTTATTATATTATTAAAACAATATTGTAGTAATATTGTTTTACCACTTGTCACACATTATTTTTTACACAGCCTTACTGACTTTCATTTTATTTTAAATCGAGTATACAAATAACTTAATAATACATGGTAGTAGCTGACGCAAGCAGGCGAAATTTTTATCTTTTATATATCTATATGTATTTTGTTGTAACAAGCTACAGTATATTTAAGATATAATGAAGCAATGTAACCGAGGTAATGATTAGTAATGCATTACTGTTAAATTATGACAAATTAAAATTTTCTTCATTTTTATTAAAAAGTGAGAGACTTTTTTATACTAAATACAAATATTTTTAGGTAAAATATTTTGCAGCGTAAATGACGCGCCATTTAATTAAAGTTAATCACATATATTGCAATTTTCATTTTTCGTTTTGTTATTACTATTTTAAACTACTTAACTTTTCAAATATTCATTTATTTTTTAAACTAAACTTTTTGGGCTCTTGTCCTTAATGAAATTGAAGGAATGATATTAAAAAGTCACATTTTAGAAAACTTTTGAAACCCAAAGTATACAAACTGGTTTTGTTGATTTCAAACAGTTATTAAAAAATGATTTGACTGGCGATTTCATCGTTTGAAGTACGACTGTTGTCTACTTCACCACGCCGTTTAGAAAATGAGTATTTCCATTTGTGTAAAAGTATTTAATGACGGTGAAAAATTTTATTTTGTTTTGAAATTGCAGAAATGTAAATATTCCTATTCAAAATAACAAAATCTGAGACTCATTGACTTATTAGTTTTTATTAGTTATTTTATTAAGATATTTTTAAATGTAAAATATTCAGATAGTCAATACAGGTGCTAAAAAACGCCACCTCGTTTCTTCTTATAGACGAAGAAAGTTTTGCAGGTGTCATTTTTCTGAAAAATGTTTCGTTTTCATACAACAGATTCTTAACGATTTCTTTTCCTCAACAATATTCGTTAAGTTTTGCTTATAGTGAGTCAAAGTTATAAATGAATCAAAGAATGAATGAATGCCTTATTTTACGTGGTGAGACTCACGCCATGAGGCCTGCTCTTCCGTATGACCACGCAAATTTTGTTACCAACTAGGGGAGAGAGAAGGTATTACTTGGGCGACGAAACAGGCAATTTGAATTTAGCTCAGATGCTTCATTTAGGCTTGAGGATCTTTTACATGCAATAAATCTACTAACATGGGATGAGGATAAATTTCTAGAACTGTCTTAAGATTTTGTTGCGTACAAACGAAGAAAAATGCAAATTTGAGAATTGAGGGAATTCGGATGCAAATTCCATGGCTGTGTTATTTGAGGTCTTCCGATCGTCCCCGATTTTAGGTCGTCAGAAACGTAGCCCACCAGCCGACTGACAGAATTGCAGAGCACTCGTTGGCTCACAAATAACGCCATTGACCACCCGAGAACATCAGTGGATCGAATTTTGGGAATAAGTGTAATGTTGGTTGCTAGGAAATCCAATAATTACAGAACATACATTCTACGGGAATATATGCTTCTGCAGCCAAAAGTAGGTAAAGCCATTACTTATAAATAATGAGGAACACGCTGCTATGCTTTCTACCACCTGAATTGACTCATCCTAAACCTAAGTAAAAGTGTATAAAAATTAAAATAATTTGATATCTCTATGAATGCTTATAAAATGTTGTAGCAAATCAATGAAGGATAATAATTTGTCTTTCGTTTTTATTAGGTTCCATTATGGAGCCAGGAATTCCAATTACATGGCAATTGGACCAGGAAAACGGTTAGCCTACAGGTACTGATAAATGGTATGTATCAACATCTTTAGGCTAGCAAATATCTTCTCTACACACAATACCCATAGACAATGACGGTTTTTGACAATTTATACGAAACAATGAACAAAACTTTGGGATTACTACTGCTGGATAGTTAATTATAGACAGGAGGAGATATGGGACAGTAGAGGAATGGCGGGAGATAGGTGAGGAAATGACGAGAGCAGGTGAGGCCTGGATTAGGTTTCCTACGCATTATTCTACACAAATGAGATATTTTTTAAACTTATATTAGTTTCTATAACCTTCCATTCTAAATTTTGGATATTAGCTCTTCTGGGTATCACCAGATGTAGCATGAATAGTCATAAATGAGTAAAACTCCAAATACATTTACAATTAAATTAAAAGAATCTTCAGAAATTATATTTCACATAATTAGGTATAATTTAAAAATAAATTCAACGGTTAGTATTTTAATTAGACTGTTTACTCACACATAATACATGTAATCCTGCAACGCACAATACAGTGGCTTGCGTTTCAAAGTTATGATCCATTTTTTCACTTCGATAGCAATTATTTGCAAAGAGCTGAATTTTTGCACAGATACAGATAATATAAATTATATTCTTAAC
This sequence comes from Teleogryllus occipitalis, assembly GCA_011170035.1. Taxonomy (NCBI): domain Eukaryota; kingdom Metazoa; phylum Arthropoda; class Insecta; order Orthoptera; family Gryllidae; genus Teleogryllus; species Teleogryllus occipitalis. Next base: position 42,440 of record BLKR01000127.1, on the reverse strand, counting down.
AACATCAAAAGATCAACGACTAGTAGTTCCTCAATTATTGCATTTCGAAATTTTGTGTACGACAAATATTAAGAATGTATAAACATAATGGTAGTCAAAAAAAGCCGACCCAGTGTCGCAGGGTATTGTGCGGTGTCTGTATTGAAACTCGTGATCATTAGAAGAATGGGTTAGAATTCCGTGTATGGCACAGACATTTTCGGGTTTTATTTCGTGGGAGGCCTTCTACGATAATGTTTGTTCAACATTTCGATCGTAGTGTTTGTTTTTAAGAGACATTTGGTTTGGTTTTATGAAACGTGAGTTAGTACAAACTTCATCCGATCTGACCCCTTCAACTAAGAACATCTTCGCTACACAGGCCTCATTGATTGGGGATACGGAGCATCAGAAAAAATATAACAATTCATACAATTATGTGAATATTTTCTAATGTTCCTTTCTGTCTAATATGTAGGTGAGCTTAAGTGTCATCATGAAACGGCGCAAGAAACGATGCTGCATTATGTGGACGTCTAGACCATCCCGGACCGACAGAAGTATGCATCTCTCTTAAGCCACAAAAAATTTAAAAACATGTAACGCAAAAATAAACAATATAATATGGTATAAAATGTCATATTTTAATTTAACCTATTTTTAAATTTTATTTTACCAATTACGGTCGTTCGAATATCGTAATTTTAACAGCTGTAACCAGTAGAAATAATCCATAGGTCTTTTGGTATCAGAGTGTATGTTTTTTGATGGGCAAATGCATGTTCGCAACACTTTCTTAACCCATGGACCCAAGAATGAAGTCTGAGTCACGGGTTTCAGACATTTTCTCAGACAACAGACTCCTCAGACTGGGTGAAAATTCTCGAGGTTAGGTGCATTCCGTTTGCTTGTTTTATAATTTGCTTTTTACACCATTACAATTCCTATTCACAAATTACGTTACGGACCATTCGTTGATATTCTTCGAATATAAAAATGTACTAGACAAATATCAGTATTTGTACTGTTTTTTAAAAATATTTGATTGAAGCTTATGTAGAGTATTCGTTCTTGAACAGTGTGATTGCTGTTTTTAATTGTTCTTAATAGTTCGGCAGAATTTGTGCTGCTACCAGGCCACTAATAAGACATTTTCAAAACTGATCGTAGTTTGCAAAATGTTCACAGCTGATAAACAATTTCACGAACATTTTATTAAAGGTTATTACTAAAGGTTTTCGTTAAGAAAGCAACTTGAGTTTAAATTTGACCTTAATATATTGCGTGACTTCTGCTTTAAATGTATGGTAGTGTATCTCAATTGAGTTTTCGATTATATTTTTCTACAGTACCATTTGCAAGAAGTTCAATTTCATCGGCCTCTTCCAACGTCTACAATTCTGAAGATATTTGTTTCTTTCATTAAATAGGCTCTTCAAAGACATCTTAAAATAACTTTATACTCAATTTTTTGCTTAATTTTGAAGATTTAAAAAAAATCTTCTTAACAAGACTTCAATTTTTTTTCTTTAATTTCCTCCATTTGTAAAAAATACTGGTAAAAATACTGACCTATTTTCGGCGAAGTTTCGTATTTAAGTAAATTATAAAAATTAAACAAATTAACAAAATGCAAATTTCAAATAGAATTTGAAGAGACTTTTCTCAAAGAAAATTCGCTTCAAAAATCAGATCTTTAAAAAATCATGTAGAATTATTTTGAAAAAGGAAGTCGTATTTACGTAATTTCTAGTTGAAGTAAATGCAATTTTTTCTGCAATTTATATTCCATGGGAAGACGCTTAAAAGAATGGCGCAGGTCTCATTTCTGTGGAACACACTGAATTTTCAAAAAGTTCAAAAATTAGAAAAGACGCGAGAATGTATGTAGTATGGAAGTGCCACTAGTTCCTTTCATTCTCCCAAAATACGTTCTTAATAGTTTCCTTACTGATTTGCGTTAGAGTATGCAGTATAGTCGTGTCTGTCCCCTGCAACTTTGTAAATAGGAAGGTTGTAAATTCAAGTCCCTAAACAGCAAAAAGTTTCGACATTGCCCTTTAGATTAATCAATATGACACTTTTGGATGATATGATGCTCTGATTGGGCGATCCCATCATCTCAGTAAATTCCATGCAGCAATTCCTTAAAAAGTTGGAGTACAGATTGAACGATTGTTCGTTTCTAATCTGGCCCAAAATCCTACCCGTACGGCTGGGAGATCGATTTTCATTTCTAAATTTCTTGATCTGAAAAAAAAACCGGCAAAACTATAAATGCCAACGATGTAGTGCGTCTGTAACTAAATCGTCGATAATTAAAATTGTTTATTCTTTAAGATTCTTAGTTACAAAATCATGTCACTTTGAGATATTGCACGGAGTCAGTGACATGCTTCGTTCACACGCGTAGGTTTGTGCATCGTTCGATAGAGCACGCGCATGCTGGAGTTCCTTGTCCTTGGAACCACTTGAACGTGGAAGTAGTTCTGGTAGCGAGCGACAGAGGGCACGCGCAGCAGGCCTGCGCGAGTTGCGATTGCCGGCGCCTCTCGAGATTTAGCGTCGCGGAGAAGACAGCGCTGAGCGATGAAAGGGTCTCATCTTCAAAGCTTCTGCGTACAAGGAAAGTGCATTAGAGGGGGGAGACGGCAAAGAACGCAGGAGGCTCCGTTTTGAATGACAAAATACAACAAATTTAGACTTTAGGAACGATTCGAGAGTTAAGGGTGTCTGTTGAAGGAAATCTCCCTGCAACAATCGTACTAGGGAATCAAAAGATGATACTTCTACAAACAGCATGAAGACTGTCTGTAACATCATTTCTTAACAGATACTTTAGAATATTTTCAATCATATTTGGTGGTATATGTATAGTAGTTTAGTGGAGTGTGTGTTCTGAGTAGTAGTATAAATACTGTTTCAACGGAATAAATATCCTGATAGTACATTAGTATGAAGTTTCATATTTACCCTCAAATTGAATGAAAAACAATTTAGGTGTGGGCTTTAGTCATGAATATCAAGCGGCATGGGGAAGTATCCCAGACTTCTTACGCCTGTAAAATGTCCGTTGGTTTGTTTGCTTTGTTCACATCTTCACTTGTCATGCTTTTTTGTAGTTCAATCGTTATAACGAGTGTTGCTATATGTGAGGAAAACTCCGTGGGCTACGTGTATATTTTCGGGCAGTTTCCGGCTATTGTGCTGTTGTGTGGTGAGCAGTGATTGAGAACTTTCTATTTACTTTCGTGCCAGTTTTCTTTTACTGGTTATGAGAGCATGCTAAGAGATTTTACACATACGTATTTAAATTCAAATATTTCCCGGACTCGCGTACGTGCATATAACTCAGCGAAACTCTTGGATTTTGTATACTGATGTTTTCACTGGAGCCATAAACACTTTACGAAGAGGAATGGCTGAACGGCTGTCGCGGTGCAGGGATACTTCTCTAAATTACATGTGATGTTCACTTGTTTTGCAAACTGTCACTTTGGCTCAGTCTTAGGAAAATCCTTCTATTACGCTTAATTCCTGTATTTATCACGGCTAGTCGCCGTGAAGGTAGGTGACGGCACACGCCCTCCAGAGGAGGAAGGTTATCGCCACCTGCCGAGGAAAATGACCTACTATACTTGGATTTTGCTAACGTGGCATCTGAGGGTAGTACCTCCAAGATGGAATACGGCACGGCTTTTCGCGTTTTTCTCGGTCCTGCCGCGAGAGTCGCTTGATCTGCAACACGGCTTGATACGGCCGCGAGCATGCTACATCTTGTGGCAGGACCGAAAAAGATGCAAAAAGGCGTGCAATATTTCATATTGGAGATACTACCCTCAGATGCCATGTTAGAAAAACTCAAGTACACGCAGAAAGTCTTTGCTTTTGATTGATTTGTTCGTGTTTCCGGGCGCGTCAACTGCTTCGGTCATTAGTCCCGTTAGTGTAGTGCATGTTTTTTTTCTCGGGAGATGGCGGTGATCTTCCCCCGCTGGATGGCGAGATCCGGCACCGACCTACCTTCGGCTAGTGGGGTTTCCCCCTAACTAGGACTCTCCCACCAGCAGGGCACCGCCCCAGTCGGGACAAGCTCTAAGCTCCCGACCGGTCTCCCGGAATATGTGGTAGTGTAGTGAATGTTAGTGTAAGTGTGTGTGTAAGAGGAGAGGATAGGACAAGGAAGAGGAAGGACAGATCGCACGCGGTCCGTGGCCCGTTTGGTAGGGTACTGCTCCGGCATTCGCCTGGTGTTGATCGGACACACCACGGAAAACTACCGGTCATAGCAGCCGACCGCTAGAATTCTCCTCCATACAGCGACTGAATTCGACCTAGCTAAAAAGTGTCGAAAATCCTGCCGCCGTCAGGACTCAAACCTAGGACCTCCCGATCAGAGGCGCTGCAGTGACATCAGTTGATGCACTGAGCTACCTCTACCGGTGAAAGTCTTTTCTTTTCTGGTAAGGCTCAGGCCACAAGGTCTGCTCTTACGCTTAATTAAATATCTGTACATTTATAAAATTACAATTGAGTTGAGGGGGGGGGGAATAATGCCTTACGGGACCAATAAACGTAGCTGTTGTCGCGCCCACGAACACCAAATAATAAATCAATCGAGAAAGGACTCCAACTGGCGAAATATACTGCCACTCCATGAATTCTCTCCCACACTTAGGTGTGAGAGGGTAGGAAGCAACGACGAGGAAGGAAGCATGGAGAATTGGACAGGAAACTGAGCCACCGCCTTCGTTGCAACCGCTGCGCCGTAAGCAAAGAGCGGCCTAGCGATTTCCACACCTCTTACTTCTCCTCCTTCTTCTTCTCGTTCTCCTCCTCCTCCCTCCTTTTCCTCCTCCTCCTCCACTTTCTTCTCCTCCATCTTCTCGTACTCCTTTTCCTCGTTTCACCTCCTCCTCCTCTTTCTCTTCCACCTCCTCCGTCTTCTCCCCTCTTCCTTCTTCTCCTCCTTTTTCTTTTCCTTCTCTTCCTTCTTCTCCTCCTTTTTCCTCCTTCTCCTCCTCTTTCTCCTCCTCCTTATTCTTCTTCTTCCTTGACAAGGGTTGGGAGGCAATGGCCCGTTCCAAGGCTCAGAGCTGCTCTGACCACCTATTTGTCTCCATCGTGTTTACATGCTGGAACCATTTCTGTTGGTATTTAATGTCATTTACATCACTGTCAATATTTAACCTTGACCTTGTGCATTCGTTTGGAACTTTATCCCTCAAGATTAGACTGAGTAAAGCTTTTAAGAAACCACAAAACTTTAATCCACTTCACCAACCCCGCTTTGGGGGAAAATATTGAAATATATCTTTTTGGGATATTTTCAATTCTATTAGACCACTGCACCAACCTTCTTTATTGTCAGTAGTTTGAATCAGACGAATAGAAAGGATCAAAATTCTTAGTTGAGGCTGCGAATTATTGGGACAGCTTTTTGAGCAGATTGTGTCAGGGAACTGCTTGTCGTTTTTCGTGCAGTCTTGTCATGAGAGCAGACTGAAATGACGAACGTCCAGACTATTAGCATTCCTCGGCGCAATAATCATTAAGTATTGAGGAAATTGTCAGTGTTACCCATCTGGACGAAAAGGAAGTCGATATCCTTCTGATTCTATTTGTTATTCGTAGCGCATATGCGCGGTCGCCCTCTTCTTGATGCGGTGCAAATCATAAGTTCACGGAAAATGCAATTTCAGTGAGCTGTGGAACGCTACCAATCTTGCATTGTAATTCACTTTTTACGCTACCGACGCGATCTGCCGTGAGTCAGCTCGGCTGCAAATTATCAAACAATGCAATCTCATCGCGTCTTATGTAGAAAGAGTCAGGATTCCGTGAAATTGCATCCAACATTGTCTATTCTGGTCGTTCTTGGTGTCTGGTCTGTAGTTCGCTCTCACGGCCGTCTTGGAAAGCAGTTCAAAAGAGATTAAACCTATGAAATGAATCTATTTTTCTTTTCTCGTATACTTACGTATATCTTCTTCTTCACTTCATGGATTAGGGAGATTCCCTGTTCCGACTTCATAACACCATCTCTGTCGTGGACGGCCAATGTCCCTTTTACCCCGTGGTTTGTACAGAAAGGCATCTCGAGGGATCCTTTCGTGAGACATTCTTCCTAAGTGTTGTACCCACCGTGATCTGTATTCATTTACTTTTTCATTGATAGAAAATACGTTAAGTTCCTGTCTTATACCTTCGTTTTTTATTTTATCAATTAGGGTACAGCGTTGTACTCTCCGGAGGAATTTCATTTCGAGGCTTGTATTTTCATTTTGTTTTGTTTTCTTATTGTCCATGATTTACACTCGTAAATCAGTTGTGGTACTGCCATGACTTTGTAAAATTTTAACAGTATTTCTTTTCTAGTCTTATAGCAAAGGTGTTTGTTCATTGTTCTGCAAGTATGTTGGAAACGTAATTTTGTTTTCATATCATCACTGTAATCATATGAGATAGCACAGCCCAAATAATGAAAGTGTTTTACTTGCTCTATTACATTGTCTATTATTATTTTAGTTTTGATAGGATATTTGCCTCTGAATTCCATCACTTTAGTTTTAGATACAGATATTGAGAGGCATATTCTATATAGCTGGTACATGGAATTTTATTATTCAGACTTATTCAAACTTATGCAGACTTATTTCGTTCTCTTCTATAATTATATGATCATCAGCATACAGAAGTGACTGTAGAAGTGTATTTGGATGTATCCAAATACTTGGTTTATTTAAACTTTTCCATTCTCTTAGAATGTTGTCAATATAAATATTAAACAATGTGGGGGACAAGCCAAACCCTTGTCTTACAAATCAGTTTACTTCTAACTCGTCTAAAATTTTGTTCCTAACTAGTAAATTAATACTTTTTTGTGATACAAGGATTTAATAACTTCTATCAAGTGGAAAGGATAACCCCTTTTTCGAAGAATCTGCCCGAGAAGTTCACGATTAACTCTATCAAACGCTTTCTCATAACCTGTTAAAATTATGTTGGTCTCTAAATTGAACTTCGTCTCTTTTCTATTATTTGGTTTAGTAGTAGTAGTAACCCCATGTGGTCTACAACTCCACACTGCTTCTCTTCATCAGGGGGACAAGTCCCCCGGGTGGGCCCCTATGCCTCTTGGGCTTTTATGCACACCCCCGCCGACGCGTTAACGCCGACAGGCTGATAGTCGGATCCAGCCGGAACCCAGTTTACCTTCGCAGCAACCTCCCCATACAATGCCTGAGTTGGGGCCGCCCTACTAGCTCAGAGCTCTTAGCTATCCTGGCTAGTTCCGGAGTCTTGACAATGCGCCACTCACATGCGCCGGGAACAAGTTCCCTCCTCTTTGCCCAGAGTATCGAGCCACTGCCACGAGGAATCCGAGATCACGACGAATCCGAGACCCTTTTTTGACCATTAGAGACATAGCCCTTGTAACCCCGGACATGTGTCACAGCTGTTTGTGCGGAGGTCTTCTTCGCCGGGACTGCCGTTGAGGTCCTCTTCTGGAGTACTTCATCTGATCCCTCTCCTTCGACCAGTCAGGCAAGGGAGGCCCTAACAGTTCAGCCCTACACTACACTACCGCCGGCATAGCTCTCAGGGCCATGAGGGTACTCAAGCTCCACCACCAACATGAAGGTCATGTACTCCCTAGGTACATATACGTATATACGGAGTAATTTACGTAGTATAGAGTCTCTCCGTCTGTCCGACCGTCCGTCCGTCGGTCTGTTGTATGTGAACAAACCTAACACCTAAACCATACGTAGGATATTTTCCAAATTGAAGAAAACTTTGAAATTTTGAAAAACAATCTTTAAAATTTGGATGTACTTTACATGAAACCCCCGGGACATTTTAAAATTTTTCTCAAAAACGCCTCCAAATGTTTTCTTTAAATTTATTGTAAGAATGGAGTAAAATACACTTATAAAGGTGGCATAGGTCCGATTTTCACTATTAACTCTGAATTTTCGAAAATTGCAAAAGTTTGAATTTTTCACCGTCTTCCTATAACTATAAAACTGAAGATAGAGATTTTTCTTTCAAATGCAATTTGTTGTCCATAAATAGTTCTTTCATTAAAGTCATGTAAATTGTTTTAGAAATTTTAGTAGTGTTCGTGCAATAATGTGTGCAATATATCCAAATTTAAAAAATATCAAAAAGAAGATTTTCTCAAAAATGGCTCCAAATTTTCTCTATAGATTATTGGTAAAGGTTAATGCCAAACGAGCCCTATACGATGACATAACGCCATTTTGCTCTAATCTTTTGTTTTTTTCGAAAATCACCAAAATGATTTTTTTACTTGTCTGTCGCGTCGTTAATATTTACAAAACTGGCAATGGGTTCATATTATTACTTTAAATAATTTCATATAAAGTTTCTTGGCACTTCAGTTTCTTGAAACCTCAATAGTTTTCTGTAAAAATGAACTCAAAATTTCGTGTTTTCGGAAATGCCCAAACGCCATTTTCTCAAAAATGGCTCAAAATTATTTCATTAAACGTTTCCAATGGATAGTGCTAAATGCACTGTTTAATGTGCCGAAACTTTTGGTTTTTGTGTATTCTTTTTTTTCTCAAAAATTACACAAATGCAATTTTTTCAATATCTCTCACGCTGTTAATACGCACATTCTATAGATTTGTAAACATTATTGGATTTGAAAGCTTCAAATTGCGCATTTACAGTAATGCTAAATCGCCATTTTCTTAAAAATGGTTTGATTAAAAACGGCGTATTTCTGCAACTACAGAATTGACGACAGAGATTTTTCCTTCAAATGAAATATGTTGTCCATAAATAGTTCTTGCATAAAGGTCACGTAGATTACTTGAAACTTTTCGGTTCACGTGCAAAAGTGCGTGCCATATTTGCAATTTAAAAAAAAATTAAAAAAACAAGATTTTCTAAAAAACGGCTTAAATTTTCTATTTTCATTTTTGGTATAAATAGTGCCTAATATACTTTATACGATGACATAAACGCCATATTGCTAAATTCTTTTGTTTTTACAAAAATGTAATTTTTTACTTGTCCCTCACGTTGAATGAATGCCTTATTTTACGTGGCCAGACTCAGGCCATGAGGCCTGCTCTTCCGTCTGACCACGCAAATTTCATTACGCTCCTTTCACCTACTAGAGGAGAAAGAAGGTATTGCTTCGGCGACGAAAGAGGCAATTTGAATTTAGCTCAGAGGCTTCATTTAGGCTTGAGGATCTTTTACATGCAGTAAATCTACTAACATGGGACAACCGGCTTTACTTCCCCTCCGAAGAAAGGCGTATGAAGGATTTTCTTGCCCTTCAAAATCCACGTCTTCGATCGGGTTTGAACCCGCGAGCTTGGGTATAGCAGTCCTAACCGTTACACCATCGCCGGCGCATTACAACACACACCGGTTCACTCGGACCAAAAACCTATCCATTATGGTAACCTTCAAAGCGCACGTTTCGCATTTTGACTTATCAAATCTCATTCGGAATACATTGGAGCACACTGCTTCAGCTCCAGAACGTTATTTCAATCTTTTTTGTCGTCCTCGCGATCTCGTAAAGTTGCCATTAGTCGAAACACTCGAATTCACTGTCTTCTATCGACTATATTTGTGGAATTAAGGATTTAAATTATTATTTGGGAATTCCTTTCCGAATAAAATACTCTTTTGACTCTACGTTAAGTGTATTTGTAAGAAAAAGTGTCTAATAATTTTATATAGAATACGGCTGAATTATAACGTATAGAGCGAAACAATGATAGTCATGTGTATTGTGAACTATATTTTTTGTCCTGCTTATTCGTGCCTCAATCAATTTTTTTAATTATCAATTAGAATTCCCTTAATCAGAATAATACACATTTAGCTGCACCTTATTGTTTTATAGCCACTTTATTGCAATGCTTCACACTAAGATTTAACACTAGATTTCTCGGTAGTGACGCCACAGGGAATTATTTTCTCTGTATATTTTTCCGATTTCTCTTTCTGATAATTATTTTTAATAACAAAATTACTTCATACTAAAATTATAAATTTTTGGAATGAGTAAACGGTATTATCCCGTGCCATCGAGCAATTTAAGATTTTTAGTGTACTGTAAAGATTATTTTCTTGTCGTAGAAATCAAGACTACGAGTTCTATGGGTGTAAACGAGAACTTAATGGTGAAATCTCAAACTACAGTTGAAAATTTTTTCAATAATACATAATATTTTTCAATAAATAAGTGCTTACGAAATTCAGTCTGTACATCAATGATTAGATAGATAGATAGATATTTATTATTCTGCAGGTAGGTATATACAACCTGGTGGCAGAACTCTACAATTTACATATTACTAATATTAACTTAAAATTATTTAACAATGTAACTTTAAATTATTTAAAGACATAATAATAATAATAATAATAATAATAATAATAATAATAATAATAATAATAATAATAATAAAATGCTAACAATAATAGCCTTAACTACATTATATGGTTGACCTGCACAGTTATTTGAAACTATTAAATACTTTTAATTACACGACTTTTTAATTACACTTCACTTCACTTTCACTTCACTTCACTTTCACTTCACTTCACTTTCACTTCACTTCACTTTCACTTCACTTCACTTTCACTTCACTTCACTTTCACTTCACTTCACATTTGAAATTCACTTCACATTTGAAATTCACTTCTCTTTCTACTTCTATACTGCACTACACTGCACAACACTTCACCACACTTCAATATAATACTACTTTGAATATAATTATATATTTAGAACAGGAAGTAGGAACAGGAAGATAGTAATTAACACAATAATAATAGCAATAAAAATATTAATAATAATCAAATATATGTATCTATATATATATAAAAGAAAGTCGTGTTAGTTACACTATTTATAACTCAAGAACGGCTGTACCGATTTGGCTGAAAATTGGTGAGCAGGAAGCTTAGAGCCAGGAGACGGACATAGGATACTGTTTATCCCGTTCGACAGCGTTCCTGTGTGAGAACGCACGTTTTTGCACGTTTTCGCGTGATTTCGAATGTTATTTATTTATTTATTTATTTATTTACGTCAAAAAACAGTTAAAAACTGCGTATGACGGGCTATGGGGAAAAGTGAATTGTGTGCACATTTTCAAAATTCTGTGATCCCTACACTTAATCATATACTACTTAAGTTTTGAATTTTGAAAGGGAGAAAAAAAAACAAAAAAACTCCCATGTAATAAAATCGATTTTCAAGGATAAATAAGCAATAAATTTTGAATTTTGAAAGGGAGAAAAAAAACAAAAAAACTCCCATGTAATAAAATCGATTTTCAAGGATAAATAAGCAATAAATTTTGAATTTTGAAAGGGAGAAAAAAAAACAAAAAAACTCCCATGTAATAAAATCTATTTTCAAGGATAAATAAGCAATAAATTTTGGCTCTTATTACTTCCTGCCGCGACAACGTGGAAACGATAATTTGAATAATTGTATTTCCCACTGAATTCTAGAAGACGTGCACAGAAAATGAAGTTACATTTATGTCCAGAAGCAAAACAAGGGGCCATCTCAGCATTTGCTCAATGGATCAGGGAAACTGGACGAAAAACCTGATCGAGATGGGTTGTCGAGATGTTAGATCGAGATGTTAGAACGAGATGGGAGATCGAGATGTTAGCGGTCATTGTTGCCTGTTGTAACCTGCGCCTGATAATAAAACAAAAAATGTCGTGTATCACAAGGTACTTAACTGAAGAGTGCAACCTATGCACCAAAATACAGGAACAATAATGAATGATTAATCTACTTATTTTTTATTTGTATTTTCTAATAAACAATTTAACTTAATAAATTCCAAAATCTGCTTATTTATTGCCTTTAACAGCCTATGATTACAGCTTTATATTTCTCTCTTAGACAAAAATCAATTCCAAAAAAAAAAACGCTCTGCTACGTAATAGATTTTTTAAATTATCTATTTAATATCAGAGCGTTTTTTTAAAAATTCTTCTTTGTTTGAGAGAAAAACACAAATCTGCAATTGCTTTATTATCACGAGTGCAACAAGGATAGTACAGTTTCTCACAATGAGTGCGACGCGAGAAAAAAGATGGGACCGGCTGTTAAGGCGGAACAGAGTTCGCCGGGTCAGCTAGTATATATATAAAAGAAAGTCGTGTTAGTTACACTATTTATAACTCAAGAACGGCTGTACCGATTTGGCTGAAAATTGGTGAGCAGGAAGCTTAGTGCCAGGAGACGGACATAGGATACTGTTTATCCCGTTCGACAGCGTTCCTGTGTGAGAACGCACGTTTTTGCACGTTTTCGCGTGATTTCGCATGTTAGCGGTCATTGTTGCCTGTTGTAACCCATTGTTGTAACGCCGCACTGATAACAGAAGGCGATAATGAAAGCCGCCTTTCGTTCGCCGTTATATCTATATATAGTCGTGTTAGTTACACTATTTATAACTCAAGAACGGCTGTACCGATTTGGCTGAAAATTGGTGAGCAGGAAGCTTAGAGCCAGGAGACGGACATAGGATACTGTTTATCCCGTTCGACAGCGTTCCTGTGTGAGAACGCACGTTTCTGCACGTTTTCGCACGTTTTCGCGTGATTTCGCATGTTTTCGCGTGATTTCGCACGTTTTCGCGTGATTTCGCGGGTTTTCGTATGTTTGGGCGGAACGGAGTTCTCTGTTAAGGCGGAACAGAGTTCGCTGGGTCAGATAGTAATCTATATATATAAAAGAAAGTCGTGTTAGTTAAACTATTTATAACTCAAGAACGAATGTACCGATTTGGCTGAAAATTGGTGAGCAGGAAGCTTAGAGCCAGGAGATGGACATAGGATACTGTTTATCCCGTTCGACAGCGTTCCTGTGTGAGAACGCACGTTTTCGCACGTTTTCGCGTGATTTCGCATGTTAGCGGTCATTGTTGCTCGTTATAACCCATTGTTGTAACGCCGCACTGATAACAGAAGGCGATAATGATAGCCGCCTTTCGTTCGCCGTTATATCTGTATATAGTCGTGTTAGTTACACTATTTATAACTCAAGAACGGCTGTACCGATTTGGTGAGCACGAAGCTTAGAGCCAGGAGACGAACATAGGATACTGTTTATCCCGTTCTATAGCGTTCCTGTGTGAGAACGCACGTTTTTGCACGTACGCAGTGCAACAAGGATAGTGCAGTTTCTCACAGTGAGTGCGACGCGAGAAAAAGATGGGACCGGCTGTTAAGGCGGAACAGAGTTCGCCGGGTCAGCTAGTAACTGATATAATAATCCAACTTATTAAATTAATAAAGTTTACAAATACCATTAGTTAATTTATTTTTAAATCTTTGAACACCTAGAGGAAACGCTTCCAAGGCTGTCGCAGGTAACTTATTCCAGTCCGTTATTTTTCTATTTGTAAATGAAAATTTTCCAACATCTGTTCTCTGTGGCCTAAACTGAATTTTGATTGAACTGATTCCTGACAGATAGGTGGCCAATGTTTGAGTATCGATGTGTGCGTGTATGTATATAACATATATCGTTTATAATATAATCATACTTTTGTATGTGCATGTAGCTCAAAATTCCGCATTTTCAGAAGCGCCCCTTTTTTCTCTAAATGTTTTGTACGAATAGTGCTAAATGGACTTAATAACAAAACTTGATGTATTAACAAAACTGGAAGAATTGGATTAACAAAATTGTGATGTATTCTTTTTTTTAATTAAACAATAGTTTTTTTGAAATATTTCTCATGTCGTCAATATTTACTTTCCAGGCATTTCTTATACGTAATCGTATTTGTGTGTTATTGCCTTAAATAATTTTTTATTAATAAGTGTTCGCCACGTGATGCATAGAATATGTGTCAGTTGCATTTTAAACGGTCCTTTTGACCTAGAGTGACGGCATGTTTTCTTAAGCATTTCCTATCTCGAGCATCTGACTTGCAGTGACGCATCAGAAGTTATCTTGGTTTTCCGGGGTCACGATCTTCATGCTCCGTATTGGATCTCCCCACAGTCACCAGTAGATAATGAATCCACTTCCTACGTAAAGTGTCTCTTCTCACTGTCTCTTTCCCTTTACGGCCAAAGAATGAAAAGGTTTATAGATGCCCAACGATAGTTGGGATTTGCACAGTTATTCTAAAATCGTCTCGATTTTGGGCAAGATTTTTCGTCATTATCGGCGTATTTAGGGTAAGACAAGAGATCATAAATTGCCATGATAGTGACTGAAACGCAATTAAGTTATAGTATGAATGACAAATTGGAGAGGTTTCTTTTCAAAAAACGATTTCGATATTCGAAATCAGCGACCGCGCGAAATCACTATAGGTTCACGGTCAATGCCACGTGACTCTCCCCTTTACGAACTCAATAACCCCCAAAAAATAAATACTGCAACTTTGCTCCCACGGGACAGACTAACTCAGTCTTCTCGCAGACGAGCAAGCTAACTAACAGACGAGCAGACGCAAAATGCAACTCAATTCGAACTTAGGCATCGGCTTACAACTGCACTCCACTGAGACGTAAACGGCTATTGTTGACTCATCTGTCGACAACAACGGACGAGTGTATCAATACCCGCTCCACTAAGCAGTCAGCCAGCGAACGAGTCGGCGTTTCCTGCTTCGCCTACCAATGATCACCAACCAGCGCACCAACAGGCCGTTAGCTCCAAATTCGGGCCGCTCGCGTGCATCAGCCGTCACCTGACCGAATTTATGGCAAACTCCACCACCAGCTCCAGTCAACTGAGTCCACGACCATTCCAGTTCGCACCGCCAAATTGCGTGGAGTAAGCGTCAGCTCTGACGGCATCTACACACTCAGCCGAGTGATTTCGGTTGGTGCTTGCAGTACAACAAACGTAGAGTGAACTTCAAGAAAGAAGAGCGTTCACAAACTTTTGGTCGTCCGGCTTACTACCCACTAAAACAAGAAATTTGTATATATGCGAATATTAAAGCATAATTCATTATTATTGCATATTGACTTTCATTCACCCTAAAGGCAAACAATCCCTGAAACCCGTTATCCCGTATGTAGTTGTACTCGCAGCATGGAACTTCCAACGTGTTATATCTGCTGCAAGGCAATTGGAGTGATGTAATGTTCAAATACTGCTAGACCTTAAGAAGAGATGTTTCTGCAATTGCAAGATATCGGGAAGGAACTATTTTAAAATACGTTTCTTCACTTTCCTTCACAGTTATGTTGTTTTATTTTCTACTGTATATATTTGGATCTGTTATTAGAGCGTGTCATTTTGTCGAATACGTGTAATACATAGGTAGACATACGCAGTTACAAAAACGATCATTATATGAAAACTGAAGCCGACATTGAAATTCTTAAATTAGATTTGGATTGAGAGACAAATTATCTTCAAGAACTGTGTTTTGTTTTTGTTACAGATAAAGATTTTTTAGACCATAATAATTAATGTGTCGTTAAGGCGCGGTGCTGGTCATCTATTAGATATGCAAAATGTTGCCAGCCTTGCTGGAACCGCCGCCAACCTCGCACCGCCTGTAATGTGCTGGCCATCTAAAAAGACAAGCTAACGTGACAACTTTTGCAAAATACTACTCTAGTATGAGAACATTAATTCATACTCGATTTACGGTAGTTGTATTTCGTTTTGTGTTGGCAACATCAATAGCCAACCTTAATAATTACACTATATACACTTGGCAGAAAGCTCCCGTTACAAAAAATACCCCAGATTCTATGTGAACTATGAAAAACAAATATTTTTTACAGAAAATTGTCTTACCCCCTTGTTCGATTTGAAGGGAGGAATATATACCCTTTAACCCCTTCCTCGAAATCCATCACTCGCTACACGATACTACTATTCACTTGCACACCGACGCCTTGTAAACATTATAATCTCGTATATTATGATCGTATTTTATATTTCTAATAAAATTCTTATGTGGTGAAGTTTAGTGCACACTTACATCTGTAGAGATATAACCTACTTTCAGCCACTCCGAATCCTTGTTAAGAACAGATCGGCGACCTTCTATGCTCAGAAAATGTTTGTAGAGAACAATTTGAAACACAATAATGAATTTTTATTTAAAATATATTCTGTATATTTTGAAAAAAAATAAGTACATATATATGTACATACTTTACATTTTTTATTACAAGAAATTCCGTGCCCTACTTATGATATTAATTTCCATAGCTCGCAATAATCCATTTGGAACAAGCTCATCTTCTGTTTCTAAAAATGGTTTACTTAATTGCCTCCAGGTGGCCCATCCCCAGCGAGTCAGTGCATTTGTTCCCTACATTTCGTAGCTCTCCCCGGCCCACCGCTGGCTCGCAGACTGGGGGGCATTCAGCTTAAACGAGGTAATCTCCCGACAGTTGCACGGGGCAAAGAAGGGCCGTGTAATTTTCCACTTTGCTGGTCACCACTGCGCGCCACAGCCAGAGGGGGAGGAAAGGAGTGGGGGAAAACTCGAAAATTTCCTCGTGGAGATGCGAAAGTCTGTGGATGTTACGCCATTAAACGGCGGGTACTGTCATCATGGGCTACTTGGATTCTTAGGGTACTACTTGAACCCATGCAAAAAAAATGTTTTCAGCGATTGAAGTCACGGTATGTGCCATATCAGGTAGTATATATATTTAATTTAACTACAATGGTTCCTTCATTAGTAGAATGCCTTTCTTATTTTTTTAGGTTTCTTAATTGTCAGCACATTCTCAAAAACCGGGCTTCTTGGACCCATGTTTACAGTGGGGTCAAAAAGCCCGCAAGTTTCTTTTTTAATCTTTTAATGCATTAATCGTTTAATTTTGATATTTAAAACTTCTACAATGTTTATTTTCTCTTGCTTCGTCTGCAACTGACAGTTGTTATTCACAAATACAAAAGATTGCTTGAAGCCGGAAATATGCGGAAAACACGGACTCTAGCTTGAGGAATGCTTGGCAGCAATTCAGTCAGGAATAAACTCACAAAGGAAAACCGAAAATTCCTTTAAAATAAGTCGATCGACTATAAAAAGGAAACTGAAAAACAAACCTATTCAGATACCGGGCCATCCAAAAGTTGTTTCTGAATATGAATCAGCCTTAGCAAGTCACCTTGACAAAGTCTGTATTGTGAAGACTTACTTATTTATGCGAGGCAGAACTATCATTACTTTCAAAGACAATTTTCCAGGGTTATTTTTAGTTAGACACTCACTGTAAACGATAGAAAATTGGATAATAAAAATTGTATTGAAGTTATCTTCATAGTGAATTTCTATTCATGTATGTGTCAGAAAACCTAGGAACTACTTGATCCCAGTGCAAATATCAGTGAATTTATAAATGAAAACATTCTGTGGGTATCCCACATCCCAGTGTAACTTCAACACAATTTTTAAAAATTTTCTTTGTGCTTTGTGTTGAATATGTTTTACCAAACTACTATTGAGTAGTTTACATTCAGTCATTAGATTTATGAAAAACAAGTTTTCTAGTTTGTCATGAATTGGTTAAGAAAAAACTACGAAAGAATTAAGATATAATCCTGAAATTACGTCTGTAAAATCAAGCAACGTAATACTGTGTTTCTAAAGACCGCCTATTCTTCGCAGTGAACTATTATCAAACCTACCTCCTTTTTTCCAGGAAATCGCGTAGGTACTTTGAATCAAGCATGAGCAAATCGATACACATTTTGATAAATGTTCTCTTACTGCCCTTCCTGCATCCGCTAGGAAACTGAAGGTCACGAACCCAGAACGCATTCATGAAATGAAGTGTGTTCATTTGTGGGGATATTCATTTGGAATTTGACGCGATCAATATGTAATTACTTCCAAAAAAGTGAGTTTAATTACTAAAAATTATGAATTTGAGGTCTTCTGCCTCCCCCCAATTCGTTACTATCTACGTGATAAGAATGTTCAAGAGAGTCTCTTTTTAAACATTGTTACGTACGAATTTAATATTTCATATGGAACTCGTATTGTGTGGGACGGAATAAAGTAGTCTGCAGATTTAGAACGTTCGCTCGTTCGCTACCAATCGATTGTCAGTTCTTATCGGCAGTTTGTTCTTAAATATTTGAAAATGTATGGTGCAGTATTATGAAAATGCATGTATTGTATGGTGCAGTTCTGAATACAATTATGAATTTTTACTTTAAATGGAGACTACTAATTTTGACCCACATGGAAGATCTCGAACGGTATGTGTAATAATAATAACAGCAATAATGATAATAATAATAATAACAATTAATAATAATATGCGACAAGATATATCACATGCAATCAATGGCGAATAAAATGATTAATTATTATATTAAATAACTTCGTATTATTTAATGATATTCTACAACAGTATAGCTAACAAAAGAAAATTAGCAATCAAAAACTTAATAATACTACCAGGCAGAGAAGAATGAGTCAAGAAATCTGAACAAAGCTTCAAT
Source organism: Teleogryllus occipitalis (assembly GCA_011170035.1). Taxonomy (NCBI): domain Eukaryota; kingdom Metazoa; phylum Arthropoda; class Insecta; order Orthoptera; family Gryllidae; genus Teleogryllus; species Teleogryllus occipitalis. The sequence continues at coordinate 23,983 of BLKR01000127.1, read as the reverse complement.
TTCTTAAGAGTTATTTGAATTTCGCGGTCATAATTCACTCGGAGGTCAACCGGAGGCTCCGATTGAAAAGGCGGGAAAGAATCGGAGAGAAACAAATCACTGGTAGTCGACACTAATTGATAACATCGCCATAACACCAAACACGGAAAAGAAATGCTTACCATCACGACCCGAGGAAAAATGGACGAGATATGAAAGGTTGTAACCCAGGAAAATATGTGCTAGCCTCTTCCCGCTGGTAGGAGTTTAATTGCTGAGTTTCACAGATTAATATTTTTCCTGTAAAGAAACAAGTTATTAATACCATTGTTTTAATGATTAGAATTAAATAAATGCAATGCTCATAATATAAACTTCCATAAAATGTAATTATTTTAAATAATGAATCTTGTTTTTAATTGTGAACTTAAATAACTGCTTCAACCATTCATACTGAAGTAGCAGCGCACGCTACTATAACATATACGTAAATATTAGATACAATAAAATTCTAGAAATTTAATGTTCCAATACAAAATAAAATAAATTTAGTAGCACCTTATCAAGATGATCCTCTTTTAATGGATTTCAATAGCAGCAATCTTAAATTGACCATTAATAATGCCATTTCCAATTATGGCAATATCTTCTTGTCAAATGTCTTTACGGAAATAAATCATGTTAGTATAACAGTCGTATGTAGATCTTCACTAATTAAACATAAACAGTACAAACGAAGTACATTAAGTATAGTTTAAGTATCTTCGCACCCAAAACTGACACGAAAATTATGTTATTTTATAAGATTACGCAGTAGTGTCGTTAACTTGGCGAAGTATTTAAAAACTTCACCAGCAGAAAACGATAATAGTTATTTCCGATATTAGCGTCACAAAGCACCTGATTACAATACGAGATTGAAAAATTGCCAAACGAGGCCGTTAGGCCGAGATTTCAGTTGAAAATTTCATTTACTATTCACAATTTTTTTCTTCTATAAGCGGCGACACTGTTTTCAACAAGGGTAACAATTGAAACACACACACACATAAGTATTTAAAAACAAGGGTAACAATTTTGTGTATATATATATATATATATATATATATATATATATATATATATATATACACACACACTTGTATACATGTCGACAAGAGCGAATAGCAGCAGCCGGCCGCTGTTCTCCAGAATTATCCTCGAGACAGCGACTAAATTCGACGTAGCTGAAGAGCTAGTGTCGAAAATCCTGCCACCGTCTGGACTCGAACCTAGGACCTCCCGGTCAGAGGCTCTGCAATGACATCAGTTGATGCTACTGCTCCCGGTGGGAACATGGAGATGTTATCATATTATCTGAGTTCATCCGATCTTTTGGGCTTCTCACTGCTTTTGCGTTTTGTTGTTGGCTCTTATTAGTGGGCTCGTATTTGACAGTGATTTTGACTGTTTACTTCGGCTGGCCAAGTATGGAGACTCTGTTCGTTACCCTGTCTCGGCGTTGTCGTCAGATTATTCTGGGCGTCCGCCAGGTGCATGAACGTGATCGTTCTGTGCATTGTCGGGTCGTTGAGGTGCCACGATACGAACGGCGCTCCGCTGACATGAATGTAAACGAGTGAGTTTAGGACATGCTTTGGGACGCCAGCAGAGAGTCGCCGCTGGAGACCTGGGATTACGCAGGTGCGCCCACTCATGGCCGGGCCTGACTTGGACGAGGGCGGCACTGAGAAGGACTTCAACGCCTCAGCATCGACGCAACATCCAGAAGTTGGATGGGAAGGCCGGATAGCCTAATTCTCAATTGACTGACATCATTGAGCTGTTCGTTGATATGGCGTCATTTATAGAAACTGAAGCACAATAATTTTAACAACAGTCATCTGAGTAATTAAATGTAATGTGTAAACAAGCCATCTTACTAATTGAATGTAATGTGTAAGTCAGAAACTTTTACTGGTAGACGGAGCAAGAGCTTCTTTATGCATGCGTGTTGCTGGCCCGTCAGAAGTTGAGATATAAACAGAAACGGCCCTCTCCGAGAGCAGCGGGTCCGTCGCAAATCGGAGGTGATTGCCTTAAAATTACACATAAGACCATGAATAAATTAAATAAATCTGAATTATTTCAGTTGTGTAGCCTGTGTTGTAAATCGGGCTAGTTTACAAATCCCCACACTATAGAATGACTGAAGGTGTAGCTATGAGCTCCCCCTTGGCACCCATTGTAGCAGATATAGTTACGAATGAAATGCTCGACAATGTCATTATCAGATTACCATATAAGACTCCATTTTTGACAAATTTGTAGATGATCTTCTATTGTAAATAAAAATAGTCAGTCAATACTTTCAGTCACTTCCACAAGGAATAACAATTCACAATTGAGACTCAACACGCCCATAAAATACTCCCTTTTTATTAGGAACAATGATAGATCCTTGTCAGTAGGCTGGATTGGAAACTCCATAAGACTGACAGTTATTTGAAGTCCCGAAATAAGCTTGCATACAAAATTAATGTTCTTCTAGCAGCCAAATACAGAGCTGTAAGCCTTAGTGACACTTGTTTCCTTACGTGGGGAGTACCCAGCGCGAGAGTGAGATGTGAGAGATTACGAATGAATGCTTTTGAATGTGTGAGAGTGAGTAAGTCACTAAGCGAGCGGGTGCGACTTTTCACGAGAGCAAATGGGAGATTGCACGGGAGAATGAAAGCGATTGAGTGTGTGAGAATGAGTAAGTCACTAAGCGAGCGAGTGCAACCTTTCACGAGAGCAAATGGGAGATTGCACGGGTGAATGAAAGCGATTGAGTGTGTGAGGGTGAGTAAGTCACTAAGCGAGCGGGTGCGACCTATCACGAGAGCAAATGGAAGATTCCACGGATGAATGAAAGCGATTGAGTGTGTGAGGGTGAGTAAGTCACTAAGCGAGCGGGTGCAACCTTTCACGAGAGCAAATGGGAGATTGCACGGGTGAATGAAAGAGATTGAGTGTGTGAGAATGAGTAAGTCACTAAGCGAGCGGGTGCAACCTTTCACGAGAGCAAATGGGAGATTACACGGGTGAATGAAAGCGATTGAGTGTGTGAGAATGAGTAAGTCACTAAGGGAGCGGGATCAATCTTTCACGAGAGCACATGGGAGATTGCACGGGTGAATGAAAGCGATTGAGTGTGTGAGAATGAGTAAGTCACTAAGCGAGCGGGTGCAACCTTTCACGAGAGCAAATGGGAGATTGCACGGGTGAATGAAAGCGATTGAGTGTGTGAGGGTGAGTAAGTCACTAAGCGAGCGGGTGCGACCTATCACGAGAGCAAATGGAAGATTCCACGGATGAATGAAAGCGATTGAGTGTGTGAGGGTGAGTAAGTCACTAAGCGAGCGGGTGCAACCTTTCACGAGAGCAAATGGGAGATTGCACGGGTGAATGAAAGAGATTGAGTGTGTGAGAATGAGTAAGTCACTAAGCGAGCGGGTGCAACCTTTCACGAGAGCAAATGGGAGATTACACGGGTGAATGAAAGCGATTGAGTGTGTGAGAATGAGTAAGTCACTAAGGGAGCGGGATCAATCTTTCACGAGAGCACATGGGAGATTGCACGGGTGAATGAAAGCGATTGAGTGTGTGAGAATGAGTAAGTCACTAAGCGAGCGGGATCGATCTTCCAGCGGGGGAAGATCACTGCCATCTCCCGAGAAAAATAACATGCACTACACTAACGGGACTAATGACCGAAGTAGTTGTCGCGCCCGGAAACACGAAAAAATCAATCAATCAATCAATCGAATTCAGTTGCTGTCTGGAGGACAATTCAAGCGGCCAGCTGCTCTGATCGGTTGTTTCCCGTGGTTTCTCCGATCAACACCAGACGAAAGCCGGAGCAGTACTCTAACAAACGAGCCACGGACCGCGCGCGATCTTTCCTTCCTTTTTTTTTGTTTTACCCTCACCCCTCAGACACACACTAACACTAACGCACATCATATTACCAAACATGCCGGGAGACTAGTAGGAGCTTAGAGCTTGTATGGGGCGGTGTTTTGCTAGTGGGGGATACCTGGTTGGGGAAACCCCGGTAGTCGACGGGAGGTCGGCGTCGGATCTCGCCATCCAGCAGGAGTGGGGGTTCACTACCACCTCCCGAGCAAAACCACTCACTACACTTACGTCACCTCAGTAGTCGACGCGCCCGGAATCACTAACAACCAATCAATCCATCGATAGTTGCGATGATAAATCCTCCTTACTAACGGTTGTTAGACTTATGAAATTTTTTTTAAATATTTGAAAAACCCCGTGTACCGATTCTAGTTGAAGTCTTGATATTTTGAAAAACATTATTTTCTTTCAAAAATGTCTACAATTTTTTTCTTTATATTTCTTGTAAGAATAGAGTAAAGTACACTTGTAAAAATAACATAGGTCTGATTTTTGTGGTGAACTCTGAATTTTCGAAAGTTGCAAGAGTTTTTTCGGAGTCTTCCTAAAACTACAAAATTAAAGATTGAAGTTAATGCTTGAAATGAAATTTGTTGCTAAAAAGCAGTTGTTTTAATAAGATCCGTCCGTGCATAGGAATTTTTCAAAATTTAAAAATTACAAAATTGTAATTTTTTGACTTGTCTCTCACGTCAGTAATATTTACATAAGAGACGATTTCTTAACATTATTATATTAATGAGTACATTTAAATAATGTCATATAAAGTTTCTCGAATACTCCGTAGTTTTCTGCTAAAATGAGCTCAAAATTCCGCATTTTCAGAAACGCTCAAAAGCTATTTTCTGAAAAATAGCTCCATTCTTTTCATCAGATTTTAATAATGGATAGTTAATTGCTAATAATTATTAATTAATATTAAATTATTTATTTATTCATAGCTAATTTCACTGTTTATAATAAAGTAGAGTTCATTATGGCGTATTGTTTTGTTTTCACAAAAATTACACAAACGTAATTTTTAAATAACTCTCACGCTCTTAATATATACATTTCTATCGATTTGTATACATTATTACATTTTTGAGCAAAAGTGCTTTAAGTGAGAACAAATGAAGTTTTTCGAAAACTCGATAGATTCCAGTGTAAAAGAGCTTCAATTTCGCATTTATAGTAATGCTTAATAGCCATTTTTTTAAAACGATTTCAAACATTTAATGAAAATTTCTATTTAGGACGAGGTTTTACTCTTCTTAGATATTCTGGATGTAATGTTTTGGTTGTACTATTAGGAAAGCAAAAAGAGAAAATGTCAAAAAAATGTTCTTTAGGTGACGATAGATGGCAGTTAGCCAAAGAAAGGAGCAAGACCTTAAACCCAGACCACATCAAGAAAATTAGAAAAACTTGTTTCGAGAAAGTCTGTGCCATTCTGTGCCGCCTCTAGTTTCAGACTATGTCTCTTCGGAACTCCTACTCCGTCGCTAGTAAAATATAACAGACAATTGAAATCTGTCTTCAATTAATTTGACCTGTCAAATTTTCCTGTTAATTTGTATGGTCAATTAATTTGGCGCGTCATGGCGCATACATAATACTTTAATGTAGTCTGTTTGTTCGAAATTGTTACGCAGTTGAAACTTGCACTTCAGTCGACCTTGCGATACAAAAATGAATGATAATGTATGTTACTTCTATGATTATGATACTAGTTCAATGCCATCAAAAGATACATAGTACGATACAAAATCTCATATGATTCAATGTGTTGTTGACTCTTTGTGACGCTCAGAAATTCGAAGATGAACTTTCGGAGCGTAAAGCAGGAAAACAAGCGTTTTCCTTAACGATGGTGCAGATATAGTGATATCAGCATCTAAAGCCCGCTATATAATGCGGCTGGCATCTCAGACAATTTATGCAAAATGGCTGGACAGCGGGCGTTGCCGAGTCTTCTTCCACTGTTCTTTGCAGTGTCGATGAGCACGACTCTGGCCGCACAGCAGAGTTGTTCGTCTGGGAAGGAACTCGGGCTCTCCATGGCGTATTCAACGAACGACACAGGCTACCGCACCTTCATCGCCGAATTGGAACAGCCGGTGGCTGGTCCTGGGTGGCTGCTGGATGTGGACGTCAACACCTCTGGGTGCGAGCCCGGCGAGGTGCCACGGCGGACGCTAACCATCTCACTCAACGGGCCCCCGGTGGGGGTTCTTCCTGCCCCCTCGCCCTCGCCCTCGCCGTCGCCCACGCCCCCCGCTGCCCGTCCAGCGCCGCCGGGCTACCTCACGCTGCCCAGCCTGGGGCACTTCCGTTCGCCACCTGAGGCGAAGAACTGGTATGAAGCACGCGAGTTCTGCCGGAAGGAGGGCGGCAAACTGTGGGCGCCGGCGACCCAGCTCGAGGCGGAAGTGTTGCTCAAACACTTCGCTCCGAACGCCACCGGTGCCTATTTCAGTGACTCTTTTTGGAACAGCGGTACCGACATGGGGCAGAAAGGCCAGTACGTCACCGAGGAAGGGGTGCCCATTCAGCACACAAAATTTTCAGTCTTTTACTCAGGAAGGCCCGCGAATTCTTACCCGATCAATTGCCTTCTTACTGTCACCAATAAGACACTGTATGATTACGATTGTAACTCAAAAATGTCATTTATCTGTAAAGTGCCTCTATGAATTTCATTTCCATCTTGTTCTTCTTTAAAAGTCTCATATGAAATCATTTCTTATTAACCGTCATACAATGAGGTCCGTCAGAACTACCCAATGTATTCTAATATATTCCCACCCTTTCAGTTCCTAATAATTTAAGAGAGATCATTTCAAACAACACATGTTTTCTAAAATAAAAAAGAAAATGTTCATGTTCTTAAGGAAAGAATAAAAATTGTAACTAATATTTATCTGTGAAAAATAAAAGACCTTGAGCACAAATTTGTAACATGTTTTCATTCAAAATACCAAATATAACTTGGAATCAACCCCGTCGTTTTCCTCCTGAATGGTCCTTCAAATATGTGCAAGCAATTGCGAAGCAGTAAGAATATAGAACATTATTACAAATATTCCAATTCTGACTCTGATTCTGGGTCGCTTTCTGAAAATAATTATTTTACGAAAAAGTAAGGAATAAGCTTCTATAATATCAGTCAAGAATTCTTATAGAATAAATAAATGTAATACAAGGTATAATATAATGTAGTGAGAGGAATAAATATTTCTGTAGGTAAAAATCGTAAACCTTTAGCACAATGTGTACTCCCAGATAATGTGGTAAAACGTACTCGAAAACCAAAACACATATGAGTAATAATGACTTATCGCATCTTTTCTCAGTTTATCAACATTTTATCTCGAATTATAGCCCAAGGATTGTACTACAACTATAACATAAAAATTAAATTTTTGAAAGGCTTTTTTGCCCCCTTCAACCCAGCCACGTCCCTATGGAACCAAGAACGTCTTTTATTAATTTTCAATTTTCTCGTCAAAATAAAACTTTTTATCTTATTTAAAAATATGACAAATAAGAAAATAATTTATGATATGAGCTAAATATTTCTGGTATTTACTCAGTTCCAAATTCAAACGCAAAAAAATTGAAAAATTGAAATTTTTAATGCATCTTAAAACCCTAGAACGGGGTCGAAATAACTCTAGAAATCTTCACAATACATAAATTATTGTGGATTTTTTCAGATTTTTTTAAGTTCTGGATTATAAATAAACTAGTGGTACTACAGAATGGCACAGACTTTCTGGTATTAAAATTCTTTTAATTTCATCGGTGAGCCCCCATTCTCTTGCCAACTGCCATCTATCGTCGCACCAAGTATATTTCATTTTTAGATTTGTTCAACTTTTCCATTTCCTAATAGTAGACCCGGAATATTACTTCACGAATATTAATAAGAGTAAAACCTCGTCCTAGATAGCAATTTTGATTGAAAACTTGCAAGCCATTTTTAGGAAAATGGCGATTAAGCATTACTATAAAAGGGAAATTTGAAGATCTTCTTCATAGGAATCTATTGAGTTTTCGAAAAAATTCAACTAAAGTCATTAGAAGCACTTACACTCATAAATTCTATAATGTATACAAATCGATTAAAATGTTTATAATAACGACCTGACAGATATTTCAAATAATTATATTTGTGTATTTTTTTAAATAAACTAAAGAATACACCAAAATAAACAATACGTCATTAAACAGTGCAATTAACACTACCCTTTGGAAAAGTTTGAAGAAAAAATTTGGAGCTGTTTTTGACAAACTTTATATGACATTATTTAAACCACATGTACTCATAAATACAATAAAATGAAGAAATGGCCTCTAATGTAAATATTACCGACGGGAGAGACAAGTCAAAAATATTACATTTTTATAATTTTTGAAAAAACAATGGAGTAGAGAAATATATCGTTTATGTCATCGTACAAAGTGCATTTAGCACTATACCTTCTTGTAGTTTAAAGAGAAAATTTGGAGACTTTTTCAGAAAAACTGGATTTGGTTAATTTTTAAAATTGCGCACATTGCATGCAATATTTTTCAAATGCAATTTTCAAAAAACGAACCATGTCCTTAATGAAAGAATTATATATGGAGAACAAATTTTGCTTGAAGGAAATATCTCTATTTTAAATTTAGTAGTTATAAGAAGATGCTGAAAAAATTCAAACTTTCAAAAATTCAGCATTAACCGTAAAAACGTTACTCTATTCTTACAAGAAATTCAAAGAACAAAATTGGATTCGTTCGTGAGAAAATTTTGAAAATGTCCGGGGGCTTTCACATAAAGTATCCCGAAAAATCGCATCAAGAACCTACAAAATAGGGATTATGGCTACACCACGTGTTAGAGGATTTTTTGTCTTAATTTAACAACTGTATTTATTCACTTTTTCGTTATTAAGGCCTCAGCAATGAATTTTTTCCTGTCGAAAATCTGCCGTTTTTTCTAGCAGCATTACATAATTTTCTCTATACTACGTATATTACTCTGTATATATGTGTGTATACGAGAAAGTAAAAAGATAAAGAAATTCACTAAAGGAGTTCTGTTAAAACCATGTTTGCACACCTATTGAACTCTTCTGATTCTCTTGCATCAACACTGATAATTATTGATGCTTAAATTATATCTTAAATTTAAATTTTAATAATATAAATATAAATTAATTTTATAACTTAATTTATAATTTAAGCATATGGATGACTATTTCGTACATACAATATGTACAAACAGAAGGGCACATTCTTAATTTAAAAAATCTTCTTAAATAATATTTGACAATCGGTGAGAACTTGTCAATCCCTTTGTCTCCACACTGGTAATTTTAGCATATGGATAATGATCTCTTTCACGTACTATGCACAAATAAATGGATACACTCTTAATAAGAGAATCTTGTTCAACAACGTTTGAGAACCTATGAGAGCTAGTGATCCGTTTGCATTGACAACGGCAATTCTTGGCACATGGGTGATCCTCCCACGGAACCACTTATGCACAAAGAAAGAAGAGAAAAATATTTTTTTGAAGCTTACTCCGGAGTGACACACGGTTTACCGCCATTGAGCCTTCCGTCGAATTCGCGTAACACACCCTTTGAACCCCAGACCGAGAGCTCATAGAGCAAAAGTCGCTTCCCGAACGACGGCATCCTGCCTCTTGTAAGGGTTGCCAGAAATGTTTTCAGAAAATAGCGAACCGGGGAGGGGGAGGGATCTTTGAATAATAATGATATATTAGTGGAAACCCGTCCAAATTTGACGGTGAGATCTGACACAAATGTAAAATACTGTGCCTAGACTAATGTTCACAAAGTAAATTCTTAAAAAGGATAAGAAAGAGCAACCTTCTCTTCCTTAATGCTAATATTTTCATCTCTGCAAATATTCACTCTTGTACTCAGGATGATTAGATATTATGCAGCACAAAAGCCATTGTTTTATATTAACACTTGCACACACTATATTAGCAATTAACTGAGCAGACAATTGTTAGGTTCAATTTGTAGACGACGACTAGAAAAATGTGTAGGATTATGACTAGAAAAATCTGCAGATCCCATTTGCAGATCCCATTTGCAGAGCTCCTGTCCTTTCGTGTAAATTCATTTCTATCAACGGACATTTAAAACCCCAAAGTACTGAGATTCAACTGGCCTTGACAAGATTTAAGAGCTACTGGACAAGATTTAAGAGCTTAATAGTGGGAACCCGTCAACATTTGACGGTGAGATCTGAGATGAACGTAAAATTCTGTGCTTAGACTAATGTTCACAAAGTAAATTCATAAAAAGAAAGAAGAAAGAGCAAACCTCTTTTATATAATGCAATTTTTTTTATCTCTGCAAATATTCATGGTCAGAATGATTAGATATTATACGGCTCGAAATCAATTGTTTTATATTAACACTTACACAATTGAACACATGTGGCCCGTGACCAGATGGCAATGTAATATCAGCACCGAATGACACAGAAGTCAGACTATAATTATATTAACTGATATTATTTCTGAAGTTTTTGGATGTCCCAATATCTATAAAAAACTGTTTCATATCTTCTGACATGTTTCTAGAAGGAAAACGTATTTTTCCATTTAAGCAACACAAAGTAATCTGGTTTGCAGAATTTCTCTCACACAAGAAGTACACAGCAGAACAATATATTTCATAAATTAAGACCGAACATTAAACGAAATTACTTCAGTACTTCAGTAAATTGGATGAAACCCAATGTCCGAATTTCTCTACAAACTACTCCACGAAAACAAATTGATGCGCACACAGTCTCCACCAAAATGCAAATATTGCTCCTGAAACACAACCGAGACGAATTGAAAACAATACATGCATCAAGAGGTGAGGATGCACATCTATCGATATACTCATATCTATCGAAATTGAAACAGCCTTTGGAAGAAAAATAATTGACTACTGATAAGCGTACTATTAAAAAATTATTTAATTAATTTACACTGTAAATGTTTATGAATCAACACAAACAATAACTGATAATACATCTTTCCTTATTATTACCACATTATTTCAGTTAAAGGAAAAATAAATATAATCGGTTAAGTAGAAGCTAAAAAGGAATCCATGGCACCTTATCCATGGCACAATTTTTTCCCAAAATTGTAACTAGATACTAGACAGATGACCAAAGACGTATTTTGCGTTACTGACTTAATTCAATCATTTAACATACTCTTATTAGAAATTAAGAGCTCAATTAAGATATGCATGCAATATATGTGTGAAATCATAAAACATACACATGAGCCATTCCACGTCAAATCGCACAAAAATACCAAAATTTGACCTTCATATTTTTAATTATTTTCAATTTTTGTATTTATTATATGGATCAAATAAGTGAACAAATGTATTTTTTTATAACTTTATAATTTTTAGAAATATTGCAAAATGAAATTTTCTAAAATAGATGCGCATCACTAACTTAAAAATACCACGTATTTGAATACACTAATTATAGAAACTCTGTTGAAATTCTATTCGAGACTTAAAAAAGATGTTTAATTTTTGAGAGTTTGCAAATTATTTCATTTCCTGAATTTTTTTAAATTTAAATTTTGAAAATTGAATATTTTTGTAAAGATGATGAAAAAAATCTTGTGACAAATATTTATAAACGCACTATAATATTGTTAACAACTCCAGAAAAAATCAAAATGGCATCTCAGTAACTTTAGAAAATTTAATTTGTTTATGAAACAGTGCGAAGTAAATTGCTGCAAAAGACAGTTTCTTGCATTACTGACCGTTGGTTTCTGTAGATGAAGCAGTAATTTAAGTACATTTTGAGGTGGTGCATCTTCTCGATTGTATTTGGTTATGAAAATGACGGATACTTGACTCACGTTTTGACTGACATTTTGAAATTTTCCGGTCCCTTACTACTCACTTCAAATACACGTACTTGCTTACCTTAGAATTCCTGAGCTTTCGTCACAATGCACAATTCTAATGCCTTATCGAATTTACTTTCAAGTTTGGATAAAATTCCATTTTCTTCATCCAACTTTTCATCATATGTTCAGTTACTGGGAAGTGTCGTTTAATTTTAGATAACGTGCCCAACTTTCAAAAATTGTCAAAATTTGAATTATTAACGACTTGTCATCGGTTTAGTGAAAGGAATCGATAATTTTCTTAATCATATCTTTATTATCTGATTTGTTAATAGACGTCGAAGGATATTCAGTGTGAAAAAACAGATAGCCCTTAGAACTATTCTAAAATTTCTCACGGGGATACCGTTTTTTAAAATTTTATTTTCTTGGCGGGGGTTTCTTTTTCTGCTAAACTCTTTTTTATATCCTCTACATTCATTTCGCAGACACTTAAACGATCCGAAGAGCTTAAATTGCTATTTCCTTGATTTCCACTGTTTTCACTAAATTCACTGGACGTTCCGCTACTTTCGTTTTTTTTTTTTAATTATTTATTTAAGGTCGCCTTATAAACAGCTAGGTCATTGGCGACCACAGTTACAATAATACAGTAGTTACAAATATACAAATATACATTAGTTGCACAATTTCATGGGATACACACATAGAGCCTTAATATTAATATTGTACATGGGACAAAGAATAGTCATTAGCTAAATACTATTTATGAGATTAAATTTTGTGAGGAGTTCTATAATTTTCATGTGGCCGGAATCAGAATTGAATATACAGTGGAGATTGTCATTGATGTTGAGGTATGTTCTGACAGCCGACATTACCTGGCAATCAACTATAATGTGTTTAGTTGAAACTGGGAAACCGCAATTTGGGCAAGGGTCAGGAGTAGCCTTTTTTAGCAGGTAGCTGTGACTAAGTTTAAAATGTCCTATACGGAGTCTTGTAATAACCACTTGATGTCTTCTGCTAAGTCTTACGGATGTGACGGGAGATTCCTCAATACTCTTCCTAACTGCATGTAATTTGGAAGGCAACGTTTTCCAGTTCCGGTCCCAAAGTTTCTTAACCGCATGTAAAAGGTAGTTTTTGAGGTCAGGAAGTAAGCCGCCAGCTTCAGTTTCAATTTCGGGGAGAGAGATTGCTGCTTTCGCTGCTGCATCAGCTTCTTCATTGCCTTGGATGCCTATATGAGAAGGAAGCCAAGCTATTGTAATGCGGTAACCTTTAAGGAAGGAGTGATAAAGCTTTTCTTGGATTTCTTGAACCAGGGGATTTAAGGAATGACTGTTGTGAACAGAGGATAAAACAGATAGTGAGTCAGAAAAAATAACAATATCTGTGCTAGATGGTCTTTGGATGCTAATATCAATAGCTTTGATAATAGCCCAAGCTTCACATGAGAATATGGAATAGAAGTCCGGGAGGCGGTAAAGATACTTAAGGGGTGGGGTAATGGAAATAACAGCTCCACTGGATCTTGATTGTTGCTTGGATCCATCCGTGAAAAACTGGCTATGATGTGCAAATTTATGCTGAAACTCCAGGATTAATTGCTTTAGGATAGGCTTAGGGATATCTGGATGCGTAAATTTGGTAGCTTCCGTATTGATTGGGAGGGAGAAATGGTCCCAAGGGGGAAGAGGGTTGAGTTTCCTCTTGATGATATCATGAGACTCAATGCCAAGTTCATCACGGTACTTAGCAAGTCTAACACACAACGGATTAGGATAGTTAGGATGATTTGCAAATTGGAAGGACTTAGAGAGGTTACAGATATAATTAAGTGTGGGATTAGGAGGAGAACAATGAGAAGAGTAAGCAAATTGTAAGCACAGGAATTTTCTACGGAGGTCTAAAGGAAGGAGGCCCGCTTCGACTAGTAGGCTAGTACATGGGCTGGTCCTGAAGGCACCCAAACTTAGGCGGCATGCAGAATTAATTATAGGGTCCAATGTTCTTAGTAAATGGTTGCTGGCTGAACTATAAGCCACGGCTCCATAGTCTAACTTTGGTTGTATCAAAGATTTGTAACAATTGATTAGCGAAATAACGTCCGCTCCCCACTTGTATGAAGATAACATTTTAATTATGTTAAGTCTAACAGAGCAATCCGCTTTGAGGGAAGAAATGTGGGATTTCCACGAGTGCTTCTGGTCGAATGTTAGACCCAAAATTTTGCTGGTATTCGTTCTTCTTAGGTTATGATCACCAATTTTCAGGACTACTGAAGACAAGTTCAATACTTTCCGAGATCTCGTGAAGACCATAAATTCTGATTTTGTTTTTGATAAGATGAATCCCGACGACTTGGACCATTCGTTAATTGTGCTGAGGGATTCTTGCATTATAGATGTGATTAAATTAATATCTTTGCCACTACAGAGGAGGGTGATATCATCAGCAAACAGAAATATTTTCACAGGGCTTTTTACAATATTGCTCACTTCATTTATGGCGATGAGGAATAATAAGACACTTAACACTGATCCTTGAGGAAGGCCATTTGACATTTAAACTTGCTGTGATGTTTTATCTTGAACGCGGACTTTGAGAAATCTGTGTTCAATAAAGTTCTTTATGAAAGCAAACATATTGCCCTTTATTGGCAATGTAGAAATGATAGATAGTAGTCTGGATTTGTGGACCATTTCATAGGCCTTTTCGAGATCAAGCGAAACAACCATCGTATGGTGGTGCCTGCTAGGCGCATCGCAGATTTCTGAATCAATTCCGACTAAGTGGTCATTGGTGGAGCGAAAAGTTCTAAATCCACTTTGGAAAGGAGACAAGAGGCTTTTCGATTCTAGTAACCATCTTAAACGGTTGCATACCATCTTCTCAAGAAGCTTACACAGATTGCACGTTAAAGATATGGGTCGATAACTAGCTGGGTTGCATCTGTCCTTATTGGGCTTAAGAATCGGAATAACTATAGCTTCTTTCCATTGGTCCGGAAAGGTCTGAGTGGACCATATGACATTGTATATCTGAAGAAGATGGTCCAGGGCCTTCGCTGGTAGATTTTTAAGAAAACTGTTGGGGATGTTGTCAGGGCCCGGAGCAGAATTGTTACTTTTCTTCAGCACATAAAGAAGTTCGTCTAAGGTGAAAATTCTGTTATAATGGTCATTGTTGGAACCAACCAATGAAGAAATACGTTTTTGAGGCATAAAAAATGTTGAATCAAGAGATTTCAAAAGCTCCGGATCATAGTTGCAGTGGCTGGAATTCTTAGCAAAAGATACAGCAAGTAAATTACTGGAGTCTTGAGGTTGTGAGTATTTATTACCGTTTGCGTCTATTAGCATGAATGGGATGGATTTCATCGGTGCGCCACTAATGGACTTGATTTTTTGCCATAACAAAGAGGAGGGAGTCTGTCTAGTTATTGATGATGTAAAATTATTCCAAGATTGAAGTCTTGTTGTTTTTAAAATTAAGCGGGCTTTAGCCCTAGCTTTCCTAAAGAGTATTCCGTTTTCAATGGTTTTATTCTTCTTATACTTTCGGAAATATCTCTTCTTTTCTTTGATGGCCGCAGTGCATTCCTCATTCCACCAAGGAACCTGGTGTTTCCTTATTTTCCAGAACTTAGAGGGATGGATGAACTGGCAGCTAATGTCAACATATTAGTAAAGTCCTGAACTGTTTTATTTATAAGAGAAGGTGGATACGAGTCTGATTTAGGAAGGTTATCGACATTATTAATTATGATGTGTTGGAATTGTAACCAATTTGCATGGTTAATCAACCATTTAGGGTGAGTTTTGAGATTTTTCGCCAATTGTCGGTCGGAGAAGTTGATAGAGATGGGATAGTGGTCACTATCATAAAGTTGATCAAAGGTGCTCCAAGTACATTTTGTAGCAATGTTACTAGTCACAATACTCAAATCTATTGCACTCTCGGTGCCATTGCTTGTATTAAATCTTGTAGCACTTCCGTTGTTCAGGAGGATTAAATTATCATATTTATCGAGCCATTCTTCTATAGATTTGCCTCTTCTGTCAGTTCTTCGAGAGCCCCACATAATATTATGGCTGTTAAAATCACCCACTATAATAAATGGTTTAGGAAGTTGCATGACAATGTTGTCAAGTTCGAGAATATTCAATGTTTGGCTATTCGGTAAGTAAATATTGCATACAGTCACCACTATATTAAGCTTGATCGATACGGCCGCAGCTTCTAAGGGAGTTTGTAGTGGAATATTATGAAGAAAAACATCTTGTTTCACAAATGTCGCTACTCCCCCGCTTGCAATTAGAGAGTCTCTTCTGTTGCAGAATACACTTTTATATCCACGTAACGGAGCACATGTATTGCCTTTAAAGTTGGTTTCTTGTAGGCAGAGAACTTGGGGACTGAAATCATTGATGAGAATTTTTAAGAAGGACATTCGGGAGTAGAAGCCATTGCAATTCCATTGAATAATATCCATGAGGAAATACAGGAAATATATGGCCGTAGTATTACACTGTAGATGCCTGGGAAGTATCCATATCAGAATCCAATGCACTTTCAAGTTTTTTGATTATTCTGGAACATCTGTTTTTAATACCTTTGTTAGGAAGGGTGGTATAAATATCCCGTAACATTGAAATTATAGGTGAAATATCTGGAGAGAAGTCTTTAGCAATTTCTGCAATGTTCTGGGAACCTTTAGATTTGTCAAAGAAGCTTAACAATTCATTCATCGATAACGGGTATTTAATTGGGCTCTTTTCAATCTTTTCTTTGGTCACTGACCATTGAATGTCTTCTTTACTATCTGAGGTGGTTTTTATTTTTTTTATGGGAACACTATTTTGTTTCACAGGGGGGTCTTCTAAGTCTAAAGATATCTCCGAATCAGAGAGGACAGTCTTTTCAGTAACGAGATCTCTTGTCACATTAGCGGGAAGAGACGTCGCTTGGGAACTACTAGTAGAGAGTGGCCTTTTAGTTCTTGATTTTACCGTGTTTTCCGTTGGCTTCTCTGCCTTGGATTCCGAGACTGAAGTTGTAGGGAATGCCGGTAAAGGATCTGGTTGTGAAACACTTGGGAGATCAGGGAATTCGTTCTCGTTAATGACAGGAGCGGGACCGGGGGCAGGAGAAACGGAAAGGTCACCGTCTGATAAGGGAAAGGTTGTTACCTTCGGGCTGATAGCTGCTTGCGGCAGGGGTGAGGTGCCATTTGGGCAGTTCTTAGCAAAATGACCTTGCAGCTTGCATTGAAAGCAGGTAGGGATATCAGATGAGATGTATATCCAATGCGGTAAACCATCCAATGTTACTTGGAAAGACTCCGGGAGTAGTTCTTCATGTTCCCGTGCTATGTAGGTTTGTCTTCTGAAACTCATGATATGGTTTAAGTTTGGGTTAGAGAAACCTGCACGAATAAAAGACATTGATGCCACAGTTTTAACGCCAAATTCTAATAACTTATCTTCTAGTAGATTGTTAGGGATACTCGGGCAAACATTGGAAAGAATTATTCTTTTGTTGCGTGAAATTAGCGGTCTTATAGTAAATTCATGGTCAGATACAATTATTGATTTAACTTTGAAAACTAGATCGTCAGCAACTTCTTTGGTGGACAAATAAACACAAAGCCTGTTATTAGAGATCTTTGATGCAAACAGAATATGAGAAGGATTAGTTTTTCCTGCAAGGGCTTCAATGAAGTCAACTGTCGGTGCATAATTAGCAGAGTCAATCACAATTGCATTTTCTTTCTTAGGAAACAGGGAACTATTACAAGCTTGAACATAACTCTTACTTGAAACAATACTTGGTTGTTGATTGGGATGGAGGACTTCCATGATGGTTACGATGTTGTTGCTCGGATGCCAAGCAGCAACACGATGGTCAGAAACATACGCACTTCGAGCTTCTCGGTGCGTGAAAATGAAGAGAACACTCACTATAACACTGAACTTCACAAATCTGGGAAAACTCGTCACCCGAATTTGCACACAGTTAAGGAACAACTATTAACCACAAAACCAAAAAAAACTATAACAGCTTTCGTTCTTGACGCTTATCTTGAACGGCCACGGTCATAGCGCGCGAAGGAAGCACAGCGGAGCAGCGAACGTCCGCACACCGCCGAGTCTCAACGAGCACTGTCTAGTTCTGTTGTTGCAGAAGACACCGGAAATAATTCAAACTTTTGCAATATTCGAAAATTCATAGTTAACTATGAAAATCGGACCTATGCCAACTTTATAAGTGTATTTTCTCTATACTTACAAGAAATATAAAGAAAAAATTTGGAGCTTTTTTCAGAAAATTTTGAAAATCTCCGGGGTTCTTCATGTAAAGTACGCCCAAATTTTAAAGGTTTTTAAAAATCTCAAAGTTTCAACAAAAGCCAGATCGATAGGGATTTCTTTAATTTGGAAAAAATCATTCGCACGGTTTAGGTGCTTGTAGTGTTCACAGACGGTCGGACAGACGAGCTGACCAACGTTTGACATTCAATTATTTTTTCGGCATCAAAGACCCACAAAACAGGGATTCTGACTACATCACGTGTTAGATGATTTTTTTCTAAATTTAGCAACAGGATGTATCCACTTTTTCGTTGTCAGGGCCCGGCAACGAATTTTTTTGTGGGGTGGGGGTGGTGACCGTAAGGAAGGTGAAAGGGATGAATTTTTGTTAGGAGACTGTGTAGAACTGGAGTTAATGATGTATTGTGCAAAGCTTGTAATCGACTTCATGTTTTCCAGCAAGGTTCACGTGAACGAATGTTGGGGAACGAGAAGATTTATAATATTTTTGCTGATAACCAAGTAAATTTGGCTGATGATCAGGATGATATTAAATATATGTTTAAGAAATTTATAAAAACAAAAAATGAGTTCTCGAAATAAATAAAAGTCAAGATACATGGTTCTAGGGAAATCTGGTAATGATCTAGAAACAGAAATAGGTATATTTCGAGTAGTAAAGGAATTTAAATATCTTGGAGTGACTGTTAGTGCAGATGGAGGTGATGATAATAACATTTTAAAAAAGTAAACAACGGAATGGCAATCACTAGTAGACTTCATAATATTTTATGGAACAAGAATATTACAAAGCAAACAGACAAATACACAAGACAATGGTGGAGAGTTGCATGTCGTATAGATCAGAAATTTGGATTAAAAAGGATGCAATAAACCCTCAGTTAAATGCTATGGAAATGAATTTTTGGAGACGATGTTGCCAGTATACCCTGTTTGTTACAATACCAAACGAAGAAATTAGACAGACTATTTCACACATTAATCATTGCTCAGCAAGAATGTATTGAAATTAAAGAAATTCCACATGTCTATCGCCATATGATTATAACTTTGTTATCTTTTGCACACCCACTGTAATCAGTTTGTTTATTTTTCTATGATAAAGATAGCAATTGTTTGAGGTCCATAATCGCTTGTGATCATCAATATAATAAATGTCGTTTTGATGTTTAAAACTCTGGAATAGAATCTGTTATTAAATATTCATTGCAGAAAAACAGCAAAAGAAACACAGAAAGTGTGTGGAAGCAATTTCAAGAATTTTGCGAAGAAAATACACGGTCAGCACAAACTACAAATGATGAAATTACACATATTTTAGGCAATTAATATGCGAAGATTTTATGGTGAAGAGTACAAAGAATATGCTGTTAAATATATGTGGAACGTTATAACGAAAATTATTCAGAGAAATACTTTAATGAGTACACACAATCCATTGGAAATTGACGCATCCCGCAGCTAATTTAGCTTGTGCATCTTCCATTTCATAATACTTCTACTGAATACCATGACATGAAAAGTTCAACTTCCTAATACTTTAATATTTGTGTTTTTAATAAATGCTTTTGTAAGTAGCTTTGTTATAATTGTTTTTTGAAAGTTTTATTACCACAAAATCGAAACACATTTGAAATCATTTTCTGCATTAAACTGTTATCCATATTTTTTCTACTCTCTTCTTATGCCGTTGCATAATGATACTCATTACGATACAGATTTCATTATGATACAGGTTCTTGACCAATTACAGAGAAGCTTACAAACCAAGTATTGAGACTTCATTAGTCTTTGAGAATCGTTCTAGTAAGTATTTTGTTCGATTGTGTACATTGAAATTGCATTTAATGTTATATTATGTTTCTCAGTTTTAAATTCTTTTATTATCTGTCGTACGTGGAATATTATAAAAAATAAATTGGATCGTAATTTCACATTGACCCTATTTGATTAGCGCAGTGGTAGTGGTAGAGGGAACATTTGACGGACGTTAAAACCAGAACGCAAGCTATTGTGTGTTATATATTGCTGCCGTGTGTTTGCCCTTTAAATCCGGCCAATTCTTTAGTTTGAAATGTCTAGTGAATCAGAGGAGTAGTTGGCACCTTCAGAAATAAGAGAAAAAGCGAAAATGGTGACTTCGGAATTATTGTAAGAGCAACTTTTGTTATCTCTCGCACTGGTAAACCAAAGCCACCTGCGGCAGGTAGAGAGTTGTTCGCTAGGTGGCCTTGGCTGCATCCTGGACGTCAACTGCCACGAAACGATTCAATGCAGGGACCGAATACCGAAATAATAGCGGTAAAGGTATTTATACAGGTATAGAAATACCTTTACCTCTATTATACCTTTATTCAAAATACCTTTAAAAATACCGGTATAAGACGTCAAATACCGGTATTTTTAGAGGTAATTTACCTTTATCCGACGTCTATACCGGTAAAATATCCCTATTTAAATTCTATTTAAAAGGTATTATTATATTACATTTTCATAAGAAAATACCAGTATTTCAGAAGAATCATACAGGTATTTGGGGGAAATTCATTGTGATATTTTCCGCTGAGATGGCTCAGAGGAAACAACACGGCAGATGTTCTGACCGGGAGGTCCTATGGTTCGAGTCCCGAGGGTGGCGGATTTTCGACACATATTCTAGCTAGGTCGAGTTCTGCCGTTGACTGGGAAAGAATTCTAGAGGTCGGGTTTCCTGAACGATAGTGTAACGAATATTGCGTCATCGGCCGGCACCACCTCGAACTATCTGTACGCGCGGATTGCGTCATCTGCCGGCGTCACCACGAGCTGCCTGTGAGCGCGGGTTGCGTCATCTGCCTGCACTAGATTATTCCAGAACGTTCGTGGGGTCCGAAAAGTTCTCGACGGCACTCACCGAATATAAATACGCGGCGGCCGGGGACCGCGGTCAGTCTTAAGTCCACAGTGGAAGCTGAACTGTGAAGTGTGTGCATCGCGGTGAGTCACAGTGCAGTGATTGTGCTCAGTGACGTGAACCGTGGTCAGTGCATCGTACTGTGGTCAGTGACGTGAACCGTGGTCAGTGCATCGAACTGTGGTCAGTGCTTAGGACTGTGCGACAGTGTTAGAGAAGAGTAGTGTAAATAAATAATCAAGAGAAATGTAGTGTAAATAAATACAGAGAAGTGAAGTGTAAATAAATAATCAAGTGTTTCGGTGATTGTGTTAAGAAACAAAATAAACGTTTCTGTTAAAATAATACCAGACTTTTAATTCACCACCTAGAATCGTAACCATAGTTTTCTATGGTTTCTCCGGACAGTCCCTTGACGTTGAGAGTAGTTTTTGGTAAATGAGTTCCTCACTCATATGCAAAGCGCCCGGTGCTTGAAAATTTTCCTCTTTCGCTCTAAAACACTTCCGCGCAGCATTAGAACAGCTGCCCTGGCGGGCCCGCTACATGAAGGGAAACTTCCTTCGCCAAACCCTTTAGGAATGCGGTTGCATCCGCTCGGCCCCCTCGCCGAGGAGAGAAACGGACACGCTGTCTCAGGACGTCATCCCGCACGCGGAAAAGGTGCGTCATGAAGTCTTCAGATGGCATCCCGCAAGTACAAGTAAAAACCCTGGTACGTCTATGGACGACATCCCATGTTGAAGGGTTAAAGCGAGCGATTTTGGTGACTTCCGACTATTTTGAGGGCTAAATACCAACTAAAGTAATTCTTATTCCTTGTGAAAGGTCAGTACTTTGTCATGAGTTTAATCTTTTTTTCACGTGGTGTTTTCAAGGAAAATATGGGAAGAAAAACTACAAATTTTGTTTATAAATGTTATAAGTATGATAGTTCAAAGAACACCTCGCAGTGCTTGTTTTATTGTTATTTACATGATAGTAGCAAATGAGTCATTTACTGTTTATTTAGAGGAAAAGATACGTACGCTTTATTTCTATTATTAACACAGTTATAAAAAGAAAGGCATTTCCAAACCTTAGGTTTTAGAAAACATTGGCTCATACTTCCTGTTTTGGGTCCCGATGGGTTGGGGTTCCTTGGGCCTGCGGATTTTCCCTGCCGCTCGAGAGAAACAATGCCCAGCTTTCCCAGGTATTTTGTCTAATCCTCACTTGCAATATTTCAAGCAATAACGGTTCAATTTCCTGAAATTGTTACAACTACGTATTATAGAGGATCAGTCAGTTACATAGCTACTGATCACGAAATAGACATGAAAGTGTTCTTTCTGTGTTTGAAACATTTTGCTTCAATATCGCTATTTACTGTTCAGTTAGAGGAAAATATTATCCCACATCGAATAATTCTGAGCCGTGGAAATGGAGGCGTCTCTTAGGAACATTACCGAGCGTTCGAAAAAAACGAAAAGAGAAAAACAAAGTCAAAAAAAAAACTCTCGAAACATTAATCGTTCAAACCTTAAGGTAAGGAAGCCTGAAATACTTTTTTAAAATATGTCCAAAAAAAATTTTTGATTCAAGGAGGAAAACTGAAGGCTCTCTTTTTTTCACCAAACGTGCCAATTAAAGGCGGTCATTTGCCGAATATTCTCTCTCGTTCTCGTAAGCGAGAAAGACTGAACGAAAATGGGGCCCACGAGAATCTCGTGCAACGAGAACGCATTCTCGGGAACGAGACGACTCGATAATCTCGTAGGGGCCGTCAGACGAAGGGACCAGCCAACGGTCTTTCGCAGACATCAACACGAGCTCGTTCGCTGACCTTGGACCTCACGTCCAGACGCAGAGCTTAGCGACACGTGATACAGCGTTGAAAATTTAGGGAATTTCTCGGTATAGATGGATTGTCCTTTCTAGTAGCGATAAAGAATGGAGAAACGTGTTTTCTTACCCATAAATGAGTCTTCGCACGCATCCCGAATTCTTGCGTGACTTTGTGTTTATCACAAAATACGATTCTTTCCTTAAATTTGACCGTATCAATAACATTCGCGAAAATAATAGCCCAGTTTCCTTATTCTATTAATTTGAACGCTAATAGACATATTAACTATTCTTACGCGAGGAAACAGAAGCGTAATGTTTAATTCAAAATTAATGATTGAAACATGTTTAATTTACACCCATGTGTTATTTAAGAAACTTCATTAAGAAAAAATATTAATAGTACTATATGATATTAATTAATTTTAATAAATATTTTAAAATATTAATACTAATTAAATTTTAAATGTTTGCATTAAATTTGTGTAAGTTAATTCATTATTTTGATTGTTAATTTATAAATTTATTTAAATTAAATGTTAATTTTAATTAAAAAGTAAAAATGTTAATATTAATAAACTCTTTTTTATTAATTAATAATGTTAGTATAAATTTCTTAATATTAAGGAAGAAACACTCTTCTCGAAGTGGGCTCCTCCAGATGCTTTTTACAATGTAAGCTACCCGCGTAGGGGGGAACCCTTGCCCACATGCGATGTTAATGGTTAATAATAATAATAATAATAATAATAATAATAATAATAATAATAATATAATTTACTTTTATTAGAATTTTTCTTAATGTTTGCAGTTAATAATGTCAAAATATATTAAACCCTTAATATAAACTAGGAAAATAACATTTTATTTTAGTCCTATTTATTAATGCATAATTAAGATTTAATTGTTAAATTAAGTAAAAGGAAATCATTTTTTAACCATAACAAAAATGGGCCTGAAAGCCTGAGCGTTCGGGATTATCTCAAGGTGTCAACGCTTCCTCAGTTCGCCGAAGGAGGGGTCGGGGAAGGAAGAAACGGTCCTACGCCTACGGCACGGCGCATACGTTGACAGCCTCTCCATGTGCGAAATACAAAGACAGGCTTAGGT